>BCKG01000004.1:1922396-2201853 GCA_001600535.1 Yarrowia sp. JCM 30696
CCGGATCCGGAGCCAGAGCCACCATCAGTACCGCCGTTAGAACCGCCGTTAGAGCCTCCATTGCCAGAGCCATCTCCACCGTTGGAACCGCCGTTGGAACCGCCGTTAGAACCGCCGTTGGAGCCTCCATTGTTGGAGCCGCCGTTAGAACCACCATCAGTACCGCCGTTGGAGCCGCCATTGTTGGAGCCGCCATCAGAGCCTCCATTGCCAGAACCTCCATTGCCAGAGCCATCTCCACCGGTGGAACCATTGCCACCGTTGGAGCCATCACCGCCGTTGGAACCGCCACCGGAACCGCCGTTGTTGGAGCCATCGGTAGGGTTAGCGTTAGATCCAGAGCTGGTAGGAGAACCACTGTCGCCACCGGAAGTGTTGGAAGCGTTGGCATCAGAGGTGGCACCACCTTCCTCTCCACCGCTACCAGAGCCGTTTCCACCTGCGGTGGTGGAAGCTGCACCGTTGGAGTCAGTAGCAGAACCGCCGTTGTTGCCGCCGTTGCCGTTGCCAGAAGAGGTAGGGGTGCCACCGTTTCCACCGTTTCCACCGTTTCCACCGTCGGAGTTGGTAGCAGAACCGCCGTTGCCATCACTGCCAGAGGAAGTAGGAGAACCACCGTTGCCGTCACCAGAAGAGGTAGGAGAACCGCCGTTGCCGTCACCAGAAGAGGTAGGAGAACCGCCGTTGCCGTCACCAGAAGAGGTAGGAGAACCGCCGTTGCCATCATCGGAAGAGGTAGAAGAGCCATCCTCTTCACCGCCAGAGCCAGAGCCAGAGCCGGAGCTTGAAGCAGAAGCAGAAGATGCACCAGTGTCACCACCAGCAGTAGAGGAAGCACCGCCGTCGGTAGTAGAAGAGGCACCGTTATCGGCAGTAGAGGAAGCACCGTTATCAGCGGACGAAGAAGCACCGTTGTCGGCAGACGAAGAAGCACCGTTATCCGCAGAAGAAGAGGCACCGTTATCAGCAGAAGAAGAGGCACCGTTATCAGCGGACGAAGAGGCACCGTTGTCGGCAGACGAGGAAGCACCGTTATCGGCAGAAGACTCGGTAGAAGAAGACTCGGAGGAGGACTCGGCAGAAGAAGACTCGGAGGAGGACTCACTAGAAGAAGACGAGGTGGGCTCGACGTGGACACAAGTTCCGGGGACCATGGAGTACTCGCATTGCTCCTGGCTGTCAACCTTTCGGCCACACAGGTCCATTCGGTCGTACAGTCGTCGCTTCATCTCGGTGATGGGGGTGCCGACCTCAGCAGAGCTGTAGTTGTAGAGCGCGTCACAAAGCAGACAGTTTGTCAGCTTGACTTCGTTTTTGTTGAAGGTGTTGCAGATACAACCAGAGTCGCCGAAGGAACACAGATCGAGCTCGGCAATGACGTTCAGACAGGGCTGTTGGCACTGAGGATCATCCTGGTTCTGGGGGTTGGGCACTCGGCAGGCGGTGGGCGTGGCTGTGGGGGGAGCACACGAGCTTTCGTTGTCGATGGTAGTCTCAGTGCAAACAGAGGAAGCGGAGGTGGGCTTCTGACAGTTCTGGAGAGGAATCTTGATGTTGTTGTAGATATCGAGGTAGTTCATATCGTACTCGTCAGCGCATCCCAGACACTGGTTGACTCGCTCGGGGATGAGCAGAACTCGGTCACAGATACAAGAAGCCAAGTCCAGACACAGGCCAAAGTCTCGAATCACGTCCTTACAGATGGCCTCACAGGAGTCCTTGTCAGGGGTAGAAGGAACGGAGCAGTAGGCGGAGGTGGTGACGATGACACGTTTGTGGAGTTCGGGGGCACGGGGAGCAGCGGTGATGGTAGGTCGGGCTGCGCCACAGACAGGGACCTGGGGGGCAAAAGAGAGGTGTCTATGCTCGAGAGCAGCATAGACGGCGTTTCGGTTGTCCAGATCGAAGACCGAAAGGCATTGCCGGCACTGTGTTAGTAGGGAAGAGAGGTGTGGGAAAGGACACGGTGTCATAAGACAGTGTGACATTGTTTGTGTAACAGAGGGGAATCATTGACATGTGTTTGTGATACTTGTAAAAAAAAAAAAAGGAGTAATGTGCTGTTCCCGTGTTGTGCATCACTCTGGTGTCACTTTATGGCATTGCTGGAGCTCGGTAGCATCGGTGTCGATTTTTTGAGCTCGTCATAAAGTGATGTGCAAGTGGGAGAGATGGAAACACAGAAAGAAACACAAATAAGGTGTTTTGTTTAAGGTGCACAAATAAGAGTGCAGCTCGGGATGCATGTTGGGAGTGCAGATACGAATGCGATCTTGCATTGATCATGCATGCCCTGCATATGGAAATACTCACTTTTTCGGGGTCGTAGTCGGAAAAGGTCAGAAAATCGTCGCAGGCGTCGTAACAGGATTCTCGTGAAAGATCCGAAGACGGCACGCAGGACAGAGGCTGCTGGTGGGGCAGGGCAGCCACCAGGGGCGCAAGAACGAGCAGCAAAGACAGTTGCACTGGGTTAGATTGTGTGGAAAGAAAGAGTGGGCAAGTTTGTTGCTTGCAGAAGACTCACTTTTGGAAGTCAGAGTCGAAGGCTGTGACTGTGTCGATGTCGATGTCGATGGTCAGGATCCAGAGCACATGGGGTGTTTATATATCCTCGAGGTGAAGAGAGGTTGTCGAGGAGACGTAGATTATTATTGACTGTTTCCCAAAAAAGAAATCCCCAGCTTCTTTTTTGTCAACACAAGGGTTGCAGGGGGAGTACAAAGAACTTCGCGGCTGAGGCGGTAACTTTCAGTTATCATTTTTAGAGATGTGATGAAACAAGACAAGTCATGGAGATAGAACGAGTGGGAATGGAGATGATTGGAGTTGACAGGACGCTTTATCGACCTCATTTACACCTACTTGGAGTATTTTTGCTCATTTTACAAAATGATTCTCACGTTGTTTTTTTTTTTCATCTCCACCTTTTGGAATGCAGGCCAAGTAACAATGTAGTACTACTGTACTGGCGACCGAATGTAGCATTCCAGTGAAAGACCGCTAGCTCCTAAAGTGGATAACAGGACCAGCATACCCTTGGCTAAGCCAAAAGGAGTATTTTGGAGTTCTGAAAGTAGATCCTGGGTTGACTGGAGACACTCTTCGTTGAGACATCTGACATCCCCCTTACCTTCTATTGTCATGTTAGACCCTAGGTGCCCATGATTGGAAGCCCATATTTTCATCGGAGTACCTGGAGCTAGCCCGCTACGAGCCATTTGAGCCCCTTCTCTTTCTGGGAATGTTTTCAGCTCACTTCTCCACTTTTGGCAATTAGATCCCACGCTAGAGTCATGTAGGGACCTTGAGAATGCTTTTTCGGTGCCAAAAAACGCCGAAACGCCATTGTGCCGCGTTCGTAGTGGGGTACTAATGATTGTATCGGAGGTCGGAATATACAAGTCGGACTATAGGTCGGACTATAGGTCGGACTAATTATAGAAAGAAGCCAAGGATAAGAGTTAGTGTGTTTAATGAGAGAATGGAAATTGTTAGCGTGTGAAGGTGGTGAGGCGTGTATAAATGATGACTTTGATGTTTGATGCTGTTTTTTTCTTTTTTCTCTTTTATTTTCTTTACTTTAGTGACTTGGATCTGATTCATGGCAAAACCTCATTTGAACCTGCATCTTCTCAGACACATCTCGTTAAATCCATGGATTTATTGCAAATACGAGCCTCCTTAACCTCTTTACCCCTTTAGCTCCTTTTTTCGCCTGCAGGAATGTGCTATACTGTACCCCGGACTAGTGGTGAAAAAACACGCTTGCCCAGGATTATGCGAAGAGCGCGGAAAAGAAACAGGGCGCTTAGTGGGCCATAATGTGGAGAACGCTCGTTGTGGGCGTGTAAGCGAGTGACAAACAACAGACCAAGAGTATTCATTGTGATGACGTAATACAGTACTTTAACGCTCGTATCGACTCAGGGTCTATAACAAGCCGTCTGTATGTCGGTTCAGGTCGTATTTCGCATCCTTGCATCTCATGCAAGATGGTAGTATATTGGACTTTAGTCTGGCGGTAACCTGGGCTCGCCCTGGTGGGCGTGTATTCATAACTGGAACTTATGGATGGAGTTATACCGAGGTTCTATGTGACATTGACATGTCAACATGTGAGAGGTGTGTCATTATCTGAAGAAGGATTTCTTTTTCCAGTACCGGTAGCTATTCATCTGAACATGTGAGTACTGTATCTCACTTACCGGTAGTCTTTTTAGTAACTCAAGTTTTCCCTTGATGTAAAACAATGGAATAACGAACACATAGTGACAAGTTCTAGATGCCTTCAAGGGTCGTCTTCAAACGGTTAGAAGATGTCAAAGAACCAACACCTGCATTGTATAGTACTGTACCCCACTCATGGAATGTTTACCTACTATAGGACCCTGGGAAGACAATGAGAGCTAACTGACCTTCCAAAAGGAGTAGGAGGGTGGTTATTTTACAGATCGAGTGTCTGGCTGTTCCAAAGAGTTCTAAAGCGTCAAAAGTCTAGATTGAGAGGGTGAGGATAAATGTAGAACGAACTTGAATGTACAAGTAGAAAACGAACTTGAATGTCGAAAACGAACTTTTGAATGAAGAAAATTGACAACTTCAGAACAGTACTTGTACTTGTAATCCCCATTCACTCCAGCTCGTTCTTTTCTCCGTTTGTGACTCCACAGAGTTTTCCACAGCTCATCTTCATCACCATCTATGCAACATCCAAGTACCTTCCATAAGAATAACAGCCTAATGACCTTATTCTAGATGACCTGATTTGGACAAAAAGGGCAGCAGTCCGTGGAAACAGTCAGAAACAAGCCCCTTCTGTATACAAGGTACTACATTACCAGACTAGCCACACTTGCCCTACTTGTACCCTCGTTTCCTTGTTTGGAAGTGGCAGCCATATAACTGTCTGTTATTAGAGAGACTAGAGACATTTAGCCAAGCAGCCACCTCCAGTGGACCCCTCTTGTCCTAATTAGGCATCTGTTGGACTCCCACGCGGCTCAAAACGCGCTTACAGCGTTTTATGTCGTCTAGAACAGGAGAGGGCTGCCTACCACCCTTGTAGGACAATAAACTAATGGAAAAGCCCTGGAATGGAACAAAAAACCGAGGTGTGAGTAAATCGGGGGTGGAGATTCCGAATATAGTGTCAGGTGCTGGCTAAAACGTCTAGAAAATGTTCTGGTCCGTGTCTACGAATGTCTTGTTGTTTGTGTTTTTTAAGGTGTCTAAAACATATGATTACGTAATCATCGCCAAAAGAGAGGTATTGGTAGTGGGAGTTTCTGTGTGGCTTAAATGCAGTTCTAGGAGCATTGACTGTAGTGCCTTAACCCCAGTTACCAGCTGTAGCACTGGGTTGTGTTTTTCTTATAATCACATAAGTCTATCCTGAAGTAATCCTTAACCAAAGCTACTTCAAAGAATAAGGAGAAATGCGCAAATCTCAGAAATTCTGTTATTACAGCAAGTTTCGAGAATTTGGCATTGTTGGAAAGTCGTATTCTCTCTATCGTCCAGTTTATCCATCTGCCTTCTATACCCTCAGGAACACCGAAAATGAACCCCCAGCTGACTTTTCAAGTCAACAAAACTCAAGTATAGTTAGTTGACAGAAGAGTATGAACATTTCAGTGAGCTCAAAAAACATGGGAAAGCTACTGGAAGTCGAATGAAGAACGAGAATTCAGTCATTCAGTCACTCAGAACCATTCCATCTCTCCAGATGTCCAATATTCCATAAAAGTCACTTGCTTACTGTATGTACCACACTTAGTTCCTCCATATCAAGTCACTTTGATACCAGTATGTACTATATGTTAGTCCCCAAATGACACATCGTTGAGCACCACCTATTCACCACCCCAACCATTCCTTCACTCATCTTTCGACACAATTAATTTCGGACAATTCTCGCATTTATTAAACCTAAGGTTGTCTTAGTAATCATGTCTCATAACACGCGATAGTCTCACATCACAGTCATATCACAGTACTCGTACTATCGCGCTTACTAAGCCATAATACTGCAATGACTAAGAAGACGAATAAATCGCGTCGTTTATGGCATCTCCATGGACCCCCCACACCCCCACTCCCAACAAGACGCTAGACCGGAAAATTAGTCGAGGGTTAGGGTGCGTTGTTTTTCCGTCCCAACAGAATGTCGAGAGACGATTAATCCAACTGTCACCAGTCGAGTTGAAACCCTCACTTTCGTCGAGCCACAAACACGACAATGAACCGACTGCTGCGAGTTATTCCCCGGGCTAGATGTGAGTATCACGTGATTGGGGGGGGAGGAAATACCCATGGTCAAAGAAGGGTCAATAGAGGGTCAATTGGTTGCTTTTGAGGGGATGGGGGGGTGAATGAGGAGGTGACACAAGGAGGACAGTAAGGGGATTGTTTTGTTGATCACGTGACTGTCATGTGATTATGAAGAAGAAGAAGAAAATGATTACTCACGTTCTACGTCTTCTGTTTGTGTCACTTTTGTGTCATGTGGAGATCAACAGATATGTGAGGTGATGCATGTTGTGTGGTGGTGGTTATATTTGGTGGTGGTGTTTATGAGATGTTGAGATAAGGTGGCTATTTATGATTGGTTTGGTTGAGGTGACATTGGTGATGTTGCTGAGGGGAAGCTGATGCTGGTGGTTGAATGGGGCTATATGACGGTGTTGTTGACACTTCATATTCCTCATTATCGACTCAATTGAGAGACCTGAGTTGGGCATTGAGATGATTCAATTGTTGGTTGACATTTGGCAATCTCAGGATTCTTTGGTTCATCTTTAGCAGATGGCTCAATTGAGTCTGAGATTGTCACTCTTCTCGATGTCACCTTTCACCTTTCAGGATTCACTTGGTGTCAGTCTCAAGTGGTGAAAATGCGAAACACACCGTTGGATGTCAGAATGCTGTCAATTGAGTGAACAGATGACTAACTATCTGGGCTGCTTTTCAGAATTCTGACCTTCATGTTCAGTGGCATTTCATTGAGGACCTGTTCACTCACTAAGAATGCCACTTAACATGCCACCTTCTCAATCTGAGATCTCAATCAGCTGAACAAGCTCGTTGTGGAGATCTCATGCTTCTACCTGATTGTTCTGATCAGTCTCACTTGTCTTTCCTGATCCATTGACAAGACATTCTGACAATACCACTTGCTGGCGCTGTCACATCAGAATCAGGATGTTCATGAGCTCATCTTCAGTCTACATATCATCTCACCAAACACCACCGAAACCCACTCAGAGTCTCATCATTGAATACAATGAATCTGAACATGGCTCATCTGTTCATTGAAGACAGTTCAATGATCTATTGACACCTCAATGATCTACGGACTCTTGGAGATCGACAGCTCTCAAGTGATCACCACTGTTCAATATCAGATCTCCGCAGTCAACAGCTGTCACCACCCTCAATACTGTTCTCAATGAGGATGTCCACTTGGAATCCTCACTGTCCTTGTTGCTGTCCTTCATCAGCTTCTTGTTACAAAGACAGCTCCAGTTACTCTTCAGTAACAGCTCCAGTTACTCTTCAGTAACAGCTTGATGTTGAACTACAGTGACATCTTCTAGTTGCCCTTCAACAATAGGACGTTCACCCTGTTACACCGCTTGATGTTGTCCATTCGGACCTTTGGCCCTCACTACCGTTTCAACACCGCTTGATGTTGTCCGCTCGTGACCTGCGGCCACATCGCTTCCGTTCCATACTAACCCAGTGCTCCACACCTCCTCCACCCGCTTCCAGGCGTCCAACTTTGCCATGCCCGCCATGTCGCCCACCATGACCGAGGGCGGCATTGTGTCGTGGAAGGTCAAGGAGGGCGACGAGTTTTCCGCCGGCGACGTGATTCTCGAGATTGAGACCGACAAGGCCCAGATCGACGTCGAGGCCGCCGACGACGGAGTCATGGCCAAGATCTACAAGCAGGACGGCGCCAAGGACATTCAGGTCGGAGATACCATTGCCGTGATTGCCGAGCCCGGAGATGATATCAAGACCATTGACATTCCTGCTCCTGTCGAGTCTGACGGAAAGGCAGCCCCTAAGGAGGAGGAGGTTAAGGAGGAGCCTAAGAAGGAGGAGCCTAAGAAGGAGTCTGCTCCTGCCCCCAAGAAGGAAGCTCCTGCTCCTAAGAAGGCTCCTGCTGAGTCATCTCCCTCCTCCACTGCCTCCTACTCAGCTCCCGCTAACCCTGCACAGACTCTCCTGCCGTCGGTGCAGTCACTTCTGGCTGCCAACGGCATTTCCAAGGACGACGCGTTTGCCAAGATCCAGGCCACGGGCCCCCACGGCCGGCTGCTCAAGGGCGACATTCTGGCGTACCTCGGCAAGGTGCCCGAGGGCTCTCCCGGCGCTGTTGCCGACGAGATCAACAAGCGGTCCCACCTGGACCTGTCCAACGTGAAGCCTGCCAAGGCCGAGGCCAAGAGCGAGGCCAAGACGGGAGACGTTGCCAAGACCGACGCTCCTTCCGCTAAACCCGCCAAGCCCGAACCCCTCATCCTCACCTCGCTGCTGGACGTGTCGCACTTTGAGCCCGCAGACCAGCTCGAGCTGCACCGAATCGTGCAGCAGGCCATCAAGCTGGCCAAGTTCGACGCCGTGGAACTGGCCAAGCCCCGACGGGCCGCCAACGTGGACCCCGAGTTCGAGGCCATCATCGGACCCGCCAAGGGCACCAAGTTCTACGACGTGAGCGTCATCTACCCCAAGTCGACCAACAAGAGCGTGTCCAACTCGGCCGATCTGTACGACATTCTGGCGGACCGCAAGCCCCGAAAGGCGGCTGTGCAGGTGCCCTCCAACACCGTGCAGGTGGACGTGACGGTGAACGAGAAGGCTGCCGGTGCCGAGAAGCGGGCCAAGCTGTTCCTCAACAGACTGGAGTACCATCTGACCGTGGAGGAGTAGACAGATGTAGAATAGGCATAACGATAACAGGATATATAGTAGGAAGAGTGAACTGGGCTGTGTTCTCACGGCGCAGCCAGAATGGATTATAACATGAGGTGGTTGTGTGCACAGTACAAGTATTGAAAGCCGAGCAGACGTTGAATGCTTGTTCCTAGAGAATATTGCTCTAGGTATGGCAGAACTGAGGGCTACCATGGTACATCTCAAGTTATAGTAATGAATTATAAAGTGGAATAACAGCAAATGTTTCTGACTACTTCAAATATTGAGGCTAGAAGTCCATTTCTATTAGTCATCTTCAGGTACTGTAGACAACATTCTTGTAAGTCTACAGTGGGATGCTATATCAGACAAAGTACAAGTATTGTACCGTACACAGATTGTGACCTTGTGAATTGGTATTTTATATCGTTTTTCATGACTTCATCCAGTCCTGTTGTAATAGCCTATGATACTGTAGCCTTCAGACTCTCACTCAATATTGTATAGGGAGATGTAGGTGAATATGAGCTTCATGTCTGTTTGCCTATCTACAAGTACAAGCAGCCTTCGTATACCTTCTTGTTCTGCATCATTCTTGTGTCTACACACTCTCATTGTTCAGTTAATTCACACTCGCATTACGCTCGTGTCTGCTATATACATACACTCTAGTGTCTCTTCTTGTTCTTCTTCTGCTTGTGTTTCTGCTGCCAGGTCAGTCGGGGTGCCTTAGTCTCCCCACCCTCAAGCGCCTTCTTTTCGTTCTCCTCCTTTCGCTTCTCCTTAATGTCCTCTACCAGTCCCACAGTGGTTGCCTTGAGAGTGTTGAAGTCCCGCTCAAAGCCCCGCTTGTACTCGTTGATGTAGAACGCCTTGCCCTCCTTGAGCTTGCGCTCGGCCTTGGCCGCGTCCTGGACTCGCCAGTGCTGCTTGATCTTGTCGTCTTCAGACAGGCCCTTTTCGGCCTCCTTGATGGACTTTTTGCCGAAAAGCACGTCCCACACTCGTCCGTCGCCCCAGAACCAGCCCGACCGGTCCACCACCCAGGGCACCCAGCTCTTGCCTTCCCAGATGAAGAAGAAAAACGACGACTTGGAGGCGGTGCCGTAGAAGCCGTCCTTGGTGAAAATCGTCGTCTTGTCTCCACACCGCAGCTGGTTGAGATTCACAGTGTACACGGGAGAAGGTCGACCGGGGAGATACGGATGCGTCACAAACCGAATATGGTCCACGCCCTGCATGTGTTCAGGAACACCCTTCATATAGGTGCCCGGAAGGTAGTACAGACGTCGGATGAGTCTGCCAGGGAACCGAGCAAGCACATAGGACATGAACAGAAAGATGGAGGTGAAGGCAATGGGCACGGCCGACCGCAGCCCAAACTTGAACATTTGGTGCACAAACGGCTCGTCCGTGGGGTTCATTTTCCAGTCCATGTACGCCGCAGAAAGAAGATTCTCGCCAAACATGATGCCGTACAGAGCCAGCACAAAGGAGCCACAGAAACAAATGACAAAATACAGCCGGTGCGGCTCGGCCTCGTACAGCAGCTCGGGCTCCTTCTTGTTCTTCAGAATCAGCATCATCTCCGTAAACGACAGCCGAGGTCCAACCACAGGAGTATCGGGCTTGGGGATGATCGTGGGCTGCGCCTCCTTGCCCAGCGGGAAAGACGGGATTCGCGACCGCAACGAGTTGCTCCGGGGATCAATGGGATCGATATCTCGAGGCAGATCGGAATCAGACCGCTTTCCTCGAGTCGGAAAAACAGGAAACGCCCGTGCAGACGCAAGCGGACGCTTAGTCAGCACGGAAAGCGGCCGCAGCTGTTGCGCCAGCAGCGACTTTGCCGGGGCCGCAAAAAAACCGCGCCTAGCGGTGTTCAAAACGAGCATGTTGTGTGTTGCAGAGGTAAACGAAATGAAATCTGGTGATGTGAAGTTGCATGTAAAATTAAGGTTTGGGGGAGAATTAAGGGCAAAAAAGAAAACTCCGCAACGGAGAATTGAACTCCGGTCCCCCGCGTGCTGAACAGTGTTCTGACAGGCGGAAATTCTAGCCACTAAACTATTGCGGATTTTTTATAGGAAAAAGTGGAGAAACAATATAGCGTGAGGTTTGTATTTTTTCGCCATTTTGACAATTAGAGGGATACAAGTGGTATCAGCATTGTAAGGAGGTCTTCATTAGTAATGTGACAAAGTTTTAGAGCTTTATTTTCATTTCTGGGGAAGTTATGGGGTGTCAAAGTTGATGACTAAGCGTCGAAATTTGGGGGTTGTTGAGTTCACCTTGAAGGGGAGGAGGTATAATGTTATGGGCAGTTCTGAGGTGTAATATTGACCGTTTTAAGTCTGTTGAGGTACTTTTTGATCCATTTGCATGTTTCTAGCGTGAATTAGGGCCATTCTCGCTGTTGCCCATCATACAAATCGTCCTGTACCATCATAGACAAGAGCTGTATAGATGGGGACTTTGCAATCAGGTTTTAAAGCACTTTCAAAAGTTCGATCTGAACAGCTTGTGGCTTCAGCTGTTTTCATTAACCAGCAGAGGATGTATTCCTGAAACTACCCTTGTTGTAGAAGAAAGGTATCTAGTAGCTTAGTGAAAAATACGAACGAGCTTTTTGAACCTGTAAACATATTACAAACGACCTATTTTGCCTCCCAACAAGTTTGCTACTCTATAACAGATCTCTAACACCCTCAACCAGCACCCCCCTTCTAACGCCATATACCACCATCCACGTGACACCATATTCCTACCCACCATATAGACACTACTTCATTGACACTCCCAAACAATACCAACAACCACCCCAATCCCACACACCTCCTCATACCACAAACTTTTCCATCTTCCCAGCCTCCCCGCCGCCTTAGCTTAGTCAGATATTAGTCAGCCGCTTAGTCAGCGTTGTATCGTTATGGTAATTTAAAATGTGGTAACCAAGGACATAAAAATTGAGCATTCAACACAACACTACCACCCCGTTATCACCTCTTTATTCATTTTTCGAGCAATAATTTCCATTTTTCCACTTTATACGCTTTTGTTCGATACTTTGGTCGTGCAGAATTTTCAAACTCTAATAAATATTTTTGACCTTGTGCATGGGACAGTGTTGAAATACTCACTACTACTTACACAACACCACACAAGACACTACAAGACACAATGCGAGTGTACAACTGTCATTTCTGCTCGGGGCCGGTGTATCCCGGCAAGGGTATCATGTTTGTGCGTAACGACAGCAAGGAGTTTCGGTTCTGTCGGTCCAAGTGCCACAAGAACTTCAAGATGAAGCGAAACCCCCGAAAGCTGCGATGGACCAAGGCGTTCCGAAAGGCTGCTGGCAAGGAGATGGTGGTCGATTCGACCCTGGCGTTTTCGGCCCGGCGAGACGTGCCTGTCCGATACAACCGAGATCTGGTGGAGAAGACTCTGGAGGCCATGGACAAGGTGGAGGAGATTCGGCTCAAGCGAGAGCGGGCCTTCTACAAGAACCGAATGCGGGGCAACAAGGCTGCGCAGCTGGAGGAGGACCGCAAGCTGGTGGAGGCGCATCCCGAGCTGCTGCGAGAGCGAGACGTGGAGCTGCGACGAATGCAGGAGCGGGAGGAGGACGACGACGACGAGATGGACGAGGACGACGAAGACATGTCCGACATGGAGATGTCCGAGTCCGAGGACGAGCGGGAGAAGGTGGAGATTGCACTCAAGTCCAAGTCCAAGAAGAAGCAGCGGGCGTAGTGGAGAAGGTGCAGATAAAAGTTATTGCATGGGGATGGGGATGCCTAGGGTGTCTTGTTTTTATGACTAATAGATTATTTACTAAGAGCAAACACCGAGCGAAGCGAGGTGTGAGCGGACCCATTAGAGAACTAAGCGAAGCTTAGTGAGCGGCAACATGAGTGTAGAAGAGACCCTTAACGAACTACGTCTAGCTTAGTGAGTTTAGTAGAGGCTGATAACTAAGTAAGCTTACAAGTACCGGTACCGGTAGCTTAATGAGTGGCTACTTGTATTGTAGAGATGATCTGATAGCTATGACTAACTTGGTGAGTGGCAACTTGTAGGTGTGTAGATTGATCTGAGAGCTCATTCAGAGTGAGATATGAGCGTCATCCAAGTCCTGCCAGTGTCTACTTGTACTGTACATAGTTGTATTGTAGAGATGATCTGATAGCTATTTTGACTAACTTGGTGAGGCTACTGGTATTGTATAGAATGCTCTAATAGCCATATAGAGTGAAACACGAGGAGAGACTTAGTACTGTATTCCTGTCAGCTTGGTTTAGTGAACGGCAACATGTAGACAGTAGCTAACCAGCATAGCTTAGTCAGTGGTAGATGTATTAGGCTATAGTACCGGTACGACGAGTACATGCTTCACTCTCCAGTTCTTTTGTACAAGTACAGTACCGGTATGATCAGATATATTTCTTGAAATTGTGTGGACTATGTCGAAACTTGCCATACAGTAGGGAGTAGGGCTGTTGGTAGGTGTTGATGTATGTAGAACTATTGACCCAGGGACAAAGGGTCTCTCTGGCTGAAAAGGGTCTCTCTGGCTGAAGTATTAGATGCAAACAATCAGACCGTCTGTGAACTAAGCAAAGTACTTAAAACGGAAACAGGAGTGCCCAGATCTCAATGTACTTAGCCTAGGTACAAGTGTTTAGTTAGTGACACAATTAGATGTGTAGGAGGTTGCAATAATCATAATATGGGCTTTTTGAGTGTTAAACGAGGAGTACAAGTACTGTCAATTGGTCCTATGTGATTTCGACACTTTGTACAGTGAACATAGACTACTGAGGAGACTGCTATCAGAGTGAACATACAGTAGCTTAGTAAGTGGTTTCAAAGTATGAGAAGTGCTGTAGAAGTATCACATGACTTCTCACTCCTAAACAAAGTGTTCTGAATGACTAATTTACTTCTAGGCATATATAAGTCTAACCAGGGTGTTCTGACAGAAGACTACAGATATGTCTTTGCTTGGTGAGTGTGACAGTGGTATCAAAAGTTAAAGAAATAAACGGATTTCTCTAACCAGTGAATCTTTGCAAAAGAATTTATTACCACTTTATTTCCTAGAGCAGTGTGAAGCATTGATGTGGTTATGGTACAAGTACTCGTACTCGCTCTGGATGAGTAATCATGGGGTACATACTGTACCTGTACTCAGCAATGCTGTGTCAACTGAAATGAAGCACTGGCACCATTTAAGAAGTGAATTGACACTGTGTGAAACAGACAAACTGTTATGACTTCTCAGAGCTCAGATCTCAATGCTTCCTTCTTCAATAAGGAACCTCCAATCTGTATAGAACTGCACAGTAGATAGACTGATAAATACATCAATTTGATTGGTCGAAGGATGTCTTGTAATTCTCTTTGTTCTTCAGATTCAAATCACGTCCCCAGCTGCCTTTCTATGACCTATCTCTACAACCATACAAGTAGTTATAACTACAAAGGTACACTCCTTCTAAAAACAGAGTAAGAGGAGCTCCAAGATCAAGAGCTGAGAAATTCAATACCTAACAGCTTTCCTCGTCTCAAATGAATTATAACATGGTCTTATATCTCTCCTATTCCACGTTACTCACTGTATACCACTTCTTTATACCTACAAGTACTATCACCGCACCACCTCCACCAATCACACTACACCCCCACAACCACCTCAAACGTACTCTCTCCATCCCTCCAGCTCTCCAACGATACCATACATTCACCATTTTCCCCGTTCCACCATCATCCTCCAAAACCACCCCAGTTCTACACCCCTTGTTAAAGTTCCACTGTGATGTCAACGAATTCAACCAACTTTTGCAATACGAAAGCTATCGCGCTCAAAATACATCCATTCTCTTCCCCTCGTTTCCCTCATTCCACCTATACCACTCCCATCACTCCAGCTCTTCTCCTCATACCACACTACCCCGTTCTTTTTTTTCAACATCAAACTCACTTTTCACCACCACAAGCTCTCCTCTTGACCACTCTCAGATGTCACAAACAACATCAGTCACGCGTCTGGCGCGTCTCATAGCCGGAAAAACCACGGGGCCCAAACGAGATATCTTTTTGGACACGGTTCGCGTGGTAGGAATCGTCCAATCGCACGAATTCAACACTCTGCGTCTCAAAGAAGTGCCTGAACTAGACGCGTTGATGAAGACCCAAAAGCTGCGTCAGGGCATCAAAGATACCCGTCCGGAAGCTGTAGTCACGCTGAGCATGGACAAAAGCGGACTGGTGGAACACCTCATTGAAGGAACCATGATTATGGTGTTCATATCGATACCCAGACACATGGTGGTGGACGAGGAGGAAGACTACGGACTGCCTCCGAGCTATGTCAACGTGGACGTGGTGGCGGTGAACGTGCTTAGTCAGATGGGCATTTCGCCGCAGCAGGCTGATGTGATGCTCAAAAACATCAGACAGCAGGCCCTGAGAATAGGAGACGTGAAGGAACGGGAGAAGAGAGGCGAGGTGAGGAGCAAGGGGAAGGGGAGAAGCAAGGGGAATTGGAGGCGCTGAGTCAGGGTTAGTCAGGGTTAGTCAGGTTAGGCAGGGTCATTGTGTGACTTAGTTGATGACTAAGCGGGTGATTAGGTGATGACTAAGCGGATGACTAAGCGGATGACTAAGATGATGACTAAGCGGATGACTAAGCATGCCTCAGATCACTCATCAAACGGCCCAAATGCGAGTCTGGAGATGTGTCAAAAGCTCAACAACGGCTCTCTGTTGCTGTGACATTTCAATGGTTCAATGGTTCAATGGCTTTTTCAGATGAGTCTTCTAGGAGGTGTTTGAATGATGGGGAGAGTATTTGAGATTGAACTCGTTCAACAGGTGAGGTGTGTAGCTATGTTCTAGCTACTCTTGGAGATACAAGGAAGGCTGGTGGAGGACTATCAGGAGGTTTAGTGGAGGACTATCAATGAGGTCTGATTCACAAGTATGAATATGTTGACTACAGTACCGGTAGTTTTCTGAGGCTGAGAATGTAAGCTAGTCGACCAACAGCTGTTTGCTCACAGAAAATACTGGAGATGTTCTTTTCACCTTCTATCATTATTGTATATACTAAATTGCATACAAGAACTTGTACATACTCGTACCGGTACTGTGTTTAATGAAGCTGAAGACATGGCAGGTGGTTCCCCATTTCAAAATTGAGGAGTTTCAATGTGGAAGATGCGGTGTTCTCGCCTTTTATGGTACCAATGGTTTCAAGTGGTTTTTGTTGTCAATACTCTTCATTGGTTCAGTCTCAGAAGATTGTCTTCAGATTCACGTTTTGTTGAGATTTTGTTAAAGGGGAATTCAGCTGGGGGTTGGTTTTCGGTCTTCCAAACGTGCGAGAACAATGCAAGTGGTGTTGAATGATAGCAAACAGTTGGTTTAGTCATTCTAATAGGTTCATGTGACTTGATCATGTTTCGTTTCGTTTTCATACGGTTATTTCTGCTCACTCATTACTTAGCTCTACTTAGCTTTAACATCAGGGTTAGTCAGGGTTCAGTCAGGAAATCAGAGAGATCCTGGGGAAAAAGTATTCATCATTTTATTGTAAGTAAAAGTAGTCTCATAACAGCTAAATCATCGGGCTTGAAATGTAGACTTTTTCCAGTCTTTTCTAACAATTTTATTTATTTACTTGTATTTATTTTAATTACGTAACTATAAAAAAACCACCTTATTCTGTTTGTCTAAAAAACCACCTTAATCTGTTTGTGTCCCTAATCCTTATCCTATATCCACCCACCTTGACCTCTCTTCTTCTTCACCACCTCACACCACTTCACACCCCAACTCACGGAAACAACCAAAGCGGCGGACGCAATCATGTTCTGTCTCCAATTCGGCGGGCGTTTCCAGAGGGGGGGGTGGAGTGAGTGAGCGGTGAGTGAGTGAAGAATGAGCAGTGAGTGCGCAGCACGAACTGCGAATGGACCTATAACTGCACTGTCAGAGAGCGCACTGTCGTGAAGGTGGTGAATGAGTGGTGAGTGTGTAGCACAAACTGCGAATGAACGGTGCTTTGCTAAATGAGAAGCAGAGGATTGGTCTGGGGAACGTTGATTGTGCCACTGGTATTGCACCCACTACATATCTCATGTGGTGTGCATAACAGTTGGGCTACTGCTGTTACACTGGTACTAGGCTGTGCTATCTACCATAGCTCCCAGTCTGTGGTCCTTGATGTTCTTTTACATCAGCCACTGTGGGGTGAAGCAGACAGTCACAGCGATGCCGCAATCAAGTGCTGGAGGTATGAGTCCCTCTTCCCTCCAGAACTTGTTTTGTGGAAGCCACCGTCTCGTTCTGTCAGAAATGGACAAAAATGCTGACTACGTAGGTGTGTTGAAGATGCAGGTCTGTTGACTAGGCTGGTCTGTTGGATACCGGTAGGCTGATCTGTTGGTGACTAGACAGGCTGTTGACTAAGCAGATATGTTGATTAAGCAGATCTGCTGCTGACTAGGCTGTTGCTGACTACATGTACGCAGATCTGTCGCATTCATGTTCAGTCTTGTAGTCTCCCATGACCACTGAGACACCACAATCTCAATTATGATCTTCTCGTTTATCCTGTGCCAGGTGCTAAGACTCCAACAGGCTGGTGCCATGATTTCATCCCTCTTCCACATCTACTTGTGCTTCTTTGAAACATCTAAGAAGAAAGTCGACAAGGACAAAGTGTCGTCTAAGAGTCTTCCATCTCAAGTTCCCATCCATCTTACATGCCGAGTTATCGTTACTAGCTGAGTCTATTGTCTATGAAGCTATGTATCAATGACACTTGGGGGTATTTCCTTCTTTTCGATGTATAAATGTGACCGTCACCAAGCATTTGTCGTTCGTCATTTCCGCGTACAAATGCTCGCTGACGCTCGCATTTGTGCCGCTCACGTTTGTTATGGCCTCTCTTTAAAATACTGATCCCAAATACTCCCCAACGGCACCTCACTCATCAACGAGTACAAATCCTCCTGCTGCGGACTCACCTCTCCCGAGTACGCGTAGGGCAGAGGTTCTTCCAGAGACGCCGTCATTTCCATCTGCGGCGGGTTTTGCGCTTCTTTGAAAAAGTCGTCGAGATCCGGAACCACAGGCACCTGGACCGGCTTGGACTTCTTTCTGTCGTCGTTCCAGTTGTCAGGCACCTGTTCCACGAGTGCTCCTAGATGGCTGAACCGTTTGTCGTGGTTCTGGATCACTTCCACCAGTCCGTCTTTGCTCACTTTTCTGCTGTGGACCGCGCCCTTGAAACACATTTTGAAGACTGCGGCTGAAAGAAGTTCAAACGTGTCGTGACATACCTGGGCGGCGTTGCAGCGGCCAATCAGCGAGTCCAGAACCACGACACACTGTTTGGACACGGTCTCGTAGTCTTCTCGGCTGATTAGCAGCAGTCCCGACACCAGAGAGTTGTAGACGGCGTAGAGAAAACACGTGCCGGCTATGAACAGGTTATGAACGGCCACCCAGGTGTAGTTGATGCTCATAATCTGGTGCAGGCTGTGGTACTTGGTCATGATTCCTTTGCTGGCTTCCAAAACACACTCCAGCGAGTACGCTGTGGGAGAAGGGTTCTTGGGACCTACTCCGTACAGAAGCAGCCTCGACTGGTGGTAGTTGAGGGCGAAAAACGTGGTGGTGAAGCCGCAGTTGGTCTGGAGGTTGGTGTTGGGGCACGAGTCCATCCACTCGTCGAGTCGCGAACACACGTCCTGGAACCAGTCTGCAAACGTGTTGAACCGTCTCGGCACCTCGGTGAACTCGAACATCATGCGCTGGATCTCCGCCTGGATCTGTCGCACCCGTGCAAACGCCAGCGCAATGTACTTGTACGATTTGACGCCTCCGGGAGACGTCATGAGCGAGTAGTCGACGTTTTGCTGTGGCACAATCAGCGAGTCGTCCAGCTCGGAGAAAAACGGGACCCGGATACTGTCTTCGGGAATTCCAAACGGACGGCCCAGGTACACGCAGATCTGTCGGTCCAGCATATACGTGCACCAAAAGAGTCGTCTTCGCATGTCCAAATCAAACCCGTCAGCGACCTTGTTGGTGGCAGTCTCAATGTGCAGTCCCAGGTCGATGCACAGTCGCAGAGCCATGGAAAGCGTGTACCAGACTCCTGGCACTGTCGGCCGCATGATCGAGAACAGACAGAGCACCAGCATGGCCTGCAGGGCTTCCAGGCGGTTGCTGCTGGCAAAGGCGACGTCAATGTGTTCCATGGCGGCCTGGTGGTACGCCTCAGACACTCCTGCGGGGTGCAGTTGTTGGTGGACGCTGGTGGCGCATCCAAACACCATGAAGAGAAAGTACAGCGGGATCTGGGGCGTTTCTGGCGTGATGACCGGCTGTTCCACAGGCACGGCGTCTCCTGCATCGACCTCCACAGACGTGTAGTCTGAAGCCAGGCTGATTCCAGGACTAAACGGTCCGTAGATTGGCACAAAGTAGTTTTTGATGAACAGCTCGCGGTGGAAGATGGGCATCTGCGAGTTCGCCTGGCAAAAGTACTGCGACAGGCGTTTTTCGGCGTCCTTTTTCGACGGCAGCGACTTGCACGCCTCGTACTGGTTCTGGGTGGTGGTGGGTGTTGTTCGTTCGCTCTTGGTCTTGGCTCGCAGCTTCACGGCTGTTAGAAGCAGTTTGGCAAACGACAGATCTTGTCCGGTGCTTGAATGCGATGCCCTAGACGCTTTTTCCACATTCTCCATGAGATCTCTCACTGGAGCTGTTGAGGGGGTGACACTTGAAGATGAGTCGGCAGTTGGTTGTCGTTCACCGGCCTTGATGGGCTTCGGTTTGGGCACGTTTCCCGAGTTTTGGTCCACGTCTGAGTAGTCTATGCCTGCTTCGTCGAGCTTGCCCTCCAGAGCCGCTATTCTCGCCTCCAAGTGAGACACGTAGGACCGCGGAATCTCTCTTTTTGTGGCGGCATCAAGTCCCATACAAACGACGCCCGCAGCCAGACACCGCGAGCAGCTGGGGAACTTTTGGTCGCATTTCGACTTGCGTTTGCGACACCGCACGCACGCAGACACCGATCTCGCCATGCTTTGTCGTTTCGGTGGTGAGCTGGTTGACAGCGGTTCAGCAGGCGCGTCTCCTAGCGAAGGAGGCGCGTCGCCCAGCGAAGGAATCTCTTCCTCGAGTTTTCGTTTCATTTTGGTGAATTTGACGAACTTGGTGGTTCAATGTCGTTCTGTAGTTGATCTCTTGTTGATAGTAGGTAAGTACCAGTACCTCAGTCCCCCAGTTGGTCAAAATATCTCGTCGCCCGGAAATCTCCTCGCCGCAGCCGTTTGTGTAACTGGCTAACGTCTCTAGCCTCGCTCGCTGTCCACAAGGCCTAAACCAGCCGCCGTTCGCGATCACGCTCGTTATCATCGGCGTCGAACATGACGTGCAGCCAGCATGCAGCCCCGATACCATCCTACGGGCCACCCGAAAATTCCCACTTGCCCGGAAGTTTAAGGTGGCGGGGAGATGGGAAGAGCGATATTGTGGGAGATGTGGTAGAGCTGTGGCAAAATGAAGACCATGGCTGTAATCAGTGAAACGAGAGCTTTATTTTGGATGTCTTGGGGTCGATTTTGAAGCATTTTTGGTAGACTTGAACAGTACCATATTCTTCCCTCCCCTTGGCCTATAAGCACTGAGCTATAGATAACTAAACGTAGTGAAGGTCAGAACAAGAGAAGAGGAAAAATATTGACAATTTGAAATAATTACGACAAAAAATGACAGCTGAAAAAGTGACGTTATGGACTCTGAAAGACGCCAGTCTTGAAAAAAATGAGTATCCGTACTGCTGTAAATTAGTTTCGTACTAATTACTACAACCTCTTCTGTTCCCCCATCGGAGATCTCCGATCATAAGTTCTGACGTAAAGAAGAGCTAATAATACGCGAATACGGCTCTGCAAGATAACCACAGGGGTGGAGAAGAGGTGGGGTAACGAGGGGGTCAGAAAAGGCATAATACGAGGTATATATACGGGGGTGTATGGTGGGTAAGTGAGTGGGTGACTTTAAGACATGAAAAAAAGCTGAAAAATCGCTGAAAATTGAAGATCACTGTTTGAGAGTGTTCTACAGCCTCTGAAGAACTGCCTCCTTCTTTTCCCTTCTTTCTACCACCTCTATTGCAAAAGTTGAGGTGTATTTCTTCTCTCAACTATTCATATGTCACAACAGAGTCCATATCTCTGTCAGAAAAGTACCAGTTGAACTAGGACCTTTCTGAACCGTCTTCAGAGTCCTCCATTGTCCCACTCTAGAACTCTCAGCTCATTTCTGGCATTTTTGAGCTTTCCAGACAAGTTTTTCTCATCTAAGCCTGGAGACAAACATAATCACCTCTTAAAATACCACCCTCCTTTCGAAAACCACCTTTCATGGTACCAAACGGAAGCCCCCGATCTCCCCAATCTTCTGGTACCCTCCATTTCCCTACAGTACCCTTCCTTCCTACGCCACACTCCTTTCTCTCTAAACATCAATAGACCACTCATAACCTCTGACCACGTGACCTTACCGGGTACTCTAGAGACAGAGTGATGCTCCACTGACTACAGACACTCGGACTGCGTCCTCGTCTCTGTCATCCTCCTCCGCTTACATAAGCAACTCCTTAGAAGCGTGATTTCGTCGCGCTAAACTCTCCGTCCGTGCTAGCACGCCTACACAGCCCCATTTGTGCTTCTCGCTTCTCCGTACCAAGCCGGGCTGTCATAATATCTGAAGTATCCCTGCGCGATTAACGTACAGTGCCTGAGAACGGTGGACGTGTGAGCAGTGTCCAAATCCGGGAAATGAGACGTGGCAGGAGGTTGTGGCTGTTTGTGGGCGGGATTTGGGGGAGGATTTCGCCTGTTTATATAATTTTCGAGTCGTTTTGTGTTCAAACGTGGTCCCAAATATGGTCTTAGCATGTGTCAACTAATAAAAGTCGTTTATTTACAAAACAGTTGGAAAACAGTTAAGTAAGAAGGGGGAACAAGAAGGTCTCCAAGTTGATGGGTGATACAGCTATGGAAAATCCGAAAAGTGCAAAATGCTCAGACTCGCTCTGGCATTCCTCCCATATACGTATCTTGTCATTTGGCTGCCTCCTCCCCACCACGTCCACCTCTCCCATTCCTCGGATTTCATCACCACCCTTGCATGTGAACTGTAACTCTGGTGTCGACTAAGCTATTTTTTTTCAGCACTCAAAAACTCCGTTGTTTCTCCACTGTCGAGCTGCGAGAGCTGAAGTGACGTTGACCGATTGTTTTTCTGTGGCTCCACATTCTTCACACGTCACGTGATCTCGCCCTTCAACAAACATGGTCACTTCGATACATATGGCAGCTGAGAGTGTCACCAGGAGTATAGTCAGCAGTTCGGTCAGTTCTGTCAGTACCTCTTCTTCGAGCTTCTCCACACACACAATGGCGACTCCCGTTGCCCCGGCAATACCGCCCCCTTCAACTGCGGCTTCTGTGGCCGGCTGGATCTGTCTGGTGTGGTACACTCTCATTATTTTTCTGAGCTGCGTGGGAATCTCGCTGGTGTACAAAAGGAACACTGTGGCGGACTCTCCGCGGTCGCCGAAGCTGACTAATCCGCCTGGAGTGTCCATTTTGCGGCCTCTCAAGGGCATTGACCCCGAAATGGAAACGTGTCTGAAGGCCGCTTTCGAGCAGGACTATCCGCTGTTTGAGCTCATTTTCGCGGTCGAAATGCCCGACGATCCGGCCATTCCCATCGTCGAGCGGCTCATTGCACAGTACCCGGACGTCGACGCTCGTCTGCTGGTCGGATCGGCTCATTATGGACCCAACCCCAAAGTCAACAATTTAGTTAAGGCCTACCAACGGGCCAAGTACGACCTGGTGTGGGTTCTGGACGCCAATGTGTGGGTCACGCGGTCGGCCATGGCCCGTTCGGTGGACAAGTTCGTCGAAAACCGCACCGTGGAACTCGTTCATCATCTGCCTGTCTGTGTGGCTATAGATGACGGAGTGGGAGCCGAACTGGACGAAATGTTCATGCTGACGGCCCACTCCAAGTTCTACACGGCCATCAACTGGGCGGCCCTCGCTCCCTGCGTCATGGGCAAGTCGAACATGTACCGACGAAGCTCCCTGAACAAGGCTGCCAAAAGCTTCAACCCCAGCACCTTCAACCCCTTCACTCAATGGGCAGCCATGAGTGCAGCCAAGGTGGTCAATTCGGCGGTTTCTGACCCTCTGTCTATCTCACCCCCAACTGCCGAATCTCACACAATCTCCTCCTCGGCTGTTCACTCAACCACTCCCCATTCTCGTTCAGGCTCTCCCACCCAAGAGTCTGAAGAAAACACAGGTCTCCAGCAGTTTGCAAAATACATTGCCGAAGACAATATGATTGCCGAGGCGCTGTGGGGAGAAGGAGGACGCACAGCCATGACGTCAGACTCGGTGGTCCAACCTCTAGCCAAGGTCACTCTCGCAGGCTACGTTCAACGACGAGTGAGATGGCTGCGAGTCCGAAAATTCATGGTTCTCGCTGCCACCCTGCTGGAACCAACCACAGAGTCCATTCTCTGCGGAATCATCGGATCCGTGGGCTACTCGTTGCTGTTCAAAAACAAATACTTCTCCTGGCACTTTTTCCTCATCCACATGTGCCTGTGGTGTCTCTCGGACTACTTCCACTTCCACAACCTGCTGTCCTTCAGCAACCTGGACCGTCCTAAACCGAACCAGACCATCCCCTACTTTGCCAAACGCTTCTACACCAACAAACACCAGCTCAACACCCCCTCGCTGCTGGGCAAGGGCAAAAACGTGAACGGGCCGTTTGAATCGAGATTTGCGCTCCATTGGATCTCAGTCTGGCTGCTGCGAGAGTCGCTGGCACTCCCAATCTGGACCATGGCCATGCTGGGCCAGCAGGTCTTCTGGAGAAACAAACCGTTCCGAATCAACGCAGACTTGTCGGCAGAGGAAATCGATCTCAATTGACAATCAGAGGGTTGGGACGACGGCACTTATTGGGTTTAGGTGGTGGTTAGCGGTTAGCGGTTAGTCGGGTTAGTCGGATTAGTCAGTTTGATTAGTAAGTTTGATTAGTCATCGCTTAGTAAGTTTGATTAGTCATCGCTTAGTAAGTGTGGTTAGTCATCGGCTTAATAAGCATGTGTCTGCTATGGAGTATGGCTCAGTGCTGTCACTGGCTACTCTAACTACCGCATCACTCTAACTAACACTCCGACTAACACTTCGACTAACTGATAACCACCCCACTTTCAACCACCACTTCCTCAGTCTCTCTCAACTCTACATCAGACAATCAAACGCAAAACGGCTGCTGGTCTCTCTTTGGCAGCTCACAGCGAGATAGAGAGAGACCGGGAGCTTATCCTGGTGAATCAGGAGCTAATCCGAGCTTCTGGCGTGGATCAGGAGCTTATCCGAATCTCTGGTGTTAGACCAGGTAATATGTACAATAGATTATAGAGTATTTTTGGAGGTGTGTACAAGTAGAAGGGATGAGTGATAGTGTATGAAAAAGAGCGCGATCGTAGCTATCTACTCATATACTTGTCTTTACTGTAGGATCAAAACTCGTTCTTTTGTTTCATCACTTTTCGTGGCTTCTCCTGCATTCCAAGACTGATAAGAAAGACACTCCGTCAAGACACTAAAAGTCACTCAAGTCCGATAAAGTTGAAAGCCTCGGAGACTCGAGACCCGACAGGCATTGTCTCAGACCATTGTCTTCGTGCATCAACACTCATCGCTCCTACAGCTTGCATACCACGTCAAGGAGCCTTATCAGCCAATAGCGTTACAGAGATAGCAGATCGACATCGGAAGACGGATGAGGGTGTAGGGGCGGGTATGGGCGGAATACTACGGGTTAATGCAGGTCAATACGGGTGTCACGTGATTCCAGAACTTGAGTGGACAAATTTAAGAGAAGCTCTGGTGTGCTTAGTCATTTTGATTAGTCATCGGTGTCTCATTCTTCCATCCTACACTAAGGAGACATAATATAGGCTAGAAAAGAGCGACCTATTATTGGTATACCTCTTTAATGCTTTCACCCCTCAAATCAGGGAAATTCACCTCCATTTGTATGATTAGTCAGCATGTGCCTCATTTGTCCATACTCCAGTTCTCTACCAAGAAATGATCTGAGAGATTTGAAAATTTGACAGTGTGCTTCTCGGGTGATGCTTTCATATCTACCTCGAAATTGGCCCCATTCAACCACTTTCTTGTGCTTAGTCATCGTCGCACCCATTCTGCCATCTCTCTTACACATCTTAAACAGGCTACCCATATGACCACACTTTTCCTCCCTCAACCCCTCCGCCATTGCACAGCCGACTCGGATTTCTTTGTCTTTCCCCTCTTCTTCGATTTTCACCAAATATTCACTACTTGGACTTGCCAGCATTTTTCCACCCTTGTCTCTCGGTTGCGGTATCTCATGTTTGATCGATGAGCAAGTGAACTCTATCGTTATCGTGGTCTGCACGTCGGAAGAGAGACAGGATTAGGTTTGGAGCTAAATAGCCGAACTTTGATCCACTGGGCAGTGTATCAGAAATGGCGCTACAAGTTGGAAACGCCGATACTCGATAACCGTGCCGTATCTGACGTCACGAGGAGAATAAGTGGCAAAACAGAACCCTAGCCGATTCTTGATCCAGTTATAGTTTTCCCTACACTCTTCAATACTTCAATATCATTTCACGTTAAATAACGCTGACTAGTTCAGCCAGACTTGTCCCTCTAGTTGTAGTTGGAAGGGTAGAGAATGTTGTCGGTCTCCCGGAAGTTCTCCTTGATGTTTCGGATGGACACGAATCGCGACAGAATGTTGCCGGAGCCGGCCTTGTCGTTGGTGCCGGACTGTCGGCCTCCTCCAAACCACTGCTGGCCAACAACAGCGCCGGTGCACTTGTCGTTGATGTAGAAGTTGCCGGCGGAGTATCGCAGTCGCTCGGCGGCCTGGGAGATGACGTATCGGTCGGAGGCAAAGATGGCGCCGGTCAGACCGTACTTGGTGGTCTTGTCCACCACCTCGCAGGTCTCGAGGAACTTGACCTCGTCGTACAGACACACGGTCAGAATGGGGCCGAAGAACTCCGTCTTGAGGTTGGGGTGGTCGGGGTCCCGGGTCACGTAGATGGTGGGCTCCACGTAGAAGCCCTTGGAGTCGTCGTACTTGCCGCCGGCCACCAGCTCGAGCGAGTCGTCGGTCTTGGCAGCGTCAATCACGCCCTTGAGCTTGTCGAACGACTGCTGGTGGATAACGGGACCAGCGAACGAGGCAAAGCCCTCGGGAGTGGTGGCGTCACCAATGGTCACGTTCTTGACCTCGGCCTGGATCTCCTTCTTGAAGTCCTCCCACATGTTCTCGGGCACGTAGGCTCGCGAGCAGGCGGAGCACTTCTGTCCCTGGTACTCAAAGGCACCTCGAACGGTCGACTTGACGGCGTGCGACAGATCGGCGGTGGGGTGGATCAGGTGGTAGTTCTTGCCGCCGGTCTCGCCGACGATTCGGGGGTACGAGTTGTACTCGGGCAGGTGGGCGGCAATCTCCTGGTTGAGGGTCTGGAAGACGCCGGTGGAGCCGGTGAAGTGCAGCGAGGCAAAGTCCTCGGAGCCCAGCACCGTCTTGGTCACCTGCTGGGCGTCTCCGGGCACAAACGAGACCACGCCCTCGGGCAGACCGGCCTCCACCAGAATCTGGTAGAGGTAGTAGTTGGACAGCACCGCTGCGGCGGAGGGCTTCCACACCACGGTGTTGCCCATGAGCGCGGGGGCGCCCACGAGGTTGGCGGCGATGGCGGTGAAGTTGAAGGGTGTCACCGCGTAGACAAAGCCGTCGAGGGCCCGGTACTCGGCCCGGTTCCACACGCCGGGGGAGTTCTCGGCGGGCTGCACCTGGTACAGCTCCTGGGCGTACTTGACGTTGAACCGCAGGAAGTCGGCGAGCTCGCAGGTGGTGTCGATCTCGGCCTGGTAGACGTTTTTGCCCTGGCCGACCATGGTGGCGGCGAGCATGTCGTATCTGTACTTGCCGGCGATGAGCTCTGCGGCCTTGAGGAAGACGGCGGCTCGGTCGGCGAACGAGGCGTTGGCCCACTCCTTCTTTGCGGCCATGGCGGTCTCGATGGCGAAGGTCACGTCCGAGGGGGTTGCCTGGGACACCTTGGCGATCTGGGACTTGTCGTAGGGGTTGTACTGGGCGCCGGTCTTTTCGGACCAGTACTTTCGGCCGGCGATGACCACGGGGATCTCGTGGACGGACTCCTTGATCATCTTGAGCGAGTTGAGCACTCCCTGTCGGTCCTTGGAGCCGGGCTCAAAGTCCCGCACGGGCTCGTTTTTGATCTCGGGGATGGAGAATGTTCCGTTTCCGGGCGTGCCGGGCACTCCGATTGTGGTGAAGCATCGAGAGGGTCGAGAGGCCACAGATCGGAACTTGGAAGCTGATCGAAGCATGTGTGAGGAGGAGAGAGTACTGCTGTGTGAGAGGAAGAGTACTTGTTAGTGCTCTGTGGTGTCTCTGTCTGTGTAAGTACTGTCTTGGAGTACTGTGTTTTGTGTCTGAGAGTGACGTGTAAGAAGTCAAGTTAAAATCTGGGGGTTGTGGTCTTAAGTCTGTTTTCCTGACCTCACCACTTGGGGTCTGTCACCTCTCCGCATCAATTGAGTTTGAGGTGCAGCCTTGGGAAATAAATTTAGTGCAGATGGAGCACTCTGGGCAGTCGGCATTGCCTACCTTGTGGGAACTCCCAACGGAAAGCCAAAGAGGGCATGAGTGAGCGAGCCCTAAGGAAGAAGGTAAAGTTTGGAAGTCAACGGCGGAGTAAGGGGGGGGTTCAGTTAAGTGCAGAAAAAAAGTGGAAATGAGAAAACAGGGAAGTACCGAAAAAGAAGGCAAAGGAGAGATATTCGTACGAGAAGGCTACGACAAAGTTACGAGGTGACACGAGAGTGCAGACGACAAGACGCACTGCGACCATAACCACAATAAGAACGAATATGGTTCCAGTCCGGGGTGCAGTGAGAATGGGGTAATGAGAATGGGTATAAATGAAATGCATTGATTTCCGTCAGTTGCCGAAAACCCGTTTTGAATCAAAATCGCACCATTGCTTTACACGTTTCCACATTCTCACTTCTCACTCCTTCTCTCACATTGCTCCCTTCCTAATTCTTGCTCCATACTCTGACTCAAGCTCAATCCCCTAACATTCATAGGCCAAAAGAGATGATTTTTTTGATTCTGAGGTTAAGACTTGAGGTTGAAACAAAAACGCCTGTCTTCTGGCTGGTCGGATCAAGGCTTAACTCGTCTTGGCTCACTCAGGCACACTGAGACATACGGTGATGTGATAAGTGCTTGTACAAGTACTGTAGCTATAAGAAGTTGATCTAGAGAAGTGCAGTAGTAACTTGAACTGACTGGACCAGTAACAGATCATTTTTGACCAATTGTTAACCCATTGATAACCCATTTCACCCCCTTCCTCTCTTCTTCATCGCCTAAGTATCCATCTTTGGACATCAGGTACGTCTCTCAAGTCCCTCGAAGAAGCACAAGTCATCGTACTGGTAGCAAGGCTGAATTACCGAGTAAAAGAGTCGTACGAATACGGGTACTTAGCTTGTAGCAATGTACTAGGCGAGAATACGAGACAATAGCGAGATACAATACGATTTCTGCTACCAAGCTACTACTTTTTACAGCTGTACCAAACTACAAGTACAGCACTCAGCGTTCAAATCCGCTACTACGTTCTGTATATGTCCGTACTACTCGTACAAGGTACGCTACATCTTTCCCTGTTCCGACATGCCATAGACTACGAATACAGGACATAGTGCTTATGTGGTCCACCCTTCTCACCCACTCACCACTCACTCATAATCGGATTCCGATATTCCAATATCCCACTCCTTGTCTTTTTTTTTTTCGATGACCCATCTTCGTTGTCGTCTTTGTTTTTTTTTTTCGTTAATTTTTTTCCTTCTTCGATAACGTCGGAAAGACGGCTTGCAAGCTCTAGGTTTGCGACTGGTGCGGCTAGCAGGTGACTATCTGTGGAAGGAATGAGCGAAGTGGTACCCCGGAAAAAATGGCGGAAAAAACGAAAACAAAAAACGAAAACAAGAAGCGAAAACAAAAAGCGGGAATCGAGAACCGACTTTGAGAATGGTATACATGAGCGAGGGGAGAAAACACAGCAGAAACAAAACACAAGAGAAAGAAATACACAACAAAAAAGACGGTAAACGGTCACGTTAATCAGTCCGCCGCACCGGAAATAACACTACCGTGGTTGGTTGAGGTTGGTTGATGAGATGAGGCGGAAGTGAGGCACCTTGAAGGTGAGCAAGGTAAAAAAAAGGTGGAAAATGAAATGATGCTGGAAACCTGGAGTCGATTAGCTGGTACTAGCTGGAGAAGTAGATCGTACTACAACGGATAGCTCGACCCACTTGCACGGCACTACTCGTACTTGGACTGGCACGGCACATTTGCATATCGCCATTTCATGCCTTTGGGAGATGGGAGTAAAAGTTTGACGTCTGAAGTAATAGTGGGGATTAGTTGGGAGCGGTGAGTACTTTTGTTGAAGGAACCAAGATCCGCCCACTGCCGGATCGGAATAATGTGTTATTGATGTCTTGGGAAATAGCACGCGGCACTGTGGGGAGCATGAAGTCAGAGGAGGGAAAATGGCGGAAATGTTGGCAAAGGGGAATCTGTTGTTCATCCTGGTTACTATGAGCCATTCGTGGTGGTCTTCTAAAAATCACACTCACTTCTTGCTACTTCCGTACCCCCACCGTTATCTCCTTCTTTTTCCCTTCTTCTCTTATCCGTATCAACGTTACCTTGTGTCTTGTCCTTGTGATTCGACGTGCATAAGGTTTGCGCCGTGAGTTTCCTGGCTGAGATAACTCAAGATAGCAGGAGCAGGCTTTGGCTTTGTGTGCCCAAAAGTGGGAATACAACTGCGGCCTACTGACCTGCGGATCCGAGAGTCGTAAAAAGCCAAGGCAGAAGACAGGGTTATATATAGGAGCGTCTTCCTCCTTCTGAGATACTCCACACACACACCACACAACAACACACAGAACAACACAGAACAACAAGTGCCTGGCCTGTGAGCACAGACACAGACACAGACAGTTAGCTACCACACCACACTACCACACACTACTACACAGCATCTGATACCTGTTTTTCTACCAGGTTCATCTTCTGTTACACAAACTTATCACCACCACACTTGGCTTGACACTTGCCTAGATTTCCCTTGTCTCGCCATGTTCCGACCTGCATACTTGCGCCGATTGCCAAACCTTAAGGCTCCCACTCTCTCCCAGGTGTCCCGCCGGCTGATTTCCACATCTCTCCAGACCAACCAGCCACTGGCCACCAACAACCCTCCTGCCCCCCTCTCCAAGGCAGATGTGCCCCAGACCATGCAGCAGCTGGGCAACCTCCCCGGAGGAGCTCCCGTGACAGGCCCCGGTGTTCATAACCTGTCCACCCTGTCTCCCACTCCCTTTGGAGGAGACATTGCATCTGCTGACGAGCGATCTTCCGACTCCCACGAGGCCCGGCTTCTCCCCGAGAACCACCCTCCCATGTACCTGTCGTCCATGAAGACTTCCGACGTGGTTGCTCTGATGCTCACTTCTGCTGCCACCTCCCACCCCACCCTCATCAAGCTGTGCACCAAGCTCATGCCCTACATGCCCAACTCCATCATCAAGGCGATCGTGTACTCCCTGTACTGCGGAGGCGCCAACCACGCCGAGGTCGTCGAGACCGGCAAGAAGCTGCTGGACCGAGGCTTCGGCAACATGATGCTCTCGTACTCGGTGGAAGACGCTGAGGGCGGAGATTCTGCCAACGCCCTGATGGACTCTGCCGTGGACTCCATCATCGAGTCGATCGACAACGTGCTTGTCAAGTACGCGCACGAGTCCGAGAAGAAGACCGGCAAGTCCATCACCGGCTTTGTTGCTCTCAAGCCCACGGGTCTGATGAAGAACGCCACTGCCATTCTGCGAAACCACGACAAGCCCGAGTACGCCGCCCAGTGGCAGCAGTACCTGGACGTGTGTCGCAAGATCTGCAAGCACGCTGCTGAGAACGGCGAGGGCAAGGTTGGCATTGTTTTTGACGCCGAGAAGAAGATCCTGCAGCCCGGCGTCTACGCTGCCCAGCGAGCCATGATGCAGGAGTTCAACGTTGGCGGCGCTGTTCCCGTGATCGGCACCATCCAGATGTACCTGCAGGACTCGATCATCCAGCTGCAGGACGACATTTCCCACGCCGCTGCCAACGGCTACCAGATTGGCATGAAGCTCGTGCGAGGCGCCTACATCCACTCGGAGCCCGACCGATGGACCACCATCCACCGAACCAAGGAGGACTCGGACATTTCGTACAACCGAGGCGTGGCTCTGTGTCTGGACGGCATCATTCCCGACATTCAGGCCGGCACTCACCACTCTGCTGTCGGCAAGCTGATTGTCGCTTCCCACAACGAGTGCTCCATGGCTCTGGCTGCCCATCGACTCTCTGCTGATCTCACTCCCGAGCAGCTCGAGGAGCAGGACAAGGTGATTTTCGCGCAGCTGATGGGCATGGCCGAGGATCTGGGCGAGGAGCTGGCGCACCGGGGCTACAAGGTGCTCAAGTACGTGCCCTGGGGCCCTGTCAACGAGACCAAGGACTACCTGGTGCGACGAATGGAGGAGAACGGCGATACTCTGTCCGACGGCGGCATGACTGTGGCTTTCCAGTGTGCCCAGGAGCTGGCCAAGCGGTTGGTCAAATAGATTAGAGGAGGAAGTGGTTGACGTGAGCGGTTCGCGTGAGCGTTGACGATTATTTATTAGCATTAGCATTAATGAAATTAGAATGAAAAGAGTGAGGAAGTAGAAGTAGAAGAGAATGAGACTGTGAAAGCAAGTACAAGTATCTAGAAGTGCTTAAGTAACGAAACAAAGATCACCAACATGTGAGAGATGGTTTCTGAGAGATTTTATTCGTTTAAAGAGATACTGGATAACTAGGATACACAGTTTTTTTAAGACAAGAACAAGATGTGGTGGTATCAAGATCTACTTTTTGAGGAATTTCAGAAGACTTGATAATGTTCATACTCTATCATATTGTCTTGTCAGTCAACACTTCTCTCAGACATGATATTATAGATGATGACAAGACTTTGAAGTGTTCGATATTGATGATACTGATAGGGACATGTCATTTGAGATGTTTGGTTACTGGATGTTCACAGTTAGAGCTATAGACACTAGGGTAGGATCATTAGAATCTGTCTAAGTAGATGGTCAAGTAGAAAATTTACTCTAATGACTGAATTGAAGAGCTATGCTACCGGTAGTATAAGCAGTCTCAGATTTGTATAGTCAAGTCCTGTTAATGAGCATGTCTTCTGTACTCACATCGATGAATATATAGCACGAGAATAGTGCCACTTGAGTCCTCTAAAACGCAGATAGCTTCATAACACTTCAGTTGAACACTTACTGTCTGTAGATCTCAACTACAAGGCACCACTGAAACTCTTAGATGAAACAGTCTCAAACATAGTAATGCTTCACAAGTCATCCTTGCTACTTGTAGCATGAGCACGTTTTATAGCTCTTACCACTCCGTCAAAAAGAAGACCACCTTCCTTCTCCCGCTGTCAACTTCCTTATGAGACCAGGAACCCTCAGGAACCTCAAAGTCTCACCACAAGGAACCTCAGTCTCACCCAGAAAGCCTCATGATGTCTCAATTGAGTTGTGCTAATTACAAGACCAGTGAGCAACCTACTTCTACGTTTCGATCTGTGAACTGAAACGATCCGTGAGCTAACTATAGTGAAACACAACGTCTTCCAATCTTCAACCTACCAAGACTACACGTTCATCTTCACTCTGTGGATAGGTCATTACATTTCCAAAACCTCACGTGACTTATTCGTGTCATTCGGCTATCGAAATGCACCCCCCTCGGTCACATGAACACCCCACATCCCACCTGAGGCTCATGTGATGATCGTATGTTTGGGAGTAGTTTTTCGGACCCGGATAAATTCAGATAACGTTGTTCCGTCATGTGACCGATAAGCCTATTACCGAAACCTTAACTTTAAATACCGGACTTCGGAGTTGGACTTCGGAGTTGGATTTCGGAGTTGGATTTCGGAGTTGGAGGTATTATAGACATGACACGGAAATTGCACAACTAGTAGGAGTGAAGTGAAGATGTTGATGACTAAGCGGAGAAAGTGGAGAAAGTAGGGAAGGTGGATATCTGCCATTTTGGTGTAGTCTGAATCAGCCTCGGAGTGACTAGAAACTACTATTGTATCTCGAGTTCTCAAAGATCAAGTAAATGGGATTGGCTCCATATTGAAGTTCCTGTAGTTCACCGTTTTGTACTGATAGTCTAAGTGGACTCTTAGTAGATACACAGGTTACTTATGGGAGACCTGTACTCATTGAAAAAAGACTGGAATACAAGGTACTCACCTAATACGTCTTAGTTGACTGTATACTCATAAAGCATTTGGAGTTCTTATGTATATCCCATAGTCGATCCATTAAACAAGTGTACTTGTACAGACTTATGTCCAAGTGTCTCATGTACTTGTGGTCTCTATCATCACTCCGATCGGTATGGCTATCGGCATGGGAGGACTAGTACACTTTGAAGAGAACACGAGCTCTAGAAAGCATTGACGGTCTCTGTTGCGAGTTTTGGTCTACTCTGGAGTCGTCAAAAGTCTGTGCTTTGCTGTTATATGTAGCCATGGATCTTGAACTCATAGACCATCCTAGAGACGTTTTCTGTCACTCAGCTTCAAAGTCGAGAGTATGAAAGTAGACTTCTGTAATAACAGACTGGTAAAACTGATGAATATACCTGCAAGTAGTGCAAATATTGACTGTACTGGTAATGACTAATCTTCATTCTTCCATCTTATGGCTCAAGGACTTCATATCTCGAGATATACAACTGCTACAGATACGGGAAAATTTTCTTTCGAACCGCCATAGTCAATATAATTACTTCAGATGTTCTACACTCACATTACAGAGTATTTATACCCGTACCGGTATGATGTCGTACTACAAATGCGCCATACAAAATATACAGTCAATTGAAGGTCCAGACGAGGTGAAGACATGGGAGTAGCTCTAAACAACAATAGAAAGCTGGTTTAGTAGTGTCAAGGGCTTTTTGACCATTTGAGTCTATCAATATCTCGAGTAAGAGACCAATATGCTTCAGAGTTGGTTTACTTAGATATTAGTTGAACTGAAAAGTGACCTGGGGGTTACTTTTCGGGGTTAGAGAATAGCTAGAGAGTTGGAAGAAGTCAGAGATGGTACTATCAACAGTGGGTAATAATATGACGTCCTCAGATTCACAAATTGCAGTAGTAATATTCCGAGTATTTCTCATTTCAAATCGGCCACAAAATTTGAGTTACTTAGATTACAGTTAAGGCACTTGAGAAAAAAACACAACAAAAAACCAGCAGAGAATACTGAGAGAACATGATGAAACTACAAGATACAAGCTCAATCAGCAAGCTTATAAGCCCGAATTGAATCAAATTATATGTCTCTTTCTCATACTTCTACAGAAGCAATTATTGACTATCACTCACTACCTCACCTCACTTACACCTCTTACTGTCATACATTATTCATTATCACTACAAGCGCAGCAGGAGGTAGCAGACGCTTCTTGGCTCAGTTCTCCTCCCGCTGCTCATTAACCAGGCTGCTGGCTGTCTTCCTCCATTCTCCATCTGTCTAAAAACCAAACTGCTGCTGCTGTTGCTGCTGCTGCTGGGCGTGCTGGGTCTGCGGGAAGACCGGGTTGGTCTGCAGCTGCTCGAGGCCGCCAAACGTGGGGTTGTACATGGGCGTCTGCAGCTGCTGCTGGGCCATGGACTTGCGGAACGGGTTGTATCCGGTCGTCTGCTGCGTCAGCTGCTGCACCAGGGGCTGCTGCTGCTGCTGGCCAAACCCGTTGTTCTGCTGCATCGGCGCCTGCGTCACGGCCATGCCGCCCGATGCAAACGGGTTGGTGCCCGTCGTCTGCTGAACAAGATGGCCCGCGGGCATGGACGCCGAGGACGAGGCCACCGAAGCCGGAGACGCCGCAACCGAGGCGTTGGGGGCCGTCATGGCGGGCGAAGTGGGCGTCGTGGTGGGCTCGGAGATGGAGTAGAGCGTGGACGACGTGGAGGGCGCTCTAGACAGCGAGCCAAACGGGTTGTGGCCACCCGTGTGCTGCTGCTGCTGAAGACCCTGTTGCTGCATGGGCTGCTGCTGCATGGGCTGCTGCTGGAGAGGCTGCTGGCCGAGCATCGACTTTCGGAACGGGTTGGACCCGGTCGTCTGCTGCTGCAGGAGCGGCTGCTGCTGCTGAACAGGCATGATCGTGTTCTGCTGCTGCTGAGGCTGCTGGGGCTGCTGCTGGAACATTTGCTGCTGCTGGGGCTGCTGAGGAGGACCCCAGGGGTTGTGTCCAAACTGCTGCTGTTGCTGTTGCTGCTGTTGCTGCTGCTGCTGTTGAGCCTGCTGTTGAGCCTGCTGCTGAGCCTGCTGTTGAGCAAGAGCCTGCTGCTGGGCCTGCTGTTGAGCCTGTTGCTGGGCCAACGCCTGCTGCTGAGCTTGCTGCTGAGCCATAGCTTGCTGCTGGGCTTGCTGCTGGGCTTGCTGTTGAGCCATCGCCTGCTGTTGAGCCTGCTGCTGCTGCTGCTGGAGAATCGCGGCCTGAGTATCCATCTGTATACTCGTCTCCTGCATCTGCACCGGGCCAAACAGGTCCACCAGCGGCTGCTGCATCTGGGAGGGCTGCACAAACTGCTGCTGCTGCTGAACATACTGCTGCTGCTGCTGCTGCTGTTGAGCCAGAGCCTGCTGCTGGATCTGCTGGGCCGCAGCAGCCTCCTGGGGCGAGGGCTGGGACACGGACCGTCGCTGCGACGCCTGGCGATCGACCCCGGAGCCCCGGACAGTCGCGTCCGACGACTTGCGGTAGCCGTTGTTGGTGCCGCGTCTCTCGGACTCCCGGGCCTCCTTCTCGGCCAGATACTGCCGTCGAATGAGATCAAAGTCGGGGTCGTTGAGATAGTCCTCCAGCGAGTCGGCGAGCGACGTGGGCGCGTGCTTGATGTTGGGCACGTGGATCTTGGTCGCGTACTCCATCTGCTTGGCGGTCTTGAGGTAGGACACCACCTGCGACGTGATCTTGACAAACTTCTGGTAGATTTTCAGCGCCTTTTCGGCGTCGTACCGCGACATTTCAAAGTAGTGCTCCAGCACGTTGATCACGCCCTGGTTGAGCGTCTCGTAGAGAACGAGCACGTCTTCGACCAGCAGCCGGAATGCCGTCAAAAGCGTGTCCTCGTTCAGCTCCTCCTCGTAGTAGCGGCACTTGAGGAGCGCTAGAAGCTGGTCCAGAATGGACTGGCACTCTTTCAGAAGGCCCTTTTCCACGGAGAGGAACTTGAGGTCGTCGTCCCGGTGCAGGTACTTGGGTCTTACGTAATCGCCCTTTTGCTCGTCGAACCGCAAAGCTCGCACCTGGAGGTAGTTGTTGTAGCGCAGAAGGCCCTCGACGGACGCCTCCGAGCCGCCATCCAGGCCGCCGCCTCGTTGCCGACGAATGCCCTGGCAATCGAGCATGTTGGGGTGCCGCTTGAGGTACTTGAGCACCGAGTTTGGGGGACCCTCGCGGATCATAATGTGCAGCAGAATGTGCGACTTGAACACGACGGAGTACGCCGAGTCGTCCAGGCGGCGCGAAATGCACGACATGATGGAGCGCAGGTCGTCCGTGTGACGTAGGCCGGCTAGAAGGGGCTCCACGTATTTGGCTTTGGGGGGAGCCAGCTAGAATTAGTATGGTAGTAGCGACAGCGTAGCTGGAGCTACGGACACGATGGTACAGGGTGGAGGAACGACACCCTGTGAAGGAGACTGGGTGGTATGGATCTCATCGTAATCTCTGAAGAGGACCGAGTGGCATGGATGTCGCCTGAAGATGGTCATGTTCGTCACTAGAAGACTAAGTGGATCACCAGAAGACTGCATGACGTGAATCCCTTCGTCTTCAACACTGTAGAAAACTGATACGGATCTCGTCTTTATCACTGAAGGCTGAATGACAAGCATCATCAGAGAACGGAATGACATGATTCACCAGAGTTCTGAATGACACTCATCTTCATCTTCATCTTCATCACTGAATGACACCAACCTCATCTTATCACTGCATGACATGAACCTCATCTTCTTCATCACTGAATAAGACCAGAGTCTTTTTCATCTTTCATCGTCTCTCCATGACTGTCTTCATCAGTGAGTAGACTGAGATCCAATGCGAAACGAATCTGCAAGCCAAGAAAGTCTCGTCTAGTAACTTCACCTGGATGAAGACTCCAAATCACAGAGAATGACTGTGGACTTATGGTAGTTGGTGATGGCTGACTGAGTGATTGACTGAGTGATTGAGTGGCTGAGTGACTGAAACTAACTTCTGAATGACTGAATGACTGAAACCCCTTCACAGCTTGACATGAACACAGTCAACAAAGAGGAAAATCCATGCATCTGACTGCTCAAATAGACTGCTCAAATAGACACCCATCTGAGTAGTCACTCAAGCCGAGGTAGACAAGCTCCAGACAAGTCAGACGTCATGCACAGTTGAGAATCAGCCTCAATCAGAAACGCAAGTCAGCTTCAATTCCTGAGTCACGGGAAGCACACTGCAATTGACCAACTAGAATTGACCAACTGGAGCTTGCCATAGTCACATCTGAGCATGAGAAACCCGTATTCAGTAGAATTGAGAAATGTAGAATTGAGCAAATTGACTGCAATTCCCGAATTTGCCAACCCCTGACAGTAGCCACTCATGCCACCAAACGGCTTCAGTCATCAGCCCTACACCCGTCTGTCGTCTGAGTGAAGCAGTCGCCTGAGTGACGCTACACCCATTCGCTACCCCCTCAGCCACCCTCAGCCACCCATCCACCCCATCCACCCCATCCCCTCATCCCACTCGGCAATGCTTGATGCGCAGTCTGCACTGCCACAATTCTGGTGTCATGTCAGAAATGTCACCAGAACCAACATATCACCAAACGGCAGCCCCAGACATCAATCTGCCTCTTCTCTCATTTCCCTTCTCTCATTTCCCTTCACCCCCTCTCATCTCTCGACTCACCTTGAGTTTTGTGGCTCCCTGAGTTAGTATATGCCATGTCATTAGAGCCATTAGAGGACAAATATCACCATTGCGAGACTCGGTGATACTGGCCATGAGACAGTAGTCCTGCCGTCGTAGTTCTCGTATCTGTGCCCATTCCGTCCACAGCTCAACTGTTTGTGTCACAACTCAACCCATGTCATTAACACAGCCATGTCACTAACAGCCATGTCATGTCACCAACGAAACAAACAGTTCTCATCAACGTCGAAAACAGGCCACAAACAGCCCATCTCACACAAACAATTCGTCCACCCAATCTCCCCCCCCCTCCTCACTCACCTTGACCAGTTTTTCGTAGTTTCTCGACATCGTCAAGTGGAGATGTAGTCGTTGGAGTTTGTGTTGATAGCAATAGTACGGAGTACGTTTCTGAGTGTGTCGTCTGTTTGTGTCGTTGTCGTAATACTTTTTTTGCCGTCTGTTTGTGTCTCTTGTCGTCTTCTTTTCTCTTCTTCTCCTCTTCTCTCTTAATGTCGCTGTGGTCTGGTTATCTCCGCTGAAGACAATTCAAAATACGCACGCACCACCATGTGAGCCAAAGGTAATAACCCTCTGCGCTGCGCAACAACACACCTTAAATCCCGCACTAACAAGAGGGGAGTCTGGGGGATGGGAATGAAGACAAGGAGAGTAGAGAAGAAGAAGAAGAGGAGAAATGGGAATTCAACGATATATATACTCCCCTTTGTAACTCACACAAACAAGTGCATGTACTCCTACTTGTACTGACACACTGTATGCACTATACAGTATCCGTACTTTTATGAGTAATTACAACTACAAGTACGAGTACTGAAATACTCTCAAAGAACCAGATTACAAACACATTCTGTATATCTTATCTCAACCAATCAAAAACCCCGTTTCCAAAAGACGTTTTTTACACACCCGACTCTTGGCTTGTGGTGAACCAAATCTACAAAATCTAATCCAGCCACTTTATCGGAGGATTGACACTTCCCGAGCCGGAGAGAACAAAGATCTGCTTATGTAAGCGATTTTTTTTTTATATTATTTTTTAAATCGCCAATAAATTGGCAGAAATCGCTTCCCCTCTTTGACTTGCTCCACAGCCACCGTGGTGCACAACGACGTCATAGTCCAGGCTGTGCAGGAGATTAAATTGATAAGAAAAAGTTGGAAAATCAGAAAAAATGGAAAAAAAGACAGAAAAAGACGGAAAATGGAAATAAAACGGAAATAATGCGAAATGACGCAGAAAGTGCTGAAAATGTACAGTATTCGTACACCAACAGTTCCCTACTTTCACCTCACTCTCTTGAATAGTGCAACAACAAAAATAACAATAAAAAAATCAAAACGCACTAAGTAACGTAACAGTGAATAAACGACTGAGAAATGACTGAGAGAGGAGTTGAAAGACAGAATCGAGTGCTGGCGATTACATAATCAGATCAAATCTATCGCTAAATCCTCAAATCGCTTACTAATCATGTTTACCTCACTCTTGCTACTTGCATATCAACGTCTCATCTGTACACTTGTTTCAGATGTAAGCAGCAGGAGTGTATGGTACTTTTTCAGTGTTTTCTTCAGTATTTCTTCTGTGTCCGCTCGGCGGCTATTCGGCGGCTATCCCGTATGCGTTCTGCGGCTATTCGGCGGCTAAACAGACAGCTATTCTAATGCTTACTAATTGCTGACTAATCCGGCGGTTAAATCAGCTGTGAGTTCGCCGGTAACGCTCGGTGGATAAATTGCTCCAATTTCCGAGTTTATTCCACGGAGGGTTTGAGAGGAGGAAAAATGGTGGATTTTTTACTGGAGGGTAAGGGGTAACTAGAATATGGTATTTGTGGGTATCAAAATGACCGCCAAGATGAGAGGAGTTTGGATGTGCTTTTGGATTGTATTTCTGAGCATTATTGGTGGAGATAGGAGGTATTATATGCTAGAGAAAAGATATAAAACAGAAATTGTTTTTAATGGGTTGTAGACGTCGAGTTTGCCATTGGAGACACTTTTGGTGTATTTCAGCTGTCTATTATGGTGTAGTTATGTCATAATCTATGGAAAGAAAGAGAAGTTGTGGTTAAAGATGGTGGACGAGTAGAATGTTTATTGAGGGTTGAGGAGGTGAGGAGGTGGTTCGTGTTTTCGTTGTTTCTCCTTTTTCATTTTTTTATTATTTTCTCCTTTCTGGTTTAGTTAAGGATTTGTTAAGAGGTGTACTATATGGAGTTCAAAGTGAGAATTGAAGATGATGGAAGGGTGAAAGTTATATCAGTGGATTGAGAGCAGCTCAAATATGCAGATTTCAAAAGTTGGTAAAAATTTGTACATTTTTGGACAAGTTGAAGAACATGTCTGAGATTGAAAATACTTATTTTTACTTGGGTTTAGTTGGGAGAAGTGGCTAAGAACAAGATGTCGTTATAAAACTGTTCATAGAGGGAATACTAGGTGAGAAACTACAGATATGGTAGATTTACCGTCAGAAGAGTACTATGACGTATTTTCGGTTGTAGTTAATTGCTTCTAGGATATTGTATTGACATCCCTAAGAATTCTTTCGTTCAAAATCTGAAATCGTTCTAGTTTGAGAATAAGAGCAGATTTAGACCAATGGAAGATAGGGAGAGTATTGTAGACCCTCCTAAACGGTTCACATAAGTTCCCGTTGTATTAGTTGCTAAAATGAGTATTTCATGGGAGGTATAAGATATGATGTTGAGAAAAGCAATGATGTTTTAAAGTGATGAAAAAAAGAGCTGCAAGATAGAAAAATTGAAGCCATCATATTTGTTGTAGCTCAAATACATTGATTAACTTGGTGGCTGTTTCAAGATATTGGAACGTTCTATAGATCGAGTTGTGTTTAAGAGGTTCATTCATTTCTGAAGATAGAGCTCTAATTACTTCAGAGGAAGAAATCAAATTACGAAATTAATACTCAAATATGTCTTTTAAAGATGTCCAACTGTTCTGAAAGAAATTCGCCTTTGCAACTATAGTGTGGACACTCTTAGAAGGGTATGATTTTTGTTGAAAGATAAAGTGGTCTACAGACTCAACCAAGGGAGATGAAGAAAGAGAACTAGTTTCAGGAGAATGGCTGTGATAGATTATGTGCAATTCTCAAGTCCCCAGGTTAATACCTCTTTTGGTTGTTATTCTATGACAGTTTTTGTGATTATGTAATATACAATATGAAAAGGTGATTAGTAAGCTCAATATTGATGAGAAATATACAGGAAGTTCAAATATTGAATCTTTGGGTCATTATGAGTCTACCAGTATACTTCTTTTACCACAGTCTTCTCTATTTGGTTTTCTGTAGTGTTTTTTTTTTCTTTTTTTTTTCAGAAAAATTGTGTAACTAGAGTGAGTAATATCCTAACTACCTTCCAAGAAATGTTGTATCAGAACTTGAATAGATGATGCTCTTATTGTTTAGTTGAAATGGTTCATTTATCATTCTGCAACAGTTACTGTACCATCTCTATGTCTATGAATAAGTATGGAATAAAGAACCAATTGTTACGGATTCTCAGCTACAAGAATCAGAAAGAAAAGAATCCAGCAAAAAACAACTTCAGAGTGGTTCTAGACGTCACGTGATCGCTATTTACTTGTAGAAGTCTTGTCTTTGTTGTGATTCAACTGTACACCGTAGTCATGGTGTTCTCAACAAGAACAGAGTAGCAGTATCAAAATGCGAGGCCGATTCAAAGAATATAAAAGATCAAAGAATAAAATCCAACTGACGTGAATGGTACACCACCTCTTTGGGCAATGTCTCAGATAAGTTCCTAGCAAGTAATCTGTCTGAGACACGACTTGATGGTGATGAGAAAGAAGAAGAGTGTGATTTTGGTTTCAGATGTACAGTAATATATGCAGTCTGATAAGCCCCAAAGTTGGTCATGTGTCGTATGCCCCAAAGTTCCAGTCACATGCACAAAGATGGGGCAACATGTGTCTTTTTCGTCTTCACAGATTGACTTAAGTATTAGAGAACTTACTTGTAGAATGTTTCCTTTCTTATAAGAGAAGTTGAGATTATAAGTGAAGTTGAGCATGTTCTTCTTCATCACTTTGCTTCTTCTTCGTCACTTTCCTTCTTCATCATCACTTTCCTTCTTTTTCATCATCACTTGTACACTCATGATAACTAGGCGAATGGTAGTACTGTACTAAAGCAGACACTGAGATGCCAAGTGTTACATCATTGAAGCCTTCAGCTTTCACATTCAGTTTCACATGACCAATACCAAGCCAATACCAAGCCAATATCACTCCGTTAAGACAGAAAAGACACTCCCCCCTTCAACTCAGCATCAGCTTCTCCTCAGCAACATGCCAAGTGTTGTGGGAAGAATGACTGGTCTACAATAACCACCTCAAGCCCATTTCCCGATTAAATGTTTTTTTTTTTGTTTTGTTTTTTGATCTGAGCACTGTCTGTTATGAAACAGCTCACTCTTTGAATCTGACACTACCACGACGAGATTGGTGACCTCTTGAAGGATCAGTTCCGGTAGGTACGCTTGACATCAAACTAGTTCTAGTTATCAGACTAGCACAGAACCGGTAACACAGACCAGGTCTTTGTTTTTTGTTCAAATGGAGCAAGCAGAATGATGATCTGATACAACACTAGGTGACTGAAAGACCACGAGAGTCTTCACTGAGAGACATTGACAATGAATCGAAACAACGACTCAAACGACACTGGAATTTGCTACAACTCTTCCAGATGATTGAGATGGAAATTTTGACGTTCAAAAAGATGGCTTTCGTCACTGGCGTCCAATTGAGTCACGGTGAAGGCTGAGATTTTTAACCAGCACTCAACTGAAGCAGAAGAGCTCAGGAAACGCCACCCAAGATGACTGTCACTGTCTAACGTTGTTACTGGCAGCTATTTTTGTTTTCTTTGATAGCTTTTCATCTTGAGCAGGGATATTCAGACAGCTCTTCAAGTGATCAACTTCATGTTGTTCAATGAGACCTGGCATGTCAACAACTACAAGTTCTAATACGTCAGAAGAACAGTAGAGCTCACATCAGTTCTCAAACGAATACTCACCATTCAGTCCACCAAAGTCGTATCTTGACTTGTTTCAATTCTGACCATTTGTTCATCTTCATCAAGGAATGTGATTATGAACAACAACACATCAAATCAGGACTTGCTCAACCAGATGAGATGGGTAACTGTCCAGTAAAACACTGAAACAGTTTCCAGTTCCAGCTTGTTATAGTGTCGTTCTTTCTCATACAGCGAGCTTTCACTACATGTCGTTGACGATGTCTTTCTTTCACTTGCAATGATCATTTGGAGTGACTGATTAATAATTGATCACATAATCACACTTTCGAGATGAACATTTTATTCTCGTCAACATCAACCCTCAGTCATCATATTCTCATAACCTCAGTGTCACCTCATAAGCTGGATTAATGCTTACTAATACAACGAACTGAACAGTGAGAAATTCAACACTCATCGTCATCTGTGTTGTAATCAACGATCCAAAGAACTCATCTCTTATCTCTCTTTTGAATGCAACACTCAACACCAGAAAAGAGAGAGAGGAGATAGATGGAGACTAACGGAGTGGGTGATTCGAAAAAACACGGATTGAAGTGTACAGATTCTCATTTAAATCTGCGCAAGTGAGAACAGAAGAGTTGTACATGTCCATCTAGCTACTGTGAGTCTCGAGAGTCTGTGAAACCAGTCAGCTGTTTTCATTCTAGATTATGAAAACTCTTATGATAGATATTTTCGAATTTTCGAAAACGTCAGAAAAGAGAAGATTGGCCAAAAAGATCTTGAAAGAATAGTCTGGTGCTTGTACTTGAAGCCCATATTGTCTCTTGTACAAGTACTTGTACTAATTCATATCACATGTAAAAGCACTTCTTATACCTCATTGAACACCTCATATGATAGTACAAGTACCGGTACAGTACAGTACAAGTACAAGTAGAATGGGTTGGGGTGATTGGTGCACGTGATGTATTTTGGTCATGTGACTTGATTGGGTGGTATATAATCACGTGACAGTACCCCCAGATTACTTGTACGATTCTTTTTGTATCAATCAGATAGACTCATCAATTTGATACCAATCTCGATATGTTTCTGAGCATTTCTGCTTTTTTGACTCTTCCGTGCGGCTCGTTAATTACGTAATCATGGCCCACCTTATTTTGGCTGAAATGGAGAAAGACAATAACTCAGGACTGGGTAATGTGGAGAGCTCGGGATTGGTACCATTGTATTCGGGACATGTTTCTCTTCATTTTGATATTAATAACGTTGGATTTTGGTTACAAAAAAATAAAAAAAGTTGTAATTAGTGTACTTGTACATACACTCATACTTGTAGTATCAACACATTCGTCTACATACTCACACATGGTTAATATAAATAAATTAGTATACATGTTGTACAGTCTTAAGACATTTTCCTTCTCTACTCAGCTCAACTGAGTCAACAAAAGTGAACCACACTTGAACAAGACAACTCAGTCAACTGTTGTTCAAGGGTTCACTGCTCAAACCAGAACAATTGGACGAATAATTTGAGCGAATTCGTCAAATCGAAATTATTCCATTCGTTTCAATTGTCGCTTCTCAAATTAAAACGATTTTCAAAAAATTCGAACGAAATTTCTCACTTCGTTCGAAATTATTCGTTCGAATTAACAGCCATGAGAATAACACCCCAAACAATACAGATCCGTTCTGTACATGCTACTAATCGAACACCGTCGACACACGACCGACGAACACGAAATGCACGTGTAGTTGTCGTAGTAGTAGATTTCGTCTTCAGCCAGATCTTTGTCACATTGCTGACAGTTGAGACCCTCAACAAGCCCGGCAGGAGTAGGAGTGAATCCGTTGGCCGCACAGGGGCCTCGCGAGTCACGTGAGTCACGTGAGTCACGTGTTTGATCACATGACTGGTCACGTGCACCACCACCGCCCGTCAAATGGCTCATGGCGAGCACGTGACCGTAGCCGTCGACGGGACTGTGCTGCACGCGCTTGCTCACGTGATATGTCACGTGCCCAGCCACGTGCCCAGTCACGTGATTCTCCGGCCCAGGACTGCACGCCGGACTCGTCAGCTCCATCATGTCCACGTGACCCGCCTGACCCACATCCACCTCCATGACATCCCCAAACCCTGAATGCAGCGACGCATCAGAAAGCTGATGAGTCAGCGACGGAGACACCTGGTGATTAGTCAGCGGATTAGTCAGCTTCTCGTAGTGGTCCGCCTCGTTTCGTCGCTTACGCGAATTGTGCATCGATCCGTGGTTCATGGCGTACATCTTCGACAATGGCTCTGTGGCAGAAGAGAGAAAAAAATGTTGCAAAAAATCGAGAGCGAAAGATAGACATATATATTAGTTTCGCGTTATGGTTTTGGAGGTGAAAAAGTTGGAAAATTAGGTTTGGGTGGTGGATGGAAAATGTGTTTTGGGGGCGATATAATGGGAGGGTTTTTGAAAATCACGTGTTAAACGATAGAGCATCACGTGATGATAATTTTGGTATTTTTCTTTTATTTTTCCGGTTTTTTCTTCATTTTATTTTCATTGTTCTCCACTCTCCAACAAGGTATTCATATCAACTCATTCCATGCAACACTATCCTTCCAGCCACCTAACCAGCCCGAAACGGGCGCCGGCGAACCCTAACCCTGGGTCATCCGAAATGGGAAAGCCAAAATGGGGACGGTGAGGGTTGGTGGGTTATGGGCGGCCCTAACCCTGGCCTAACCCTGGCCTAACCCTGACCTAACCCTGACCTAACCCCGACCTAACCCTGGGCGGCAGCCCTAACCCCCGGTGACAGCCACCACCAGCCCACTGTCGTGTGACATGTTGTGTTGGGGACAAGCTGGGGTTGGGGCAGGGAGATCTTGGGTAAGGGCTGGTCACGTGACCCAAACGAATACAAGTCACGTGACCCGTATTTTAATAATCACGTGACCCGCTCCTAAACCCGAGCAAACCCAGACCACGAGAGGTTTTGTCTGTGACGGCTCTGACATCCGGGAGGGTTAGGGTTAGGGCAGAATAGGGTTAGGGCAAGACAGGGTTAGGGCAAGACAGGGTAAGTGGAAAAACAGAAATCCGCGAGAGGGTAACCAAGGGGTAAGGGCGCGGGTGGAGGTGGAGAAAACGAAGGATGGAATGTGGTGGAATTTGGTCGGCTGTGGCACTACAACAGGTTACTTTGGTCACGTGATTTATGCTCTGTGTCACATGACCACCGACGTTGTTTATGCGTGAGAGATGAGTGTGCGTGAGGTGAGTGTGGGTGGGTTACATTACAGGTTATGAGTGAGTTACGTACAGGTTATGAGTAGGGTTAGGGTAATAAATTGTAACCCGTTTTACTTAGATTCTGTTGACAAAGTGCTTGACAATTGTAATCACTATTAGTAAGCAACAATTAATGGTGGTGAGATTTTGAGGACAGTTTTGTACTGTAAAGTGGGTACGGGGAATCGATTGGTATAGTTAGTTTTCTTGCAGCTCTCATATTGGATGAATTTGAAGAGGTGTTGTTTGTCACGCTGTAAACGGTTTCCATAAATTATTGGACAAAACTAAAGCTTAATTGAAATTATGGGAAGATGGTCATGGAGACAAGTTTTCGTATAGTGACTCAGATGGGGGAGTATTTGAGTCAGTTTGAAGTGATGTAAACCTCTGTTTCTTCATTTTTCTCTTTGTTTGAAATTTTATGGCAACACTAAAAAGCTAATTAACTAGTCAACTAAAAATACATGTAGTCAAGAAAAACTAAGTAATAACAGCTCTGAACAAGTTAATTCTGACAGAGAGAAAAGATATGGCCAATTGGAGTATGAGAGAGTCAGCGGTGACCTATTAACTCTCAGTTTAATACCAACCAAGCCTGAAAAGTCTTTATTTGTGCCTTAGAAGTGATATTTCTTCATTGTACATTTATGCTTACATAATGCTTACATAATACAAAACAGTGATACCCTATTAGAGTGCTTCAATAAACAGTTGGAGACAAAGGGCCATACTCAGAGTCGTTATTAATACCCAAACGTATATCTAATCTGTCAATCAAGTCCTATATCACTTACAGTAACACTTAACACTCTTCTTTAACTCCACTAATGAATAGTCCCATAAGTCATGAGTGAGAAAAGATACACGAAATTAGAATAGACAGGGGTCATAATAATAGCAATATATATCATCTAAAAGTCTCACCTACCTCATTGCTCAATTTCTCAAAAAGTTTGGCAAGTTTCAATGTTTGCTTACGTAAGCATGAATTTTCCGAATATTCAAGAAGACCAGTTTGAGACACAGTTTCAGCAGTTTTCACCCATATAGACTACACAACAGCTTTATATCTCTTACTTATCCATTTCACCTCCTTATCACTGATCTCCTTGAGTGTTATCAAAATGTGCTTATGTAATGCTTACATAATCATATCTGACAGAACTGAAGAATATCCATTCTAAGGCTAAGAAAGAGTGATATGACTCAAGAGAGTATATGAAAGTCTCATGCAATGCTATTCAACCAGTCTCAATCAAATAATTTCCCCCTTTGAATTGAGTGGGACAACTTCCTAAAGAATGCTTACATAAGCACCCCTTACAATTCCAAGGCTGCTTACATAAGCATTACATAAGCACACATATCATCAAGAAGAAGAGAAATTTGAGGTGATCTTCAGTCAGAAAGAGACAGCATCACATTTCATTCCCTACTCTCTTGTCTATCGCTCCACCCACTCAACTCCACCCACTCAACTCCACCCAACCTCAACTATCTCACTTGTCCTGCCCTAACCCTAGGACAAACCTTTTCGTCACGCTACTCATGTCTGGCACACTATTACACAATTAGAATGGACGAAAAACGAAGTGCGTCGAGCGCGAGTTTGGGCGGCTCTTCGGACACCAAACGGCAACGAGTCGCCGCACGGCCCGTGTCTCTCGACGACGTGGCCGAGTTCCAGAAAGAGGCCATTTTCCGGGCGATGGAGGCCTACCGTCGCGAGAAGGAGCTGGTGGAGAAGCAGTTGGAGGACGGCGCGGAGCGGGAGCGGGAGCTGAGTGTGCGAGTTGAGCGACTTGCAACTTGGTGGGACAAGGTGGCAGATCGGCTTGCTCTTATAGTTGGGAAATATGAGTTCCCCAGAGAGAGCGGTGGTGACATGCCAAGTGTTGGGGGTGAAGGTGAAGACGAAAAGAGAGCAAACGAGGACAAGGACAACAAAGAAGAAGCCCCAAATGACGCGCCACCTGACCAGACCTCAGCTGACTTGGCTGCATCTGTTTCTCCCACCGGATTGGCTACAGATATGGAGCTGGCGGACAAGGTGACGATGATTAGTCAGAAATTTGAGCCGCTTCTCGACCTTATAGCAGCCAAGGTGCACAAACAGGACAAGACCGAGGTGGCTCGTCTTTCAGCAGGATACCACAGTATGGCTGAGCAGCGGCATTTGCTTGTTCAGAAGATCCAGGATCTGGAGTCGGCGCTGGCGAGCACAAAGACGGCGTATCTGGCTGCCGCCAAGAAACTCGACCGGCTCAAAAGTCCGTCCGTGAAGCTCATTGAGGGCGAAGACGAAATTAAGGTCGAGCAAAGTGGTGATGATTCCAAGGAGGTTGGGACCGACGTGCATGAGCTGACTAAGCCGGCGGAAGTTGACGACAAGGACTTTCAGGCCATGAAGGCGCTGGTGGCGGCTCAGGAGGGCCAGATGAAGGAGCTGGACGAGAAAATCGCCGCTCTGGAGCACGAGCAGAGTCTGTTTAGTGCGAAGATGGCTGATTTGAGCGAGACAGACCTTGTGGAACATTCTGGGGTTTTCAAGGCGGTCAAGGAGGAGTTGAGTGATAAGAAATGTCAGATTTTGGAGCTTGAAAAGTCACGTGACGCGATTTTGGCCGAAAAATCCGCCCTCGACGAAAACCGCGGCTCTTTCAAGTCCACTTTGAAGCGGGAGTTTGAGACTCGTGAGTCTGAGCTTCGAAACCAGCTTTCTCGAGCTGAGACGGATCTGGTAAGAATCCGAACTGCTCGAGACGAGATTTTGGCGGATTTGAGCCAGAAAAAGGCCACAGAAGCGGACAAGGTCAAGACGATCGAGTCGCTCAAGGAGCTGGGAGACGTGTACAAGCAGCGAATCGGAACTCTGGAGTCGGAGGTTCAGCGGTGGAGAAAAGAGGAAAAAGAGGGAGTTCAAAAAGTCGATGTGGAAAACAAGAGTCTGGAGGAGCTCAAAAAGGACGTCACGGTGCTGACTCTGACGAACCAGAGTCTGATGGCGGAGATTCCGGGCATGGAGGCCGCGTTTGTGTCTGCGCAGAAAATGGCGGAAAACAAGGCGCTGGACGTGTCTGACCGGGAATCCAAGCTCGCCAAGCTTTTAGCCGAGAAGGCCAAGGCCGACGAAAAGTACTTTGCGGCCATGCGGCACAAGGACGCGCTGGGCGCCGAGAACGCCAAGCTCAAGGCCCAGATGGTCAAGTCCGCCGAGCTCGTCAACCAGCTGCAGGAGGTGGACGCCAAGACGCGAGCCAAGGCCGACGTGCTCGAAAAAACGCTCGCCGAGTACGCGTCGCTGCATGGAAAGCTGCAGGAGAACGCCAAGCGACTGACCTCTCAGGTGACGGAAAAAACACACATGTTGAACGGCGCTCAAAAGTACCTGGCAACGCTCAAGGAGGAGATGAAGCAGCAGGGCACGAAATTGTCGGTGGGAGAACACCGAGCGAGAAAATTGGCAGCCGAAAACGCAAAACTGACCAAGCAGATCGAACTGTCGTCCTTCGGCGGTTCTTCGGACGAAATCGACGAGCTCCGAAGCATCGCCATGTGCTCGCTGTGCTCGAAAAACTGGAAAGACACGGCGCTCAAAGTGTGTGGTCACGTGTTCTGCCACCAGTGTGCTCAGGACCGGTTGGATGCGCGGCTCAGAAAGTGTCCAAACTGCAACAAGCCGTTTTCGCAGAACGACTTGCTCACCGTTCATCTTTAGATGTTGTATTATAGGCTGGGTGTAAATAGGTAAGGTGTTTTTTGTCATATTTTCAGATATAGCAGAGATACAAAGACGAGAATAGTACCATTGGAACCAGCGGATCAAGGGGATCATTTTGGTAGTAGTCTTGACGGTGTGGTAGTTTTTGTGACTTTTTGATGTGGTATTGTGCTACAATGATGGAATCAGAATCAAGAATAGTAGAGACGTGAGGAAATGAAATATTTGAAATTTGATGTTTTGCAACGGTTTAGAATGGGATCTAGAGTGGAATTGAGAACTTGTTGAAACTGTAGCAACGTTTGGAGAAGACAGTGGTATGTTCAATGGTATGCAGTATGACTAAGGTGTTGTAAGTACTTTTAAGAGCTCTGTAAAAACGGAAGAGAGTCATTAGAAGTATGATAGAGTGTTCAGGTTCTTTGGTAATTGATTTGGTGTAGTTTCAGTTACTCCTTTATTTTGTTTGGATGTGTATACTGTTCTAAGCAATGTATATCAAGAATCACTACAGAATCATAATCTGAGAAGATGGAGACAAGTGAAGTGCACCAGGAGATAGATACCGACGTGTATATGATTTAATTGAAGTCCCTGAATTGTTAGCTCTTTCCCTCCGTTTTTTATGGATTTCTGTCTTATGATACAGAAGAGACAGAATGGGGCTATCTGGAAAGTTCTTGAACCTCAGAAAATACACGTCGAGTTCAAAACCACAATCCGTTTCGTCTGAACTCGCTCCTGCTTACCCTATTTAATAAACCAGGGACGTATGGGGCATTCTAGTGACTATTGAAGGAACTACTGCTATGGTAAATCATAGACAATGACAATATACTAAACGATGGAGAATAAGAAGGCTATAGGTGATTATTTGAGGTGTAGACGGATAGACTGTTGCATCTAACATATCAATAAAGTCTCCAAAGGCATTTCTGAATAATGTGTGAAAAAAAAAGTTGAAAATTCTGAACATGATCAAAAATCATTAGAAAACACCAAAATTCCACCAAATGAAACAAATCAAATTCTTTGAAACCTGATCAATCTCTCCTCACTTCCAAAACCCCAAATTTTCATTTCTCCACTTTCACTCCATACACCTCCGTTTTTGGATGCATATTTGAACATTTGAACATGTTCAAAATTGACAATTGAGAATTTCAAATTTTCCATATTTGAAACAAAGACTCAAAAACGCCTGACCATCCCCTCTTCTAGAAGCAGCTCTAAAACTACTTGTACAAGTACTGTGCTTGTATTCTAGTTTTCTTTCTCCATCTCGGTATCTAGTTCCTTTTGAGAACACTCGGTGGATCTGTTTCACTCTAAATGCTTGAATACTGTAAATGCTTGAATACTCTAAATAAGCTTTTATTGGCTCAACTTTTATTGGCTCAAAAAGGCGGTATTTCTGGTGGAGTGATTATGTAATCAAGTAGTGGTTACCAGAGAGTTGTAAAGCACCATACAAATAAAAAATATGAAATAAACAAAAAACCACAAACCCCGATCTGCCCACCCACTCTTTGTGCACAAGAACCGACTCCACGTCTTCAAACAAGCCTTCTTCTTTGCTTCTTCTTCTTCCCCACACTTGGCGCCGTTTGAGACCTCTAAAATGCGGAGAAGAGGAGAAGGGTCTTGTTGTGAGTGGCCTGTGCCTCGTTAGCGTGCTCCTGATGAGTTGCTCAGAAAAAGGAATTCCAGAAGGTGCAAATATTATGTTTTGTGGTGGTGGTTATTTATGTCTGAAGTACGGTAGACTTTGGAGGTTGAAGTTAGAAGTGATGAATGATCAAGATGTAAGAAGAGAAGAAGAAGAGATGTGAAACTACTTGTACTTGTAGATATACCCTGACCAACCCTGACTAACCCTGACTAACCCTCAGGTTTCAAGCCTCAAAATGCTACCAATGACGTCATGAAATGTGTACAGTCAGAAGACAGAAGCTGAATGTCTCGTTTCAATGAGCTAAAATATTATGAGTGTTCCAGGAGATGTGGCTCTCTAAGAACTTAGAGATGTGCCCCAAAGTGCCAAAACATGGCTCAACTATGTGCCCCAAATATGCCCCAAAGTGCTCAAGGTGACTGAAAGTGACTTAAAACGATATTCAAGATGTGCCCCAAAGTGCCCAAAGTGACAAAACATGACTCCAAATATGCCCCAAAGTGCCAAAATGCCAAGTCCACAGAAACGCTTCAAAATCGTTTGGAAACGCTCAAAATCTTTTGGAAACGCTTCAAACCCACAGCAACCCCCCCCACACACACACGCCACTGTCTCACTCCTACCCCATGTTTCGAATGCATAAGCCACGCCCCTCGGCCTTAGTTGCTCTATAGTTAGACTTGTTATGAGTTGACGTCATACCTGGGGTAGTGCAGAAGAGTAGTGAGACAAAAAGAGCGAAAGAGCACAGATGGCATTAGACGGTATCTGAGAGCGACGAAACCAAGGGCAGTTGATCCTTTGAACATTTGGGGCATTTGGAATTTTGAGGCTGAAACACTCTTTACTTGTACGGTACGGTAGTTCTTTAGTGCTGTACTTTGAGGCTGAAACACATAAGGACACGTTTAAACAGCCCCATTTTACAGCCTCATTCTAAGCCTCATAGATATAGCCTCATAGTCTATCTTCCTCGTAACGTCGATCTAAACAGATGGATGATCATATGGAGACAGTTGAGAGGACAATAGAGCACAAGTCATGTGACAACTACAAGTCATGTGACCACCAGCACTCACGTGACAGCAGCCAAATACAAGTCACGTGACACCACAGGACACCACACAACCCCTTCATCCGAACATGATACAAGTATCTGTTACCCTGACGTCAACCCACCTCCCCTGGCTCGTTCCTGACTTCCTTCCTGAAATGCAACTCCCAAAAAGTCCACTCCGCCACCTCTTTCCCTCGGAACGTTCCGGCTCTTCCGGTGGCGTGAGCATATGCATCGGTGATTGAGCTACAGTACGAGTACGAGTAGTTGAGGCGAGGTAGTCAGCCACGTCATCAGCCGCTTGAGGTGAGTGAGATAAGGGGATGGAGATAAGGAATTGCCGATGAGATTGCCGATGTCCGAAAATCGGCCGAAAACTGTTTTCCTAGTGTACTAAGGACAACTATGGATTGTCTATGTCTTGTATGTATCAGCTCCTTGTCTCGTACTCGGATAAACAGAAGACTTCTAGAAGGTGAGAGGTAGGGTAACTGAACTTCGAGAATCAGATGTTGATCTCATACAAGCACGATTATCGTACAAGCACCTTATCCGGGGTACCCCACACTTTCTCCATAACGCCCTCTTAATTTTCTCCACTTTTCATGCTCATCTAACTTGTATCTATCGCCTGCTCTTACCTGGTGCATGGACCCACTTTTCAAAAGTTGCCAACTTCTCAAAATAGACCTTCTCAGCGACCGTTATCAGGTGGATATATATGCCTTCTTGATTGGGAAGTTGAGAGAGGTATCAGAGGAGGTATCAGCTATCTAAGATTAGTTTTTAGTGGTTTTTGGTTGTATTTCTTTTTTGGTTGTACAAGTATTGACTTCTTTTTGATTGTATTTTTGAGTGAATTCGGTATACAAGCACTCCGTACTTGTAGCATTTTTTTCACGTCACATTGACACCTGTCACGGAGGAATAGCTCCTCAGGCTGCCGCTAAACGTCCTTCACCGGGCTAGCTAATGCTTGGTTTGCATTGGAGGGTTTTTCATTTTTTCTTGGGTTTCCAATTTTTTTATTGATTTTCCATTTTTTAAAATACCGTAAATTAAAAAATAAAAGAATTAAAAAAATAAAAAATAAAAAATAAGGCAAAATCGCCGTCATCCCCTGACCACTTCCGCTTTTCCGCCTTCCGCTTGCCCCCTACTCACCCTTTCTTGGCTTGACCGTTTTGCACCGTGCATCGGGGAGTCTTAGCTTGCATGACTTTTTTCCGGTATGTGAGAGCGAGGTAGGTGAATAGAGATTTATCCGTATCTGCGCACTTTTGTGTGAGATAAGCAGGTAGTGAGAGCTTAGATTGGCCTGTTTGGGGTGTGTCTGAGTCTGTGTATCGTCTGGTTCCATCTCTAAAACTGGTGTTATCTTCGGCTTCTTTTTGATGCTTTTTTTTAGACTATTTTTTTCAAGTCTCATAAGGCTCTCTCCCACTTTCCATTTTGAACAAGCGAGTAGGTTTGAACCTTGAGTTTCTCGGTGGGGGAAGAACCAGATATTGGGGGATTGAGAGGAGATGGGGGGATAAGAAGACCATGGCTGGATTCCCCTCATTCGGGGCATTCGATTTATTGTCTTTTTGAGCGATTTGGGCAACTTTCGACGTCCCTGGTTTGTGTAACCTGCGAACGGCAAAACTTTTGCTCGACTTTTCCACCACCAAGCTCCTTTTGCACTTTTTCTTTTGCGCCGCGTTTCGAGACCCACCCAGGCTGCCAAGGCGTGCGCTTGTCCGTCTACAACCGGTGTTGGAGATGGTGTAGACAAGTTGGACGTGGGAGTCACGTTCTAGAACGAATACGTCGAGACAGAGTATTGGAGACAATGGCTGGTTTCCAGATGTTCCGAATATTAATTTCCTTCCTCGGCAACGGTTACTGGACCAGGATAGGTGTTATCAACGTTCAAATGTTGATATGAAGATACAAGTGCGAGTATGAAGTGCTTGTATTCAGAGTGAGTACAAAGTGGAATACAGTAGATCTAGAACACAAGACAAGTACAATTGGAACACAAGTATGACGTAAGATGCCACTCAGCGGGATTTGAAATGCACAAGTCTTCTGTTTTTCATTTCTCTTTGGTTTTTCGTTTTTTCTTTCTTCACTTTTCACTTCGCTTGCTTCCCCCACAAATCTTCCTTCCAAACTCTCACCTTAAGTGAGCTACCGTACCTGATATATATACCAAGGGAAATGCTCTTGTAGACCTCTCACTCTGCTCAGCCCTCTCTCAGCATGGAAAAAAACATTTCGATCGAAAAACGCGAGTACCCGGGCAGCGTCGTCGATCTGCCCAACGAGAGTCTCTCCAGCACCCAGAGTGCTTCTTTTGAAGATACCGAGGCCCAGAAGTCCGGTGGACACACGACCAAGCGAGCGCTCAAGTCGCGTCACGTGCAGCTCATTGCGCTGGGCGGCTGTATTGGCACGGGTCTTTTTGTCGGCTCCGGAGCCATGCTCAGCAACTCCGGTCCGGCCTCCATCTTCATCGCCTACATTGTCATGTCGTTTGTCATCTACGTGGTGATGAACGCGCTGGGCGAAATGACCACGTATCTGCCCCTCGCCGGAGCGGCTCCGCCCATGTACGTCAACCGCTTTGTCGACGACTCGCTGGCGTTTGCCTGCGGCTGGAACTACTGGTACGCCTACGCGATTCTGGTGGCGTCTGAGGTGACTGCGGCTTCCATCGTGGTCGAGTACTGGACCGACAAGGTGCCTGTAGCCGTGTGGATCACGATTTTCCTGGTCTCGATCGTCATTCTCAACGTCATCGCGGTCTCCATCTTTGGAGAATGCGAGTTCTGGTTTGCCAGTATCAAAATCCTCGGCATCATCGGCCTCATCATCGTCGGCATCGTCATCTTCTTTGGCGGCGCACCCACCCACGACAGACTCGGATTCCGCTACTGGAAACACGACGCCTTCAAGGAGTACATTGTCAAGGGCGACTCTGGTCGGTTCTGCGGGTTCTGGAACGCCCTGATCCGGTCCGGCTTCTCGTTCATCCTGAGTCCCGAACTCGTCACCATTTCCGCCGGAGAAACCGAGGCGCCCCGACGAAACATCCCCAAGGCCACCCGACGATTTGCCTACCGACTCATCGCCTTCTACGTGCTTGGATCCCTGGTCATTGGAGTCATCGTCTCTGGAAACGACCCCCGACTCCTGGGAGCTGTCAACTCAGGAGGCGAAGACGCAGCTGCCTCACCTTTCGTCATCGGCATCCAAAACGCAGGCATCCCCGTCCTCAACCATATCATCAACGCCGTCATTCTCACGTCCGCCTGGTCGGCCGGAAACTCCTTCCTCTACGCCGGCTCGCGAACCATGTACTCGCTGGCCTGCCACGGAGAAGCCCCGGCCATCTTCAAACGATGCACCCCCACAGGTGTCCCCTACCTGTGCGTCGCGGCAACGGCTGCTGTCGGCTGTCTGGCGTTCCTGAACGTCTCTTCGGGCTCCTCCGAGGCCTTCACCTGGCTCTCCAACATCTCGACCATCTCGGGCTTCCTAGCCTGGATCTGCGTGCTCACCGCCATGATCCGGTTCCGAAAAGCCATCTGGTTCAACCACGGCACCTTTGACGTGCTGCCCTTCAAGACCCCCTTCCAGCCCTGGTCCACCTGGTTCGTCCTCTGTCTGGTCGCCCTCATGTGCATCACCAACGGATTTACGGTGTTCGTCGGCGGATCTTTCACAGGCGCAGACTTTGTCGCAGCCTACATCACCCTGCCTCTGTTTGCTGTCATCTACATCGGACACAGATACATCTACAAACGAGCCGGATTCAGAACGCCCTTCGCACGACCCATCGACGAAATCGACATCACCACAGGCCTCAAGGAGGCCGAGGAGGTCGAGGCCATGTTCCCCGAACGACTGCCCCGAAACTGGCTCGAAAAGGTCTGGTTTTGGATTGCCTAGAGAAGTCGAAGACAATTTTGTCGCAAGACAACTTTTTTGGCGCAGTTTTTCGAAAAACAACACAACTTTTTGTGTACACGTCCAGCACGTTCTATAAGTTATTTATTTATTGAGATGAGAGAGAGGAGTAATGTAGTGTTTTTTGGTCGTTTTTGGGTGTATTTTGAGTGAGCTGTGGGGTTTCTTTTTTAGTTACGATTCTAGTTAAAAATAGTTAACTCGGAAATTCAGCTGGGGGTCGCTTTTTGGGGTTGCAGAAGCGCTGGAGGGTCGTGGAGGGTGGCAAAATGGAGCCTGAGAGCTCGGGATGAGAATGGTGGTCTTGGAGTGGATTTTGGTCAACTGGTTGTGGAACTGTGGGTGTTCTAAGATTTTGCCGTAAGTAAGTTTAGTTGGGAGGTGTCAAGTGTTTAGTTAAACGTTTTTGTTAAAAAAATCTGGGTCACCATCTGTACTCCAAAAACGACGGGGAGTTCACCAAAACACGTTTTTGCGCTCCCGGAATACGCCCATATAACTCTGCTGTCTTCTACTATGATTTTTCAGCACTTTACACTATCATAACTTCTAGAACATGAATTCCATAGGTGACATCTCTGGAACCCCAAATGGTCCGATGCAACCTCTCTCAACCTTGTCTTATCAGTCTCTCGAGCTCTCCAATCTCTATTTGATCTCTTATCTCAAGCCACATTAGCTGTCTTCTTAATCTGACATTTCCTCCGAAGCAAGTATGCTTAATCTTTTTCGAAGGAAGAAAAGTTGCGAGGTCCTAAGTCATAACCCCTGCCACACTCATAAGTCATAACCCATAGTCTCAAGTCATAAGTCCTAGTCACCACTTCCGTCGACTGCCGATGACGTCACTAGTCTCCAAATAAGCTCCGATCGTGTGGTTCTCTAGCCTTGTCTCAAGCGTTAGTCTAACTCAAACCTTTCATAATGTCGATCTCTGCCGATTTTCTGCCGAGGTACAACCAAGAATGAAGACACAAAAAAGACACAAACAAGCGACACAAATCGAGGTCAGCAGACGCAAATACAAGTCAGGTGACACATAGTCGTCTGTTTGTGTCACCTAGTCAAATCTCTACACCGACAAAAACACAGCCACACTCTTATTAGCACCTACTTTTTTTCCACTACTCTTAGCCTTATTCTTAGCTCAACTATAATTCTTAGACTGCATCAACTATAGTCAACCACACTAGTGGATGACAGGTAACGGTGTTACATTGAGACAAAGGAAAAACGAGGTGGTAGATGACGGATATCACGTGACATTGATTAATACGCAAACACGAGCAGTACGACAAATACGATATTAACGACATTTCTATTCTTGAAACACCCTTCATTTCCACGCACGGCACTCCACCACACGAGTTATGGTTTCATGTCTGATGCACTCTAAACTAGCCACGGCCGGGTAACTGATAACAGATAACCTTAGACATAGCCACATCTACTGTAGGGTAACTGACAGGGGTAGGGTAAGGTAGGGTAACAGAGAAGGGAGTAGCTTAGTAATAGGCTTAGTCAGCGGATTACTAAGCACAATGAACAAAAATGCTCTTGCTTTAGTTGAGAGAACAAAACAGATTGGTGAACTGCTGATAAGCAAACATACAATGACTGTAAGGTACAATCATCAGTCATCCGTAAACCCTGTCTTACAATGAGAGTACTATTGTAAGAATAATGATACTCTAGAGCACGGAAGATCTCAAATGGTCGTATTACAGCTACTTGCGTTGGTTGTATACACGCTACAGATATGAAGTGATATCTGATCAACTAGAGGTGCAGGTATATAGCTTTATGTGCTTCTTTCTATTTTTCCCGTTTTTAATCCATTTATTCTGATTATTCCAATTAATCCCAAAAACACCACTTATTAAGCTATAATTACACATTATCATTGACACTGAATGATACCCTGAGGATGAAGTGATTCTCTAAGTCCATAGCTTCGAAGATTCACAACACTCATATATGTCACATTATTCGAATTCCTTCGATTCTCCAAGTTTTTATCAACTAAAGCAATAAGTGGTTATTACACTAAACATCAACGATTTATAGACTAATTTAGTCAACTACTTGTAGAGAGACCATAAAACCGTTTAAGAACGACCATAATGCTCTCTCGTGCTACGCACTCAAGAACTATGGGTCCACTCTCTCGAGCTTCGCTCTCGTTCGTTCAGCTTACTAATCACTTACCCTACCGCTTAGTCATCCAAGGGTTACCCTCCTTTGTGGTCGCGTGGCATGCGTTGGACAAGAGAAAACGTCAGAAACGTGAATGTGCGGGGTTGCGCATCTGTTGGGTGAAAGGTGATGAGGGGAGGGGACAGACGGGTCACGTGATTACACTCATGGCCATCACGTGACTCCACAGGACCCCAGCCCCCCACGGATATCACGTGACGGCTTAGTCATCAAAACGCACTGGTGTCCCTTTTCCCGATTGCCTCAAATCCGGGCTATGTTATGGCTCGGTAAACTTCGTCAATCGTTATCATATGCACCAGGTGTTTATTGGTTGAAACCAGTGTGGGACTTTGGAGGGGGAAATTGGGGGTTTATATAAGTTTGGGAGCGGGGAAATATGTGGTTACACAAACTGGTAGAGATGGAAAAACGACAGTTGCTCTGCATTTGTGGATATGGGTGTTTGAAGGACATTCAAAAATGTCGATATCATATCAACTAAAAGGTAACTAAGAGACTTGTCTAAACCTAACTTTATGATAGGGGAAAAAAGGCTGGGGTGGATTAGTGGGTGAAGGAGTTGGAATTTGTGGATTCTGAAAGCAGATTTGGACTCAGCGGCGTTTGGTTACCCGGAATATGGCCTCAAAATGCCACCCCCACGTCTCCCCCCACCTCACCCTAATCACTTAAACTCTGACGTGAAACTTGCGCATGTTAACATTCATCAACATCATCACTTCTCTTGAGCTTTCCAGGAGACTTGTGACTGAGTGAGCTGTGCGACGAGCTACAGAAACAACGGGCGACACAAACGATAGAGTGACACGAACAACGTCATATCATAAACCACCGTCACTTTGTCACATCTTAAAACACATCACATCTAGTCTGACCTGACTCAAGACATCTACACCACCACATCTACATCACCATATCTACACCACCACCACCTCCACTATGACACAAACACACCTCCCCACGTACCCCATGTTCCTGCCGGATGAATCGCTGGAGATTCGGTCCGACTCGGACAACGAAGAGGACCTGTCCACCTGCTCCAACGTGCCGTCGTCAGCCACGTCGCTGGAAGACGAAAAACCCAGCCAGCAGTCGCATCACGTGCTGAACGAGGACACGGTCAACCCACGTGACTTTGTGGACGTGCGCCGCATCATCCACAAAATCTTCCCCCAGAGCGTGGCGTCGGCCAACGACCCGCGGGTCGAAATCGCTCAGCTCAAGGGCGGAATCACAAACATGCTGCTGCTCGTGAGCTACCCTAACCCTGGCAGGGAAGGCGAGGGCTCAAAACGAGATCACGTGCTTGTGCGGGCCTATGGAAACGGCACCTCTACCATCATTGATCGGGATCGAGAACTGGCCACTCATCTCCATCTCCATTCCCACGGTCTAGCCCCCACTCTTTATGCACGTCTCTCCAACGCTCTCATCTACGAGTACATTCCCGGAAAGGCCGTGGAGTACACGGATCTCAGCCGTCCAGAGATTATGAGCGGCGTGGCAAGCCGACTGGCCGAATGGCATCATAAACTGGACAAGGCGGCTATCGAAACGGAAATGAGCCGACTCAAGGCCCTGGAAAAGAGAGACCAGGAGTCGTCGTCGTCACGTGACATTTACGAGCTGCTGGACGAGTGGATCAACGTTCTTCCTTCCCAGACCGAGGCTCAGAAGAAGCGCATTTCCGAAGTCAAGCAGGAGCTGGAATGGATCAAAAACACGATTGCCGACAAGGGAGGACCCATTGTGGTTGGCCATTGCGATCTCTTGAGCGGAAACATCATTGTGCCTGAAAACTGGACTCCCGAGCTCAAGGGCAAGGGCAAGAGCCACCAGAAGCCGTTGACCGGGTCCCAGGCGGCGTTCCAGGAGGGCAGCAAGGTCGCCAGTGTGAGTGGCGGAGACAAGCTTAGTAAGCAGTCCAAACCTCCCTCGGCTGACGGCTTTGCTCCGTCTACGCTCACCTCCTTCATCGACTACGAGTACTCGATTCCCACGCCTCGGGCGTTTGATCTCGCCAACCATTTCATGGAGTGGCAGGGCTTCGACTGTGTGGTTGAGCTGATCCCTGAGCCTTCCACGTCCAACCCCGTGATGCGCACGTGGGCAACCCAGTACCTCGAGTCTCTGGCGTACTTTGAGGGCCAGTCCGAGCCGTCCAAGGTGACGGAAGAAGCGGTGGACTCGCTCATCACGGAAATCGCCACCTGGTGGGGCATGCCCGGCTTCTACTGGGGCATCTGGGCCATCATCCAGGCCACCATCTCGGACATTGACTTTGACTACGCCGAGTACGCCGAGAAGCGGCTGTCCGAGTACTACCGGTGGAAGAAGGCGAGAGAGTAGGAGTTTGGCGAGCAACGGTTTGAATAGCAAACGGGAGGAAAAATAGACTAACTGGATGAACGAGAAGTGTAGATGTGCGCCTATGACTCTGGAAACAGATATAATGGTTGATTTAGTATAATCGTATTCATGATAGGCAACTGGATGTCTTGTCACTGGACATCAGTAATCGATGAGCCTGTTGAACAATGTCTTTAGTGTGTACTTGGTTGAAGTCAAGTAAATTAGTTAAACATCGACAAATACTCAGTATAATGCTAACTAACTCACATTCTCCAAGTAATGTCAAGTACAGTAGCCTGAGGGGGTTCTTTGCACTGTGGCAGTATGAGTTTGGTTCCATATTTTTCAAAGCATTAAATACTGTTCACAATGTCTACAAGTGTGAGAATAGAGAGAATGATATACAAGTAGAGCATACAAGTACTACTTGTACCTCAATGATTATATGTACTTGTAGATATATAAAAGGATACAAGTACATGTACAGTACTTGGAGTTATTCTTCTGGCTGTTTAATGTACTTGTACTTGTAATTGTAAGACAACTCACAATACCGGTAGTTCCATTACATCAGCATCATCTATTCTCAAAGACTACTCAATGATCTACTTGTAGAAGTCCATAAAGCTATTGTTCACTATTTAAAGATATGATGAGAAGAACAACTCAGGTGAAATTGCCATTGATTTTGTTGACTCCCTGTATTTCTTTTGGTCTCAGTTTTCGAACATTACTGAAACACTCATAACGTGCTCAATAAGGACGGTAGAAGAACGGGGACTTGACCATTTTAGTCGTGGGACAATTATACGTGTTCCCATACTACCCTTTTGCTCTACCACTTCACTCTTGAATTAAGTAAAATCTCACCTTTCAGTCCAACTCGAACCCACAGCTACTATCAAATAATTAGTACAAGTAACTGGAATCAGAAGGTCGGCAGTTCGATTCTGCCAGGTGAGTAGGTGTATTTTGTACGAAAATGGGAGAAATTACAGTTAATTCTGATACACACCTCTTGTTTGAGTATTGAAATCTCTTTAATAGTTCCATAAGATAAACCAAGCCTTCAGATGGTGCTCTTTGAGGCACCTTGGTTGACGTCAATAAAAGATCTGAAGTTTCAGATGAATATTCAACTCAGTGGTCTCAGTTTAGATGATGAAATGATGTCAGTTGTGTCAGTACAAGTCAGATGAAACCACTTGGTATTCTTGTGTCTTCCTGCTCACACTATAGAGCTAAGAACACTCTAGAATAACAAGCAGTAGAGGTAGAAAATGGGAACTTCACTAATTGGAATTATCACTCTTGTTACCGTGTTTAGGAGCCTTAGATATACCGCATTACGTATGTAAACTAGCAAAGAATTCACATGACAAAGCCCACATTGGATTCTCCCATATGACTCTTTGTCAAGCATAGTAGTTACAAATACTTGAAAAATCACACCATGTTTGACACTGTGATACAGAATGCTGTTCAAGAAGAAACTAACTAGATCAATTGATGATTTGAAGTCCGGTCTGAAGCTTCAAAATTGAATGAAATCCGGCCAGGGTAGTCTTCTAATATCCTTAGTGTAAAAACATCATGAATACTTGATCTAGTAACTAAGAACACAACTGAAACCTCCCCATCCCAGCTAAAACAACGAAAGCTTCTCAATCAAGTAGAAACAGTCTCAACAAAATCTATGATCAAGTTCCGGTACTTGTATCTTCATTATTCGTCAAGTTATAAACTGATAAAGATTACCCTGACTAACCCTGACTAACCCTGACCTCGAAACAAGAAGAAAACCTCTAGAGTAGCCAAAACAAGAGATATTCAAATGAGGACTTTGGAATCAAAAAATTGAATGTCCAATAAACCCCTTTTTGATATATATTCCTCAATCTTAAACGCTGTAGCTTACGTAAAGTACATACATACCGATACCGTAGTTACAACAAAACCTCTTTTCTCTTGAGATACAACAAGTCAACCAGATTCAACATACACCATAAACCCAAGGAGTTCAATGTGGTTGTTAATGCTCCTTTAGCGGTGAAGTTCTAAAAATCCCTTACGTAATCACACTCTAATAGACTACTGTACCAATACTAACATCTCCAAACACCATTCAATGCTTTCAAATAGTTGAGTGAAGCAACATTGTTACCTAATCCTCTTAAATTCTACAGCCTACAATTACAAGTACGGATACACCGTACTCACTCTACTCACCATACTCACCATACTCACGTTCGTCTGGTTTGTCTGGCTCGTCTTCTTCTTCAGTAGTCATTGTATATACATATCTAAACCTGAACGGTCTGCTTGTCCTCCTGGGCCTGGGCCTGGGCCTGGGCCTTGTTTTCCGCCTCCTTCTCCTTCTTACCCTGCAGTCCCTGCTTGGTCACCTGGTTGTAGATGCCCATTCCGGAGGCGATGAACCCGCCCATATCCGACAGCTGCGCCGGAACCACCACCGTGTTGCTCTCCTTGGCGAGCTTGCCGAACGCATCCACGTATTTCTCCGCCACAGACAGAGAAACGGCGTCCGCACCGCCCTTGGTGTTGTTGATCGCCTCGGCCACAAAGCGGATGCCGTCAGCGGTTGCCTGGGCCCGCATTCGGATCGCCTCGGACTCGCCCTCGGCCCGGTTGATCTGCTCCTGGCGCTTACCCTCGGACTCGAGGATTTCGGCCCGTTTAGTCCGCTCGGCCGACACCTGTTTGTGCATGGCGTCGAGCACGGTGGAGGGCGGGTGGATGTCGCGGATCTCGTACCGCAGACACGTGACGCCCCAGTCCTTGGCGGCCTCGTTGATGGCGGAGGTGATGTTGGTGTTGAGCGACTGGCGTTCTCGGAGAACGTGGTCCAGCGTCATCTGGCCAATTTCGGACCGCATCGTGGTCTGCGCCAGCTGCGTGATGGCGTACTCCGCGTCCTCCACGCCGTACGACGCCTTGTACGCATCGTACACGCGGATGTACAGCACGCCGTCCATCTCCAGCGTCACGTTATCGCTGGTGATGGCGCTCTGCGACCCCACCTCCACCGCCGTCTCCTTGAGGCTCTGGACGTACTGGATTTTGTCCAGAAACGGAATGAGCACCGCCAGGCCCGGGTCCAGAATCCGGTTAAACTTGCCCATTCGCTCCACGATCCACGCCTGCTGTTGGGGCACAAACCGCACCACCGTGTTCATCGGCAGCTGTTTCTGCTGGAAAAACGACAGTCGCGACGAGTGCCGTAGCGTGGTGTGCGCGACTCGCGCCGTGTGTCGCGCAGCTCGGGTTTGAAGATGTAACATGTGAGCGTAGTGAGAGTGAGAGTGTGTAAGTGGAAGAGTGGGGAGTAAGAGTGATGTGGTGATGTGGTATGTGATCAGTTGATGCATAAACTTTATTTGTGCACAAATAGATCTCAGGTGAAGTGTAAGTTAATTGACGTATTTTTAGAGGACAATTAGTAAGTACTGTATACAGTAGCTAGTATTTGTAAGGTGGATTTTAATGACTGTTCAATTGAGATAGTTACAGTATCAGTACGTAATTGAGTGCTTCAAAATGTTCTCAAAATGCTCTCAAAATCGCCACTTTTCAATCAACTGCTTTGCTGCATGTAGCACAGCAACCGAGCTGACTAAGCGAGTAGGGAATACAAAAAAAACTTGATACAAAATACTTAAACAAGTTCAACTGATAAAAACGAATACTTGACTGATTCAAAGGACACCATTGCTTGCATTAATTTTGCCACTTTGCCACCGAATCATGAACACTGTCGGTAGATGCAAGTCGTACAGCATAGATGTGATTTGCCACTGAAAGTTGAATAAATGAGTAGGTAGAGTGAATATGATTGATTAGTCAGCTTGATATCTCAATTGAGACTAGAGGATGTGTAGTTGTGATTATAGTACACGTCGTATCTCTTGTATCTCTTGTATGGTGTATTACTAAGCCACTCAAATGGTCAATTGAATGATCCAGAGGTGGTGCAGAGATGGGAGTAGTTGGAGATGATAGTGGTGAGCTGGTTTAGTAGATTCAAGTGGTTTTTGGCCTTTCGCCTTTATCAATATCTCGAGTAGGTGACCTTGAACGTAGATCACGTTATGTAAACTTGATTTACTTAGCCTTTTGTTGAACTGAAAAGTCAGCTGGGGGTTAGTTTTCGGGGTTAGAGAATAGCTAGAGCGCTGGAGGAAGTCAAGAGTAAAACTATTGATGGTGATTAGTAATTTGAGATGTTAAGATATCCGGGTTGCAGTAGTAATATTCCGACTATTTCACACTTCCAACAATTATTGAACTTTTGAGTTACTTAGTTTGCAGTTGGGGTTCAGCAGAAAAATATGAATGTAAATATTACGCGGTAGAAAAGCGGAAAAGATATGAAAAGTATATGATATGAGTCAGCAAGATCTAAGAAGCAGAAGGGAAGCAAAATCATTCATTTCCTCTTATATTGCTCCATTTATGGACTCTTCTCTTTCTCCTCACTAATACGCACACCTTCAACAAAAAGACAACCTAAACTACAAAAGACAACTCCTCTAGAATCCTCAAAAACCACCAAAAACGACCGAAATTGGTTCATTCTGGAGCCCCAATTCACACCATCTACCAGTTTCAGTCTCACTTCTCCACTATTATTATTCCTCCTCAAAAAACTCATTTTAACTTTTCTACGCGTACTGCACTCTAATTAAATCACGACATGGAGTTCACCACAGCACCAACACTCCTCAACTCGCCCAAAATGTCCCTCACGGGAAAGGTGGACGAGTACGTGGTTCTGTACACGCCGCAGGTGCGGCAGAAGCAGAAAAAATGGCACGACGGGTCCGCCAAGTTCCACCACTTCAACAATCTCCTGGTGCTGTATGACGACTCGAATCACAAGATTGATTCGACTTTCCTGACACGTGGCCAGGTGCTGGAGCTCGGAGAAGAGCTGCAGATCGACAACCATCTCGTGAGTCTGGAAGAGCTGACGAAATCCACCACCAGAGATATCTCAGCGATCCATACCAGAGAAGATAGGTCAGGACTGGGGAGTAATGCTCCTGCTACTCCACGGGTTCTGTACGAAACTGTGCCTGTGGCTGTTCCCGAGACAACCAGAGAGCTGAACAATGTCTCCAAACGGCTGAAATTGTCTCTCGCTACTCCAATCAGAACCTCAGCTAGTGCTACATCGAGTAGAAGTACTCTAGGTCCTACTCGATTAGTTCTTGAACAAGTCTCAGAAGTTCCCTTTAGAGCCCCTACAACGAACACGAGAGTTACACAAACTCCCGTTCAAACTCCAGCTCCAAGGTCTTCTATTGGTTCTTTAAGAACCTCTTCTCCTATCACACCCACCAGATGCTACACTTTTGAAGACGACGGAAGAGTGGTGGAAACGACTCCCGTGCTGTCTCCAGAGGGGGTGAGGTCACGTCAACAGATCAGGTCACGTGAGCAAACGTCACCACGTGCGGCGATCGTATCCTGTGCCCCTAACCCTCTCGCACCTTACAGACGCCCCTACCAGGTTCCTGCACGTGACACTCTGGCTGGAATCGAGCCGGCTTCGCCTATAGAGTCCGTGACTGTGCGTGCCAGAAGAGCTGGTATGTCTGTTCCCTCCAATGAGGAGCACTTGTCTGTGAGAGAAGTACTCACGTGTTCTACTATCGATGCCGAAAGAAGGGAACTAGAGCCACGTGATGAGTATGCCGATCTCGAAGAGTATCCTGAGCTGATTCCTGAGAGACAAAACTCGGTTAATGACCTACAACTAGATCTCAGCGATCTCAGTGATTTGGATGAGTATGTCAAAGCTGAACCTCTGTCTCCCGATTTCGTTAAAGACGAACCAATGTCGCCCAAATTCTCGTTTGACGCGGATATCGACATTCTGTCGCAGATGCACATCACCATTGACGACTCTGATGGAGATGCAGGTATGGATTCGTTTGCAAGGACCACTGAGGTGGTTGATCTTGTTAGTGATGAGGAGGAGGAAGAAAAAGAGGGTGAACTCGGATCTCCGTTTAAAAGAAGTGCGAGAAGTCCTATGTTGTCTGACTTGAGCTCTCCTGTGAGGAGTATGGATAAAAGTCCTGTTCATAGGACCGAGGATCATATTCAGAGTCTTGATCATAGTCCTGTTAGGAGACCTTTCACAAAAAGTTCCCAGAGTCCTCAGAGTCCAATCAGGAGTCCTGTTCAGAATGAGACTGACAGTCCTCTTTACAGTCCTCTCAGGAGTCCCATCAAAAGTGGTATTCAGAGACCTACTAAGAGTGATATGAGAAGTTCTGTTCAGAGTCCTTCTAGGAGCTCAGTTCACAGTCTTGATCATAGTCCCATTCGGAAAGATGTTCAGAACTCTGTCCATAGTCCTACTCACAGCCCCATTCGAAGTCCTATCAGAGATCATTCTTTGTCACCAGTTCATTCACCAATCTTTCTCTCTTCGGCTAACGATACTACAAGGGTGGATTTGAGTGACCCAGTTGATCTGGAGAGCGATGATGAGGTGCCTACAACGACAAATCCTGGAAAAAAGAACCAACCTACAAAAAAGGATCAAAATGAATCCAGTGACATCAGAGATGAGCCACTGGAAATGATCAACCACGACTCCAGTGGTGTTGACATCAAGGAGACAGTGGTCGACGAGGCACTTGAGGGTACAGGTGTTGTTTCTAATTCTGTTCCTGTCCCTATTTCTGCTTCTGTTCCTGTTAGTACTGAAGATGAGAGAAAGGACACATTTGATGACACATCTTCATCTTCCACCACTAACAGCCTCCCTGCTCGAGCATCCAACAGCTACCTGGACAAACCGTTCACCGTTCCTTTCGCCAAACCCGGCTCCTTTTCCGAGCCATCTGCTCCTAGAACTGCCAGCAGACAGAAATCCACCAGTTCCATCCCTTCCTCCAAAGTGGCAATCTCCGACAACGGTCCCTGGACCAAAGAGACCCTCGAGCTGTTTGCCTGGAGAGGATGATTATTTATTGCTTATTTATAGGTCAAGATGTATGAAGACTAGAATGATGAAGGCGGAAATCAGTAGTAACAAAATGGTAACAAAATAGTTGATTGTGTTAGCTCTTTTACTTAATAGATTCCAATAGACCTTAAGTATTTAATTAAGAATGTAGACAAAAAACATCACTGTTAGACAGACAACAGTAGAATAAGAGTGATTTGAATAACAGATGTCTGTGTTAGTGATTAAGAGCATAAATAATGAGCTTATGACACAATTGTTACGTTTCACTATTGTTTGTCACCTGTAGTATAGCTGATGGAAGAACAAGATATCTCAATTAGTGTCTCCTTAACTAATATCTCTTCAACTTACTTATATGTTACTTAAAGAATATGAAGATCTAATTAAAACTGCAGAAAATCTACAAATGCCAGGCGCATTAAAAGCAGTCATATCATCAATCATCAATTGGCTATTTACATATGTACAGATCATCTTCTTTTTCTTCCTTTCCCCTTCTTCTTCTCCTTCTTGGTCATCTTCTTCTCCTTTTTAGACACCTTAGTCACCCTCTTTTCCACCCTCTTTTCCACCCTCTCCTTTTCCACAATCAACTCATCCAGATACTCGCCTAAGAACCCGTCCACCTGCTTCTTCTCCGCCACCTTGTCTGCCACAATCACGACTCTCTTCATGGCATACAGCTGCTTGTGTTTTTCGACTTTTCTGTCCACAAACGCCGACGACAGCGCCTGCGGGTTCTTGACCGTTTTCTTGGGCTTCTCCTCCTCCGTCTTCTCCCTTTTCTTGACCGGAATCAAGTCGCCCAGCTTACTAACATGCTCCTTTTCCTTGGTCTCTGCAGGAGTCTCAACTGTCAGAAAGTCGTCCGAGGTTCGGGACATTTTGCCGGCATGGAAAAGATAGGTGGCGACCGTCTTGATGCCGTTGACGTAGTTGACCTCGTCAAAGTTCTCCGCCACGGTTCGAACCGCGTCACTGGGCTTGCCAAGAGGCAGACCTAGAACACTAGCTCCAGTGCGTCGCTCCAGCAACGAAGGGACAACAGAAGAGCCGCCCTCACGTGAGTACGCGGGATCGACCTGCCACACCGACTTGATGGCACGTGCGGCGGAGCGGTAGTTCCAGTGGTCACGTGACGCCAGCCACCAGGGGGAGGCAGAAACGCACTCAAACGCGAGTTTGGATCGGCTCTTCATTTGCGCGTGGTGCTGCAACACGTACTGCTCCACAATGTAGTTGACGGCGTCCACGTCCATGTTGGGCACGGTTCGAATCGAGAACTCGGCGGTAGCGTGAGTGGGTATAGACACAGGGTGGGCTGCTTCAGGCTCGGGGCTGTGTTTGATAGTGTGGATCGACAGGGCTGGTTCTCTCCATATGTTTTGCACATTTTCGGCGAGGGTGTCGTTTTTCAGAGAATTCACACCTATGATGCTCTTGAGCTGTTGTTCACTCACAGCCAGATCTCCAATCTGTCTGGTTTCCTCTTCGTTCACGTCCGCCACTCCGAAATCGATCTTTGTTTCCGTTTTCGGCAGAATTTGACCCTGGTCCAGAGACGTGAGCGTCGCTAGCAGGTGAGTCAGCTCCACCAGAGGCTCTTTCACGCTTCCTGCGTACTTTCCCGCATCAATGCGTTTCTCAGGGTTAGTCAGGGTTCCAGCCTCCAGACTCAGACTCACCCTGAAGTTGTGCACTCCTCGCTGTCCATAGACAATGTTGGGCTGCGAGTTTGTCATCCATTCGCCCTCGGCAACGACACAGGCGTCAATGTCGTTGAAAAACTGCGCCTCTTCGCCCTCCAACAGCTCTGCCAGCGCAGGGTGGCCCAGTTCGCCAAAAGGATCGAAACAAAACTTGAGATTGACACTGGGCTCGATTTTCGACTCCTTGAGCGCATGCAGAGCCGACAGCCATACAGCAGCCGCAGCCTTGGAAGACACTCCTCGGCCATACAACAGGCCGTCTTTTCTGCCCAGGGTGAACGGATCCTGGGTCCACTCAGACTGGTAGGCGTGAACAGTGTCGTACGAGAGGTAGACCAGGACCGTGGGCCTCTGGTAGTCCATAGCCCGTGGCTGGACAAGCAGAAACGGCAGCGGGTTGTCAGAGTGCGACTGAGAAGGAACAAGTTTCGGAGTCTTGACGTAGAATCCGAGAAGCGCGAGTTTGTTGAAAATCTGGTCCTTGAGACGGTAAAACGGCCACATTCGGCCCTCCAGAGCATGTCGCGCCACTGCAGGACAGCTCACGAGGTTGCCCAGCAGACGAACATACTCATCGGCGTTCTTCTCAATCACACAGTACGAACTGAGCAGTTCTGGAGGCACCGAAATGGCTGCCGAAGCCTTGGGATGGTTTTCCCACTCGGAACCAACAGGAAAATACGCCTGCTCCAGCTCCTGGTCAAACCGCTGCTTGAACATTTCGCCGTTATCGTTAGGAGCAGTTTTGAGACGGGGTTCTTGATTTCGCACTTCCACAGTAGCTTTGTCCAGAGTAACTTTTTTGTTCTCAGCCTTCTCAATGACTTCCTCGACTTCCTCAAAGACTGGTTTGTTCACTTCCTTCTCCTTCTCCAAATGAGCCAACTTCACCTTCTTCAGCCCAGAACCCTTGGCAGGTTTAGGAGCCTTGGCAGGTTTCGTCTTTTTCGTGGACTTTTTCTGTCTCGGCTTCTTGCCCTTGACTCTCGTTTTTCCCGCCCTCTGGGGCTTCAAGTCGTCCACAGTAAGGTAGATGTCTTGGTTAAGAGGTGTCTTGGTGTGAAGTCTGTGGGTGAAGATGTCACGTGATGTAAAGAAGGCGTCACGTGACAAAGAGGGGACACGTGACAAAGAGTGGAAACCACGTGACGTAGAGAGAAAACCACTTGCCCTCGAATGGAAACCCCTCACCCTCGAACCACCTGCTCTCGACACAACAGGAAACACACCTGAGGTGGTGAAACCGTCGTCACGTGACGAAGCTCCACTGGAACTGCTTTTTTTGCCCTTACCCTTCTTATCCTTCTTACCCTTGTTACTCTTTCCCTTTGTCTTCTTCACTGGCTCAAGATCGTCCAAAGACTCGAGATAGGTGTCTCCTTCTCGAGTGACTTCTTTGGAGACAATTTTGACGTCAGATTTTCCCCCGTTTTTCGACTTTTTCGACTTTTTCGACATTTTCCCCTTCGACTTTTGACTCAACCGTTTCTTCTTGGGATCGAGGTCCTCCAAGTCAGACATGTCAATGTATTCATCTGGAGGGGGTCTATTGGTAGTCTTAGCAGGAGTTTTAGAGGTCTCAGAAGTTTTAGAATCAGAAGTTATAGAGGTCTCAGAAATGTCATTCTTTGCAGTCTTAACATCAGTCTTCTTATCACCAAAACTCTCAAGGGTATCAGATTTTTGCACAGTTTCCACCTCTTTTTTCACCTCCTCGAACTTATCCGGCTGGTTCTGCATTCGTTTCGAAGGATTGTGGGTCCAGGAGGCAGATCTAGGCTTTGTAGAAGTTTCGGGATTTTTTCCGAGTTTTTCAGGATTTTTCCCATTTTTTCCAAAATTAACAGAATTTCCGAACTTATTCCTTGAAAAGTCCCCTCTGAAAGAATTTCTCCGAATATCAGATCTCCCACTTGCTCCACTTGCTCCAAAATTCGGATTTCTCTCAATTTTTTCAATTTCCTCAGTTTTTCCACTTTTCCTCTGAAAATCGGAAGAACCTATCTCCGCCTTGACCGAAATACTGCCATTTTCAGCATCCAAAGAACCGGAAGAGTGCAAACTGCGTCTCCACAGCAACGGCCTGCTCAAAAAGGGCCTCAGTCTCACCCTCAACATGTTCGAAATGGCTCCGTAAGTTGTGTATGCAAAGTGCATCAAAATATCCTCAGCTAATTTATTTCCAAAAACCATCGTCAGATCAACCCTAACCCTGGGAAACAAATGAGACGGAAATGTGGGAGTCGGAGTGAACGAAAACAACAAGGAGATACTCTTTAGAGATGTCACGTGACCATACTCTGTCTTTTTTTTTTTCTTTCCCTCACGTGTCCCCCCCCTTACATACTGTACATGTCATATTTCTTCAGTCTCTAAAGTTCTCAAAGTGGCCAAACTTACTTTTCGGTTTTTTCGGTCACGTGACTCTCCCTTCTGCCACTATTGATTGTCCACTTTTTCCGAGAGCCCCGGCGCATTTGGCCGAGCGGTCAACTTCCGATATAGTGTAGGGGTTATCACTTCCGCCTTTCACGCGGAGAACCCGGGTTCGATTCCCGGTATCGGAGATTAACGGTTGGTTTTTTGAGGTTGATTTTTTGAGGTCTTACGATGAGTGCTGTTATGGTATTGTCAGCCATGGTCAAACGTCTGTCTACTTGTATGTACATGAGTCTTGTCTCTATAGATATGTTCTGTTTAGATACTAGTATATGTCCTGTTGGCTGCTTAATGTTTTATTGAGAGGTGAAAAAGTATTCGGAAATGGAGATTAGCCTAGATTATGACATTCAGATAGCTTCAGTGAATACGACAAAAGAGGGCAGATCATAACTCCATTCACCAAGTTGTACATACTGTAGTGTAATGGAGAGCTGTTCTGAGTACATCTGGAGTATTGATATATGGGGAATTGAAGGATGGAATTGCTACTAAAAAGGTTCCAGCGGATTTGTTAGAGCTCAGTGAACACAACAGTCAAGTCCCTATGATTGAGCGTGTATTATTGGAGGAGTAATGAATTGTTTCATACAATCAGTTGACTTGAAAAATAGCCGCTTCACAGCACTACACAAAAGAAATTTCATAGATATAAGTCAATCAAACGACTCAGACTAGACTGATAAACCCACCTCTCAAGCTCTCTCTACTTCATCGTGTCGCTACATGGTACAACAGTTCTTCATGGCTATGGAAGATCACTAATATCGTTATAGTTCATAAAAGGCCAGAAATGATGCATTTGTTTTCAAATTTTCGCACACGTGACCTCTACGGCTTTTTAAACTGTCCCTCACTCACATTCTTCCAGTTGCGGCCATATCCTGGTGAAAATACGGCTTCCCGTCTGATCAGCCATAGTCAAGCACCAGAGAGCCCAGTCAGTATTGTAGTGGGAGACCATACGAGAATCCTGGGTGCTGCAATTATCTTTTTGCGAAGTGGACTGTCGTTTTGGTATCATTTTTGCTCGAATTGTCTCCTACCACTTGCTTAGTCATGTTGGATTTGAGGAGGAGTGCAATTGAAACTCAGTCGACAGAGCTGAAGAGTGGAAGACTTGAAAAAGAGGTGAAGAGGCCTCATATCTACGTATGGACAGTACATGCTACGTTTTATCTTCTCTGTGTCGAATGTGGCACACAGTTGAGTATTTCTATGTCTGGAGAAGAACTTATGCCACTGTAGAGCCATATAATAGAGGCGACAACACAGACAGTTGATCAAACTATTCATTGTATCTCAAATAGTGTTATTTCGAACTCCCTGTATTGTTTTCACGTCTATTCCACATATCAATAGTGCTGTTATGGTTGGTCCTACTGGATGTTTCAGAAACACAAAGTAGGTATACTAGAGAGAAGAAAAACAAAGAGAGATTAGGACATAGCAGCCTCTGAGTACTGATTTATTACTTTTTCTGTGGTTTAACTATTTTTGCCTTTCTTTTCATAGATAATTTCACTGGACAGTATATCACTCTTATAAACCCAGTTCTATCAATAAAGAGTCAGGAACTTTGGAGATTTCTCATAATGATGGTTATGCATCTCAGAGTGCAATTGTCACCATCATACGTCTATAGTTTCTCTCAATATACCAATCAATGAAGTGTCACACCGTTATCACGTATCGCTATAACTCAGAACATCGATAAGTTTAGGAGAGTTAACCAACGTGTCATGTGACTTCTCAAGAGATATGCAGCTTCTCTATTGAGACACTGTATGACCAGATACTGTCATATTTCAGCTATTTGAACCAACACTACACTTTTTTCTTCCTGCAAATAAGTACGACCCACCTCTTCTAAAAATAACAACTTTAATGAGACACCGTCAATATGCTTAACAAAACTTCCAAGAAACAATACAATTACTACATTAAACATTAAACCTCCAACAAACAATACAATTAATCAATTAAACATTAAACAAAATCCTTCAAAATCCAAAGTCCCAAATCCAAAGTCCAAAATCCCAAAGTCCTTCATCCTTTTCCTCCTCCTCTTACTCCTCCTCCTCTAACTCCTTCTAAAAGAACTTCTTCGCAACGTCTTCACCTGGGGAATCGCCCTCAGGCTCGAGTCTCTGCGCGGATACGCAGCAGTCACCGTCTTGTGTCTCTCCATATCCAATCTCGCATCCGCCGTCAGCTCATCTCCTGACGCGGAATTCGCTTCTCCATCATCCAACAGAAAATCAGGAGATCGCGTCAACAGGTACCGCAGCGACGAGTACCAGATATTGTGCCGCTGACGGGTGGGGCACGTGACCTTGATGACTCGATCCGGGGTACCGATCAGCAGACTCTTGTGGAAGAGTCCGGGAGGCAGGGGGTTGTCGTCTTCCTCGGAAACAACCGACGTGATCGGCACAGACTTGACCTTGCCTGCCTTGACGTCAGCAGACGGGTTCTCGACACTCCAGTACAGCGTGAGCGTGTAAGGGTGGACCCAGAAGTACCGCTGGTGTCTGTTTTCCGAGATGCCGCTCACAGACCCGAACCGTCGGGTGTACTTGAACAGATACTCGCCAATCATGGTCTGGGTGACCACGGCAATCATGTTCTTGTCGTTGAACGAGGCGTTGGACGCAATGGTGGCGTTGGACATGAGCAGCGACGATGGCGACTCGGTCATACCTCTCTGGGGAGTCTGGGGAGTCTGTTGGCTCTGGGGCGACTCGTAGACGGCTCTTCGGAACGAGGTAGACGCCGGAACAGACTGCCGGGTGAAACTCGACGTGGTCAGAGCAGGGGGGCCCATGAGACCGGTGCCCTGAGTCTGAGGAACAACCACGTGAGCTGTTTGGGCTGTTCCAACGTGAGACTGCGCATCAGAGTACCTGCTCATCTGGGACGCAACCGACGAGTCTCGGGACATGGAGCCTCTGGGAGAATGCATCTCAATGGCCTCCTTGGCTGCAGCGATAGGCAGCGAGCTGTAGAGAGACGACCGGGTCGACGTACTCTCATGAACCTGACGAGGAGAAGTAGCATGCGACGCCACAGACTGGTAAGACTGGGCAACTGGCTGGGACTCCTTCTGCTGCTGCAATCGGGCCATTTCGTTGCTGCTAAGCACAACAAGACCGTATCTGGCTGCCAAATCGCGCACCTGGTTGGCTGAAGGGTTCTGACCAGCCACAAGCTTGGTATAGGTGGCTGAAGGCAGAGTCACGAGACCGTGAGTCTTGGCGTGGTTCTCAATGTCAGACTTGGAGAGATCGGGCTTGACAACAACGGGCTCGGGTCTGTGAGCTGCCAGACGCTCCAGCTCCTTGTACTTGTCGACAGAAAGAGTGACAAGTCCGAGGGTAGACGCCTTGTGCTCGATTTCCTCGGCAGAAAGGGGGACACTGGAGTCACGTGCAGCGTCATGTGTTTCTCGCTCATCACGCGACTCATCATGCACACTCTGTCGGTGGGCCTTGATTTGCAGCTCCGAGTACTGTCCGAACGGCACAGCGACAAAACCGCGGGCCTTGGCTCGTTCTCGGATCTCCTCGTCAGACGGGTTGGCCAGAGAATGGTACTCGGCGTGAGGAACCGGAGTGAATCCGAGCTGTTTGGCCTGGGTGTGGAAGTCCACAGAAGGAGTGGCTTCCTGGAAGGTGGCAGGGAGGTCTTTGGTGACTTCCACTTCGCGCACGACTTCAACAGGCACTTCCTTGACGACTTCAACCTCCTTGATGACTTCAACGGGGACCTCCTTGATGACTTCAACTTCCTTAATCACCTCAACGGGGACCTGAACCTCCTTAATCACCTCCACTTCTCTCACCACCTCCACAGGCACCTCCTTGATCACCTCCTTGACCACCTCCTTCTCCACAGGCACCTCTCTCACCTTCTCAACCTCCACCTCTCTGACCTTGTCCTTGTGGGCAAACGGCACCACTGCAAGACCCAGTCCTGCAGCAATCGCGCCCAGGGACTCCAACGAGTGCTTCTCCTTGGGCTTCTCCTCCTCCTTCTGCTTGGATTGCACGTACTCGCTCATCTGCTCAAACTCCGTCTTGTTGACGGTCACACAGCCATGCGCAGCCGCCAGAACAGCCACCTGCTGCAGATCGGGCGATCGAGCCAGCGCCAGCGACTTTTCGTGGCTGTCAGCGAGCGCCTGGGCCTCTTCGGCAGCTCGAGACGCCTCCTGAGCAGCTGCCTGAGCAGCAGAAAGCTCCTTGCTCACAGCATTCACCCGCTTGACTTCGTCTCCGGTCACCACCACCAGACCGCACTTGTTGGCCAAATCTCGCACGTCGTCCTCTTGAGGAGCCTCGGCAATGCGTCTCAGCTGGGTGAGGTACGTCACGGGAACGGCCTCAAGACCAAGTTCGGCCGCCTGGGCAGCCACCTCCTCCTTGGTGGCAATGTGAGGAGCAGTCTCGAGACTCACAGACGTTCGGGAGCCTCTTCTGGCAGGATCAACCTTCTTGGAGTCCTCACTCACCACCAGACCGAGAGAAGCAGCATCAGCAACCACTCGCTCCTTCGTCAACGGAGCCGCCTTCTTCAAAATACCCTTGTACTCCTCCTGCGGAATAGCCACGAGTCCAAACTCCTTGGCAGACTTGAAAACATCGCCCTTGGTGGGTGCGTACTCCTTCTGGTTGTCCACCAGCCGCTTGTACTCCTCGGAAGACACAGGAACAAAGCCCAGCGTCTTCACCGAGTCCATAATCTTCTCCCGCTGCTTCTGCGTCTTCTCCTCCTTGATCAGACCCTCAAAGTGGTTTCTCTTCTCCAGAACAGAAGACATTCTCTTGGAAGAAACCGAAGACACCGAAGTGTTGCCCACGTCTCCAGAATCGGAAAGCACATCCTGCTCGGACAAAATCTGGTTGTACTCGTCCTTGGTGAGCGGAACAAGACCCACAGACTTGGCACTGGTCTGAACCTCGGCAACGGTAGGATGGTACACCTTGCGTCTGAGCTGCTCAAGCTCTCCGACAGAAATCAGAGAAAGACCGGAAGCTGCCGCAAAAGTAGCCACCGTGTCCTTGTTGATCTGCGACGACTTGAGCGATGTCAGCTCGTCAGCAGAAATCACGTGATGACCGTGCTTCACTGCGTGTCGCGAGACATCCTCCAGAGCCGGATTAGCCAGCTTCTCGTGGTCGTCCTTGGACAGAGCAACCAGACCGGCATTGTCCACGTGCTGGTCCAGGAGGTCACGTGACGGGTTGTCTGCACGTGACTGCAGTTCTGCGAGCTCGTCCGCCTTGACCAGAGACAAGCCGTTTGTCTTGGTGTACTCCTCGACGGAGTTGGCCTTGAGATCGTCCAGAGTCTTGGATGGGATCATGACATGGCCGTGGGTCTTGGCGTGAGTCTCGAGAGTGTCAAACGGCACATTTTCGTAGTTTTTCAGCGAGTTGAGCTCCTTGGAGGGCAGGAAGACGAGGCCCTTGGACTTGGAGTACGTTTCATGGTGGTTCTCCTTGAGTTCCTGGAGTTCAGAGGAGGGAAGAAGAACCATATTCTTCGACTTGGTGTACGTCTCATGGTGGTTCTCCTTGAGCTCCTCCAACTCCTCAGCAGGAACCAGTACCAAGTTCTTCTCCTTGGCGTAAACGTCATACTGGTTGTCCTTGAGTTCCTGAAGGTCCACCTTCTTCACCAAGGTCATCTCATTCTTGTCCGCGTAAACGTCGAATTTCTCCTCCTTGAGCTCCTTCAGCACCGAGTCCGGCACCACAGAAGCGCCCAGAGTCTTGGCATGCACCTCGAGCTCCTCCTCGTTGGGACACTCGGCCTGTCGCTTGAGCTCGTCGTAGTCAGACTGAACGACAGCAACCAGACCGAGTTTTCGAGCCTGAGAGGCAATGTCGTCGGCTGTAGGAGCTGCAGACAGCTTCTCGAGCTCGTCCTGAGGCACCAGAGTGTGTCCCTGAGCAGTAGCACTCTCCTTGAGCTCGGCAAGAGTGGGTTCTGTGGTTTTTCGCAAAAGGTCCTTGTGGGTCTTCTTTTCGACAATAACCAGACCCAGAGACTTGGCGGTTTTGTCCAAAACGTCTCTAGAGGGAGTTTCAGCCGAGTTCTTGAGTTCAGACAACTCAGACTCGGGAACCACCGAAAGATGATGAGTGGCAGCTGCAGAGGTGATTTCAGCCACAGAAGGCTCATCAACGCGTTTCTTCAACCCGGCAAGCTCCTCCTCAGACACCACAGCCAAACCCAGGGTCTTGGCACTACCCTCAATCTCCTCCTTGGACGGTTCAGACGCCTTTCGAGCAAGCACATTGTACTCCTTCTGGTCGGTGGCCACGAGACCGTGTTTCTGAGCATGTTCAATGACATGATCTCTGGACGGAGAGTTGGCCTTGGAGTTGAGAGCTGCAAGATCAGCAAGAGCAAGAACTCCAAGTCCGTGCGAAACTGCATGGCGACGAACATCCTTCTCAGCAGGTCGAGTGAGAGCCTCGTGTTCATCGGAAGACAAAAGAACCATGTTGGCAGACCTACTGTGAGTATGCAACTCGTCAACAGTCGGCTTGTACTCGGTGGGACGAGAAAGAAGCTCCTGGTGCTCACCTGCAGGCACAAGAACAAGCCCGTCCTTCTCGGCAAGCTTAGTCAGCTTCTCCTTGCTGGGACTCTTCAACTCCTCGTACTCCTTCTCGGAAAGAGCAACTAGTCCGATTCTGGCAGCCTGAGTGAACAACTGCTGCTTGGAGGGAGTCACCAGAGCCTCGTACTCCTTGGAATCAACCACAGAGTAGCCCTTTTCGCCAGCCTCCTTCTGCAAGACTTCCAGAGAAGGCTTAGTAAGCGAAGAATACTCGGAATCAGACACAATCACGTGATCCAGCTTCTTGGCTCGTTTACTGACAGCCTCCAGACTGGGCTCCTTCAACTCAGCCAACTCCTCCCTGGTAAGAACACTCAGACCAAGACCAGGAGCAACCGACTCGACAAACTCCTTGTTGATCGGCTTGCTGGCCTCAGCTGACATGCTGTGGTACTCGTCCGACGGGACGGTCACGTGACCAAGACGGGTCGCGTGCTGTTTCACCGAGTCCAGCGTGGGAGCGGTGAGAAGCTCGTGTTCGGTAGGAGTGATGGCAATGAGATCCAGCTTCTTGGCGTGCGAATGGAGCTCATCGGCGGTGAGTTCTCGCTTGGACTCGACTTCAGCGGCAAGGAGGGACTTGTGCGTGTCCTCGGGGATGATCACGTGACCGTGGGAAGAGGCGTGCTTAGTCAGGTGCTCCAGCTTGGGCTTCTGCAGCTCCTCAAACTCGGTTTCCGGAACAATGACATGACCATGCGTCTTGGCGTGCTGAGTCAGCGCATCCACATCCGGTTTCACCAACTTTTCATGCTCATCCGCCTTGACAAAAACACCTCCCTTGCTTTGAGCAAACTTGACAGGATCCTCAAGCAACGTCTTGTCCGCCTTACTGACCACCTCCAGGCCCTTGGCCCTGGCATACCCGCCAATCTCCTCCTCACTGGGCTTGCTGCTCTTTCGCAACAACTCCTTGTGCTCATCAAACGGCACAGCAGCAAGACCGAGGCCGGAAGCCAGCTCTGTCACGTGATCAGCGTCCTCCAAATTCTTCCATTCCTTCTTGTCGACCGTCACGAGACCCGCTCCGGCCGCCAGAGCAGAAATCTCCGCAGCCGTGGGCTTGGAGGTCTGTCTGAGCAGCTCAGCATGGTCGTCACGCGGCAGCGTCACGAGACCGAGCTCCTTGGCCTTGGAGGTCACGTGATCCTTGCTGGGGTTGTTTGCCAGCGCTGTCAGCGAAGCCAGAGCCGCAGCTCCAATGGCAGAGAAGCCGAGCGTCTTGGCGTGGCCGTGCAGCTCGTCTTCAGACGGTTTCTGGGCCTTTCGGACCAACTCCTGATGAGCCTTGGTCTCCAGAACAACCAGGTCATGTGACTTGGCGTGCTGGGCGATAAAGTCACGTGACGGCTCGCCCACAGTCTCCAGCAGCGAGTCGTACTCGTCCTGGGCAACCACAGCGAGACCTGCAGCGTTGGCTTGTTTAGTCAGGAAATCGACTGACGGCGACTTGACGGTATTGGTCAGCTCCTCGTACTCGGACTGCTTCACTACCACACAGTTCTCCTCCTTGGCGTAATCTCCTAGCTGTTCATAGGTGGGAGGTTCGGCTGCCCGTTTGAGAGCTTCAAACTCGGTGAACGGGACAGCAACAAGTCCGAGGGTCTTTGCACGAGCTGAAAGTTCGTCGGAAGTGGGCTTGGACGACTTTCGTTGAAGTTCAGCAAGATCAGAGGAGGAAACAACCTTGGAATCGTGCTTCTCGACATGCTTAGTCAGAGTGTCAAGAGAGGGTTCCTTTAGAGCTGCAAACTCCTCCTCAGGGACAACGACATGACCATGAGAACCAACCTTCTCCTTGATATGCTCCAGAGAAGGTGAGGTGGCGGTGGAAGTGAGCTTGGAGAAAGCCTCCTTGGGGAGAATCACGTGATCGAGAGAGGTGGCACGTGACTTGACGTCGTCGATTGACGGCTTGGCCAGCTTCTCGTACTCTTCTTCCGGCACGACGACATGACCGTGGGATGAGGCGTGCTTAGTCAGCTCCTCCACCCCCGGCTTGGTCAGCTTCTCGTGCTCGGCCACCGGCAAGATCACGTGACCATGATCCTCGGCACGTGACTTGACGTCCTCCACGCTCGGCTTGGTCAACTTCTCGTACTCCGTCTCCTTGACCACCACGTGTCCATGGGATCCAATCTGCTCAGTCAACGCCGACAGACTGGGGGAAGAGAGCTTTTCAAACTCGTCCTGGTGCAGGATCACGTGCTGGTGCTTGCCAATCTGCTGCTTGATCAGCTCCAGAGTAGGCGACTCGGCAGACTGCGTCAGAATGGTGTACTCCGACTTGGGGAGAATGACATGGTCGTGAGACGAAGCATGCTTGGTGAGAGACTCAACGTCGGGTTTGGTGAGAGAAGCGTACTCCTGCTCGTCGACAATCACGTGACCATGCCCCTGTGCCTTATCCTTCAGTGACTCCAAAGAAGGAGACTCGGCTTGAGCGACCAGAGTCTCGTAGTCAGCCGCAGGAATGGCGTGGTAGTTGTAGTCACCAATGGTGGACTTGATTGAGTCCAAAGAGGGAGTCACGAGACTGGCATGCTCGTCCTGGGTGAGAATCACGTGGTTGGGGAGTTTCTTGGTCACGTGGTCCACAGTGGGGTTCTCCAGAGCCTCATGCTCCTCCTTGGTCAGAATGACGTGACCAAGAAGCTTCTTGGACACAGCGTCAACGTCGGGCTGCTCATGCTCCTCCTTAGTCAGCAGCACGTGACTCGCAGGAACATGCTTACTAATCGCCTCCAGACCGGGGTTCGTCAGGGTATCGTGATCATCCTTGGACAGCAGGACATGATCAGGGAACTTGGTCTGGATGGCTTCGGGGGTGGGATTAGCCAGCTGGGTGTGCTCCTGCTTGGTGAGGATCACGTGATCGGGGAATTTGGTAGTCACGTGGTCCAGCGAGGGGTTGACCAGTTGCGAGTGGTCCTGCTTAGTCAGAAGAACGTGGGTGTCGGGCAGCTTGGACTTGAGGGAGTCGACGTCAGGCTTGACGAGCTCCCCATGCTCCGTCTTAGTCAGCAACACGTGATCGGGGAATTTTTCGGTCACGTGATCAACACTGGGGTTCACCAGCTTCTCGTGCATCTCTCTCGTCAACAGCACGTGACTGTCCGGGACCTTCTTCTCGAGGTCCTCCACCGAAGGAATCAGCAGAGAGTCATGCTCATCCTTACTAATCAGCACGTGACTCTCAGGCATCTTCTCCTTGATGTACTCCAGACCGGGAGCGTTGACACACTCGGTCAAGTGAGCGTACTCCTCGGTAGGAAGAACCGTGCATTGGGCTTCCTTGGCCTTGAGCTGTAGAGACTCCAGGGTAGGGGGAGTCTGGTACTCGGCGAGTTTATCGAGAGAAATGACAGCGAGACCAAACGTAGCAGCCGAAGCCGCAATCGAGTCCTCAGTAACTGTCGTCTCTCCCTTGTCGGCCTTCTCCATCAGAGTATCGTACTCCTCCTGAGGCACCACCACCAGTCCGTACATTTCGGCGTACTTTTCCACGTCTTCCTCAGACATGAATTCCTCAGCCAGAGAAGACGAGGGCGTTCGTTTGGCACCCACAACGGTGCCCACAGACGCCGCAGATCGGGTTTTTCGCAAGAAAGTCGAGTTTCCTTCTTCGCCAAAATCAGAGTCAGACTCGTCGTGCAGCTCAGCCTCCATCGACAGCATTCGGGGGTTCAGGTCCTGCACAACGTCCTCGGTCTCAGTGTCCTCAGCGCCACTATCGCCGTCCAGAGTCTCTACACCCGTCATGTAGTCGTCTTCGGTCGATTGAGCAGTGTCGAGAGCAGAAACGTACTCGGACGAGATTCCAGCATCGAGATCTTCCCACTCGTCTTCAATCACTCGCGAAGTGGGCCGTCGTCCAGCGCCAAACGCCTGTTTTTTGTGATTCGTCAGCTTCTCCACCTGTTCGGCGGACTTGAGCGCCTCGGCCAGATCTCGTTTCAGACCCGCAGACACGTGTTTCTCCTTGAAAATGTTGTTTTTCGCCGTCTGCAGCTGTTTCATCAGATGGGTGAATGAAACACGCAGAGTTTCAGCCTCCAGAGCAGCGTTTCGAGACGTGGATCGAGTCATGCCTCGCGTAGGAGACACACTGGGCGATCTGTCCGAGTCCGAAGACAACTCGTCCTCGGGGCTGGGGGTCATGGGGACAGCCACGTGACTTTCTCGGCCCCGGGTCTTCTCCAGCTCTTCCAGATCCGCCACGCGTTTCTGGTACGTCTGGAGATCTTCGTGGAGCGACTCACTCTGGCGTTCCCAGTCGGATCGCTCGGACTCAAACCGAGCCTTGGACTGTTCGAGTTCGCTCTTGAGCTCCTGTTCTCGGTACTGCAGCTCCTCGATCGTGTCGGTGTCTGTCGCTCGAGCGTCGGCCACTCGTCCCGACTCCACGGCCTGCTTTTTCACCCGCTCGGTCGTGTTGGACAGCTGGCTCTTGAGTTCCGTCACCTTGAGCTCCAGGTTCCAGTTTTCCTCCTTGAAGCGGTCCTCGGACTGGGACAGTTTTGCGAGCTTGGCCTCCACGGCCTTTTGCGCGGTTTTCGCGCGGTCCAGCTCCTCGGACTGCGCGTTCAGGGCCTCCTCCTTTTCGTTCAGCTTGCCTTGCAGTTTTCGGCACTCGACGAGAAGATGTTCGCCGAGCCCGGTTGCGAACTGCATGTGTTCGGATTTGATGGATTTTTTCTGTGTTAGCGAAGGGACGAGCCGGTAGCAACGAGCTAGTGCGAGTGAGTGGCAGCAGTCTGATTATGTAAGACATCTAGTCTGAACAGTATCAGGCTTAAGCTATAGGGACAACCTCAAGTCTTTAGCCTCAAGTCTTTAGCCATACGAGTATCAGACTTAAGCTATAGGTGTTGGGGCTAGCTGTAACAATCATGGCATCTTAACTGAGACTGTAGCAATGGAAGTGATTCAAGACATGATACTACTCGTGACTAGAGTCACGAGGCGGCATATCATGAGGGCTCTCAATGCCACTTTTATTGATGGTGATCACCAGAAAACATCAATGGCAGGAATTTTGAGAAGCACTGACTGACTCATTCATTCCGGTATCAAGCAATCAACCCTTCCAGCATCAGCAAATCAAGAGACGTTGTTCCAGCTCTAGTCCCAACTGTAGCAGATTGCAACAGAACAGAGTGAGAGCTTCCATCACTGCGAACAGGCTCACTACCTATCGCAGATGAACCAATCACTCAGCTCTGTGAGTAAGAAGTCAATTGATGTCATCTCACTCAACTGGTGAGTTCGTAATGGGTCAATCGGCATCAATCTACACTCACTCAACTTTGTTGAGTTCGTGGGTCCACTCAATAGCCCACCAGCTTTGCTGGTTCGCCATCTCCTTCTTTTACTCACCTGAACACCTCCGGCTACCACCTGGGTCTGGCCAGTTTCCTCCACGAGCTTGGCAAAATGGTGCAATCGCTCCTCCTGCTCGGGGGTCACCTTGTTGCCACTGTCCTGGAGCTCCGAACGCATCTGTTTCATGGACTCCAGCGTGGCAGACAAGGACTGTCCGTCTGAGTAAAAGGTGCGCAGTTTCCTGCTACCTTCATTCAGTATTGATTCCACAAAGGATGTTGGGTCGTCCCTGAGTTAGTACGTGAACGAGCACGATAGTGCGAGTGAACCATCTGAGTGAGGCCTTGGCCGAACGGTCCAATGAGCCGAAACCCATATATGGAAGTGAACGACCTGAATGATAGCTCTATACGTCTACTGATCAATGACTCTGACAGCAACTGAAAGTTGTGATCAAGACATTGCAACAACTGTCTAGTCACTGTGCCATCAGATCAAACAAGCTAGCATTGTCCATCACTGAAAAGAATGTCTATAGCTAATCAGAGTGACTGGACGATATTGTCTAGCCAATCAGGGAAATCACTGGAGATGATTCATTGATATAGCCACAGACCTTGGGAATCAGAGTGACACATGGAATCTGGAACTGGCAATCATAGCTCCAAGTGACATGTCAGAAACGAAGCCGCACAGCAACTCAGCCGATGGTGAATGGCCTAGGCTGGTGAGGTGCGTGATGACAGATCAGACACGCCAAAGTGAATGACTGAGAAGCAATCACAACAGTGAACAGAGTGAGTACTGTGGCAAGACAAGCAATGAGCGGGACACAGACAGCCCCACACACACGTATCCCACTGCACCATACCCTCAGAGGCTCACCAGTCAGCCATCCAATCAGCCCTCTTCACACTTCACCCCTATTGAATCAGCCCCAGTAGAAGAACTGAGTAGGAGAATTGAATAGAGACACGTGACAGATGACACAGAACCATCCTGGTTCATCAATGATCGATCCAATCTCTTCACTTCCACACTGTATATCTTTCCTTCCTGCTCTTGCTGTTCTCCTTTCCCCCACCACTCTCCCACGTTCACATCCCTCTATACCGCTTCAATTCGCCCGAAAATCACATATATGCGCTCGTTTTCCCTCGCCCCCGCTTCATACTCACATCCTAGTGCTCTCAAGTCGTTTGTCGTCTCAGCTAGCGCTTTCGGTCGGTTTCAAAAGTAGTGTGGTGATGTTGCAAACAGTGCAGCAGTCTCACGCGTTTTGGCGTAGGTTCAGGAGAATCAGGAGATATTAGGAGCAGGTGTGAAGGTGGGAAAACTACACAAAAGAGACACAAATGAAGAAAAAGAAAAGTGCTGGTGACCTCCTGGCGGCTTACTAAGCACCCCAATACATTTTAAAACCTCCATTTCGCCCCCTTTAACCCCATTAAACACCCCCCTATTCTTCTCTCCCATACATTTAACTCCATAATAGGTTAACCAAGAGTGTGAGGTTAAAAAAAAGTGACCAAAGAAAGAGATGAAAATGAAGCGTAATAAAGCTGAGAGATGAGAGAGAGTAATAGGGGGAGGTATTGTTGGCTTACATAATCAACAAAAAAACAACACAGAAACACGCCCGTTTCCTCATTTCTCTGGTACATTCCAGACTCCGCAAAAAATATTAGACTTTGTTGGGGTCCGAATGCGGCGTAGGGTTAGGGGAGCGGTATCCCTGGCAACCAACGCGAGGTTAGTGGATTTTCGGGTTGTCGGTGGGAGAGAGGTAATGTGTCCAATGTGATCAGGAGAGGATTAGGAGCAAAATGATATAGTTACTGTTCGTTTTGGAGCACTATTGGCAATGTTTGAAGGGTTATTTTAGATGAAATGTGTCAAGTATTTGCTCAAGTAGGAATAAGATTACATGGAGTGAGTTAACTAGATGAAAGCAAGGAAAGAGGAGCCCATAGTGGGAATTATTGTATGGCGAGTGTTTGATTTTAATGCTGATATCGGTATATCTCGGTTGGGGGATTCTAATAATCTACTTCTCGACTCTCCATCCCCTCTACTTCGTTCTATAGCCTCATTTCCGAAATTATCCCCACACATCAGATAATATCTCGAGGTGAGAAAAAATAACCAGTGACGTTCATATACGGGAAAGTCTCTGGTAATGGGGAGCCATGTGGTTATAGGACAAGTATTACTTGTAATTACTGTTGATTAAATAAAAGAAACTGAAAAACTCATGAGTCTATAACCCTGACTAACCCTGGGGAAAACACGTTTCGTTTAAATCGTTCATATATTACAAAAAGTCTTCTAGTTGAGCTGGAGACCGAGGTCCTCCCAGTCCTTCTCAGATCTATGGCCGTAAAAGTACTGGCCCTGATAATGAGGTTGGTCAGCGAGTTCCCGTCTTCCAATGTTCAGAGCACAGTAGCCAATGAAGTCGATGTAAAGCAGGTGGTTCTTGAGCAAGTTGATCTGGCCGAAAATGTTGAAGGACGACCGGTAGCACTTGGAGTTTTCGCCTCCGGCACACGAGATGACCTGGTCCAGAGCAGGCACGGGATACGGGCTCTTGATGTACACTTCTCCGTTGGAGTGGGTGTAGCCGTCCCAGTTGGGCAGCCCGACAAAAATGTCGTTCCAGTGGGTCATTCGGTACAGTCGTCGCTCCGGCGTGATTTCCAGCCCGTTTCCTTCTCCGAACCACAGCTTGTTGATGAACTGAGAAAACGCCTGGTTGCCAACTCTGGGCTGTCCGTAGTTGATCAAAATGGGATCGTAGCCCTTCAGCTTGATCGAGGTGGCTCCCAGAAGCGCCATGGCCGCTCCCAGCGAGTGGCCAGTCACGTAGAGAGCGTAGTCGCTGTTGGACTGCAGATGCGCCTCCAGGTCGTCGCCAATGTTGCCCCAGGTCTCCTCAAACGCCTTGGCGAAGCCGTCGTGGATCTTGCATCCCTGGCAGTTGGTCTGGGCGTCTGGGGCGGTGTCGTTGGCATGGAACGTCTTGAGAGCAGGCACGTCGACCAGGTAGTCCGACTGCTGGAACTGCAGGTCTGTGATGGCGTCGGCCAGCGAGAAGGTGCCTCGGAAGACGACGTACTTCTCCTTCTTGTCGTGGTCGACAGCCAGGTATCCGGTGATGGAAGTTGAGAAAAAGTTGCCTCCAAAGGTCTTGACCAGCTCGACATTGGGGAAGTACCGGCACGACTTTCCGCAGGTGAAGTCTTGTTTCAGGGGAGTGATTGGAGCATCGACACAGTAGGCAATGTTGGAAAAGTGGGCAAAGTCTCGGGTGAAGTCGTAGAACGACTGGGTGACTCCTGCCGTCTCGGTGGAAGGAGTGATAGAAGCCGCTCCTAGCAGAAGGACCGAGAAAAAGTCCTTGATTCGAGCAGAGAGTGTTACCATAGTGAGGGGGGTGAGAGGTGGGTATTAGCTGTTCTGGGGGTGTTCATTTGGAGCCGTTCTTCTCCTCTTATACACCAACGTCTTTGTCTGGACATCTCTGTCACTCATTGTCTCCAGGTCACCCCCACAGTAGTGACAGGGATGTGGATCGTGTAGCTGGTTCTTGTATATGTGAAGTATCATGTTCTTGGCGTAAACCTATAGCTAGCTCTAGCTGATGTGGTCAGGAGTGTGTATAGTCAAGGAGACAGAAGATCTACTACAAGTTGATCATATCAAGAGTTCAAGAGTTCAAGAGTTCAAGAGTTCAAGAGTTCAAGAGTTCACCCTCAAATTCAGATCCCTTGTCTTATTCCTTGTCATCGACCCTGGACCCTCCCTGTCCCTGTAGTCCAACAGGCAAGCTATAGACCAACGACTAGCCTGCAGGTTCAGTTGTTCCCTTTTCGCATTGAGGGGATGGACTATAGTGGATCAACGGTGTGTTAGTGAGACGGCAACGGTTTCCAAAATAACCAACATGAAAACGACTCGGAAAGATTATCCGAGGGGGAACAGGATCATCATCACGTTCGTACCTAAGCTGAAGCTGAAGTAGCTGCACGCATCTTTATGTCACTGATATCCGTACGAGTACGACCAAACTATCCGTGAGCATATGTCAACTAATGCGGCTTTGGCATGAGGTAGATTCGGGTATCTTGTGTACGAAGTATTAGTACTGGAGATCTTGGCAGGTGAGTGGGGTCTTACTTGGAGATATCTTAAGTAAGGTGTGCAGTTCTGAGTACTTCATGGAAGAACTAGTTGGGTCTGAGAACCACCAACAGTACTCGTACTCGTACTCGTACTGTACTCGTAAAGTACTCTACCTCCGGCTAAACCTGCTGGAATGACACTTGACATCTGATTCGAAACGCTAGCGTGGAAGCCCTGGCTCTACTTGTAGCTTGTTCTGGACATGTACAACTCCAACTCCTCAAGCACGGCACTGTGATCGTGCATAGAAAGAGCTTTGTCAAGAGGTGGGGTGGGTCTGTGTCACTTGTATTGAGCATGTGACGAGGTCGAGCACAATAGCTCCTTGTCTTTAGCAGTACAAGAACATATACCACCTTGGTTGTATGGTATCCGTAGCCTCGTACTCACCCCTGCCCAGCACCAATAACCCAATGAGACACTGTACTCGCCCCCAGTGGCGTCACACAGCGCTCAGACGTCATCTACGTTGATCTTTAGCTCCCTTTTAGCGCTCTTTTAGCTACTGCGCTAAACTGTCAAAAGTGTGGGGTGCAGTTGAGCTCGGGCAATCGGCTATATGCCCAGATCCACGTTAGATGGGGTAAAGGTACGATAGTAACGCGGATGCCAAGGCATGAGGCATCTTTTCCTTGTCTCAAACTCTTGTTTGTGTTAGTATGGGTACTGTATGTTTTGTGATGTCTTATGTCTGACTAAGAGCTACCTCTATGCCACTCTTCAGACGTCTAACTGACTGACGGACTCCGGAAAACCAGCCCCGAATACGCTATACGCCGCTCCAAATGTCAGCCCAAAGACTCTGTCAGAAATCTCCGCTACGCTCGTACACTTACCTACATTCGTACTTGTACTTGTACTGTACCTCCTCTGCATCGCCAAGAGCCCCGCCACGGCTCAACGGTCAAAAAAGTGGGCCTTGTGGGGGTAAGGTACCGCGGGGAAGCCGTGCCTGAGTGGGGTGGGGTGTCTGGAGACGTCTTGTCTTGTGCTAGGAGGAGACATGTTCCTCAAGTTGTAGTGAATCGCTTAGTAATCATCACCACCCTACGATGATTGTGAGACTCCAGTACTCCGTTCCGGTACCCTTCCTCGTCTCACTTTTCGGGTCCTCCGATCATCGTCACCCCATAAATGTTCGCCGCTTTGTCATGTATACAACTGTCAGTGTCTCTGGCATGGTCACACAAGATTCAATAAGTCGGTCTTGTCTTGGCTGATGTGGGGGTACGGATACTATACTTTTATGTGAGTCATTGGCACGAATCCATTGACTTTAACGGTCTGTCATTAACAGTCTGCAGTATCCGTACTGTTCATTCAGTCATTTATGAAGTCTTGTCCATATATCATTGAGTTATATCGTTAGACATTGAACATGTCCTACACGCACAAGTGTAGCCATCCTTATTCGTGGACTGAGGATAGGAACCTTTGAAGCTTTCAGATAGAATAGCTCTCAGAAGGAGAAAGACAAGCTGCTTCAGATAGCTGTAGAACAGCTATTCCAACTCAGAATAGCTGTTTTACTTCAAACAACTGCTTCAAAACCCTCTTAGCATCAATCCTATCTCCAAATAAACCATCGCTACGCTCTGGTTTACTTGTTTACTAGTTTACTTGTCGTCCTTCTTGGCAGCCTTTCTAGCACTCTCCAGGTACCCCTCAACGCCCTCGCCGGTATACTCCTGGCCCAGTTCTCTGGCAATCAGACTGGCTGCGCCCTCTCGCAGTGCAGAATCGAAAGTTCCCATGCCCTGCGAAAACTGGGGCGACTGAACCACGCTGATGAGCGACTCCTTGGTCTTGGGAATCACGTCCGGCAACATCTGGCACAGTCGGTCGACTTCGGCGTCGTCCAGACCGTTGATATACTCGGCCATCTTGTCCTGGCCAACCACAGAGCCAATGTTCATCACGGGGATCGTCTGCGACTGCGGTTGAGACTGCGGAACCTGGATGTTTCTCATCAGAGACGCCAGATCGGGCATTGTGGGGTTGGCGGGTGCTGAAGAGGCAGCAGCTGAAGAAGCAGCGGGTGCGGCAGGTGCTGAAGAAGCGGCAGGTGCTTCAGGAGCAGCGTCCCTGAGTTAGCAAAAAAAAAAAAAAAGTCCAAATAATAAGGTAGGGGTATGGTTAAGTCAGAGAGATAGTGAAATGTCAAGAACTTCAATATGGAATTGTTGACCCAATTGTTGACCCAATTGAAGCAGTAGATGCCATCAAGACTTGATGAGAGCAGGCAAACCATTGAGATTGTTCAGAAATGGCATGAAAAAAGGTATGAGTTAAGCCATCTGAATGGTCTTAGATGACATCATCTTTGGTAAGATGATGATAATAGCGTCTCAAGTCATTGATGGGACACAATTGAGGCCATCTCAGTAAGATCATCTCCAACACCTCCTTATCCACCAAGGAACTTTGCATAAGACACCTCAACAAGACTTCCAGAGAAGTTCATTCAAAACTTCTTCTCCATAGCCTTAAGAACTTCATGGTAAGGACATGATGAACAAATCCACTGAAGATCATGTTAAGGTAACAATGATAGAACACCACACCAGATCTGACAATCACCTACTCATCCATACACCTTCCCATATATTATACTACTCACTGCATATCGACGTCCTCGGCGTTGTCGTCGGCCTCCTCCACCTGCTCCTCCAAAATGGCCTGCATCGTGTGCAGCGCCCGCTTGTCCTCCTTGCTCAGCTCCCACACGTTTTCGCTGTCGGTGGGGTTCTGGGCCCAGTAGAAGAGCTTCTCGCCGGACGACTCAAACTGCAGCTTGAACACTCGGCCGGTCTTGCACGCAGGCACGTGCTGAAACGTGGCATCGCCGGCAAACGGATACACCTCCACCTTTTCGCCACCCGCGGTGCCTCGAGGCTCCCACACAAACGATATTAATTCATCGCTGTCGTTGGGCTGTGTCACTACAATCCGCCCCTGGCCGCGTCGCGGGGTCACAATTGAGGTCTCCTCGTCAAAGTCCGCCTGTCCGGCCTTGAAAAACAAAATGTCGGTCGTGGTCGCCATGGTCGATCGTGTCTTGTGTGGTGTGTGTAGATGTGTGGTGATACAAGTAATGGTAACTTCCAACTGTACAGGTGGTGGGTTCAAATAAGGTTCGGTGGCAAACGAGAAGAATGAGGTGAAGACATGGGAAGAAGAGATAGGGCTTGAAGTTGTATTGGAAAGATGCGTAAAATCAGATTTCAAGCACACTGGCTTTTTCCCCACCTCTCTACCACCGCTGTAGCACCAAATAGACCGTATCTCTCCGTCTACCTGTGATTAGGTAATCCTAACTGGAGCTACTTGAGAGAGTTCAACTACGTAGTTGGAATTGGATGCTCAGTCCAGCTCCTGCCACAGCGAAGTAGCAGACACAAACGTACTACCAATCGGATCTCTATACACTATATAACCACTTCAGAATGATTTTAACCCCCTCCTTCATCTCTCCTATCAGTAAAAACTGCCGGTGATTACGTAAGCTTACGTAGATCTACTTGGGAGAGTTGAACTAAGTAGTTTAGTTGTGAGATTCGGCCCAGCTCCTGCCACAGAGAAGGTGCAGACACAAAAGTACTATCAATCGGATCCCCATACCGCTATCTTCACTTTCAGATATCTCCTGACCTTTTTCTTGTTGTTCCTAGCACTTGGTCTTACCGTGATTATATAAGCACGAGAGGAATTACTTGTTAAGAAAGAAGACTTGTCCAGCCTCTGATACAGTCAAGTCATGGACACGCCATTAGTACCAGTCGGGTCTTCCTAGTTCCCTTCATCGCGTATATTCATATCTATTTGTCAATAAAATCTGACGTGATTACGTAATACCAAGTACAGTTACTTATGTGACTTCAACTAAGTAGTTAAGATGTAAAATGCCATCTGCCACCTCCCACAGTAAAGCTATTGATACGCTAAAACTACCATTCCACTCCCCAGACCTTGCTCGTCACTATTATCTCCTCAGATTCCCTCTTACGTAGTTCCAGCGTTTCTCAAAACCCACCACCACCATTTAAAACTATTATTACTCCACCTCAAATTGTAACTTTATCACCACGATAATCAGATGTTCATTTCGGAGCGAGTGCAACTGTTGCTGGACGCTATTTCCAAGCAGCTGACCGAAAGGGGACACACCCTGGCGGTCTCCGAGGCGGTGAGTATATTTGGGGGCATTTTTTGGCGCTTCAAAACGCCTTCTACAAGACATTATCCTAACCCAGGCATGTGGAGGACTCATTTCGAGTTATCTGGTGGCGGTTCCCGGAGCGTCCAAGTACTTTACCGGAGGCACCCTAGTCTATTCGCTGAAATCGCGGCTCAAGCTGTCGGGATGGTCCCAGACTGACATTGAGCAGTACACGGGTCCCAGTGAGAGCGTGGCTCTGAGACTGGCTCGAAATCTCAAGATTGAGCTGGGCTCCACGTACGCGCTTTCCGAGACCGGCTGGGCGGGTCCCACGGGCGATGCTGTGGGCACTGGGTTTGTGGCTGTCGTGGGACCTCAGGGGTCCAAGAGTATCACGTTTTCCACGGGGTCTAGTGATCGAGCTGAGAACATGGAGGAGTTTGCGTTTCGAGCGTTGGAGTTTTTGCTGGAGCAGTTGAACGAGGCCAAGAGTGCGTAGCACGATTGGCAGCGAGTACGAGAAGTATCAGTGTGCTGAGTGCGTAGCACGATTAGCACATGACTTGCTTCAATGGACTTCAGTGGACTTGGACTTCAGTTGACTTCAATTGACTTGACTTCAATGACAGCTACTTCAAACTACCATGTTGACTCCTTTTCTCATCAACTGATGTAGACATTAATGCGATTTATGACTTGTACTTGTCAGCAGAGTCGGCAGATACTGCCTGCTTACCATAGATCTATGTAGTGTGAAAGGCTTGATGGTTTAGAGCATTGAGAGACTGTATAACTACTGTGTGGTCTCTGGAGTGTATATCTTGTAGACTTGTAGGAGATGACTGCTTGACCTTATAACGTATGTAGGCGATGTAGCCACACAACTTGGCAAAATAGCCAACTTCTCTGTGGGACGTGCTATCAACATGGGAGCTAGACTGTTGTAACCAGCGGGCCGTGAGCATTACAGTGGTATCATTCTTGTCGTCACTGCTAGTCTATATCATCAATAATGTTTGTGAAGGTGTTATTCTGAGAATGAAGAGATAGAGAGACCGAGCAGAACACAGCAGACGTGCTATATAAATGAAAACTACGTATTTGAAAGCCCGACGTTGCCAGAATTACGTCAATATCATTTTTGTTGCTGCTGCTACTTTAGAGACCGCAACAGTTGTCTATGTAAGGACATGAAAGCTGAATCTAAGATAAAACGAGACTACCTAACTTTTGTTGAAATGCTGTTATTAGGACCAAACAGTCATAATGACTTAGTTGTTCCGAGGAGAGAGACAGATGGGAAACCCTCTCTCCCAGTCTAGTGTCCTTCATTTCTGTAATAAATAACATCCCCTCGTCTAAAAAGGATCCTCATAGGGATCCTCTTCGTCGTAATCATCGTCCTTTTCGTACTGGTAAACAATTGCTCCTCCCTGGACTCCTCCATCTCCGTACTTTTGGCTCTCTAAAAACGGCAGTTCCACCTTGTCTTTGGCCTGCTGGTTCTTTTGCGACGTGGTCAGATTGAACGTGGTCAGCCCCTTGAGCAGCTCCACGTCGTCCTCTTGCTGTTGGGCCTTTGTAGGAGCAATGGCGACCGCATGACTCTCGCTGTCAACGGTATACGTGGCTATCACCGAGCGGCCCGATTTTCGCCTGTAATCCAGCTGCACTTCGAATTTGGCCGCATTGCAACCGAGAGGAATGTCCCAGGCGGCTACGCGGTTGTTGTGCTGCTCCAAAACATGGGGCATCACGTCTGGTCTACTTAGAGGACCCACTGTGAGAATACTTGTGGCGTAGTAGTTGAGCAGCGACAGCGTTGAGGGGTAACACGAGGAGGACGAGTCGGCCTTTGAGCGCAAGTCGCCGTGGTAGACACAAACCACCGTCGTGTGTTTGCTGATCAGACTGAACAGCAGCTGGAAAAGCTCCTGTTCGGGGATAAAAGCCAGAGTATCGAAGATGATGAGCGTCTGGGACGTCCCCGTGAGATCCACAATCTTCTGCTTCAGCTGGCTGACATTCTGGTGGCCCGAAATCTCGTGGTTGACTCGGTTATCGACTCTGCGGGTCTCGTAGTTGACGTACAGAACGTTTGTTGTTGACGGCGCGTGGTGGAGAAATTCGCTGACTAATCTCGATCCAGACTGCTCCACGCTGTCGATAATCACCGTGAACGCCGAGCTGTCCTTCAACGCCAGGATTCGGGGGAGTAACAGAGACGGGTGCATTTTTGGAGATAGTTGGAAAAAAGATGGAATAGACATGCATAAGGACAGATGCATGGTGGAACCTAATCAGACAGAGGGGGGAAAAAACGGGTGTCTACTGTGGGTGGTGGGGACATGTAGAGCGGTAACTGAATGGATAGTTAGGGTCAGCCACACCAGATGAGTTGATTTACCAGCTGTTTTGTCCGGTAAATGGCTCAACTGACCCAGCAGGTGGTGATATATCTGTCGCCATTTACTTACCTCTAGTTAGCTCATGCATGTTTTAGTTGGGACGGTGTCAACTAGGGCGGAAAACAGAACATGGTCTCTGGAGGGCGCTATGAGAGATATGTGAACTTGGTAACAGCGTTGAGAGGTCTAGGCTCTAGATATCACACTCTTCCAAGCTCTCTCTGTGAAAATAATTGTCTCAAAAAGCTCACAGTGACACCTCAAAAACGGTACTATTCAACAAAACTCCAGAAACTCGTGAAAAACGAATTAAACATCTTTAATACGTTATAATAGCTATTATACCATACAAGTAGTATTACAGCGCCCTCTTGTGCTTACATCGTTCTCAATTGACTCAATTGAAGACTTGAAATATTACTTGAGATTAGTTAGATTAGTTGGGAGATACAAGAGTTTTAGTGAAGCAATCCCAAGTAATATCTGAGTATTAGTATTGCCTCTCAAACGCGATACAAAAGAGATATGGACATCAGAAGAGTTTCACGAGTTTCATCCGTCCATATTGACTTCTCAACATCAGTCTCAGCTCACAATTTTTCCAATTGACAATTCTTAGAGACATCTTCGACAGCTCCTCCAGACAGAACAACGTCCTGGAATAGATGTGATATATCCTATGAAATTACTAAAAAAACAGACCAGTGGCTTTAAACCGATACAAACAAGCGAACCAACTTTTTTCCAGCTCTATTTCGCAATCAATTGAGGCAGTGGAACCTCATTTCTATTACTTGACTACTTCTGATGGTCAACCACAAGATAGTCTCCAGAATGACGAATAATACAGATACAGACACAAGAAAAGATTCTGTGTATTCCTCACGGCGTGTGCGATTCCCCAGATACTCTTTGGTGACCCCAATGTTCTTCATCTCTTACAATATACGTCTTATTTATTCAATAGCCGAATCTCGCAATGCTCGCTACGCTCGCATTGCCTTATTGACATGATATCAACATGTAGTACAAGTAATGTCTTATTTATTCAATAGCCGAATCTGGCAATGCTCGCTACGCTCGCATCTACATATCACTGGGGTAGTAGAAGAAGGCGATGGCGGCGATGAAGTAGGTGCCGAGCAACATGACTCCCTCGAGCCAGTTGGACTCGCCGTCCTGCAGCAGGTAGTTGCACACAAACACGCCGACAAACAGCACCGCGGTCTCGAAGGTGGAGAAGTACAGCGACATGGGCTGGTCGATGATCCAGCCGAGAATGACCAGGAAGGGGGTCAGGAAGAGCGCAATCTGCAGCGACGAGCCGATGGCCACGCCGATAGCCAGGTCCATCTTGTCCTTGACGGCCACCACGACGGCAGTCACGTGCTCCGCGGCGTTGCCGACAATGGGCAGCAGAATCAGACCGATGAAGGTCTTGGAGAGACCCGAGGAAGCGACAATGTCGTCAATTGACTCGACCAGGTAGTCGGCACAGAAGGAGACGAGAATGGTGATGACGACCAGGGCAAAAATGGACTCTGTGGGCGACAGGGTCGAGCCCTCGGTCTCCTCTTCTCCCTCGGTGGTTTCCACGGCCTCGTGCTCCGCGTCCTCAAACAGGCCCGAGTGCGAGCCCAGCTGGAAGTACAGGAACAGCGTGTAGATGGTGAGGATGACGATGGAGGTGCCTCGGGACACCGCCAGAGTGGGGTCCACGACCGACGGGTCTGTGTCTTCTCCGGGCTTGCCGGAGTTGGGCAGCGAGGCGTGGAAGGCCGCGGGGATCAGCAGGGAGGTGACGCCGAGCGCCAGCAGCGACGACATGGTCTGGGCCACGGTCATGTTGAACTTCTGCTGCACTCGTCCCCAGCCTCCGGCCACAAAGCAGCAGCCCAGCACCAGCAGCATGTTGGACAGAATGGAGCCCAGCATGGACGCCTGCACAATTCGGATCTGGCCCTGGTACAGCGCAATGACAGACACAATGAGCTCGACGGCGTTGCCAAAGGTGGCATTCAGCAGGCCTCCCAGAGTCTGGCCCACCTTGGCAGACAGCTCCTCGGTGGCAAAGGACAGCAGCGCCGCGAGCGGCACGATGGCGAAGAAGTTGAGGGTGAAGGTCCAGGTGGCTCCCCAGCCCAGAATGCCGGAAATCAGACCCAGGGGCACAAACACCAGCAGAATGTTGACATAGGACGAGCCCAGCACAATTCGCACCTTTTGCACGTACGTGTGGTCCGAGGGCTGCAGCCGTCGGCCAATCAGAGGGGTGGATTCGGAAGGCATTGGGTGTGTGTGAGAGGAGGAGGAGGACAGAAGTCTGGGTCTGTCGTCGAGCTTTGAATCCAATCGCAGATAATCTATCACCAAGAAAACCCGCTTAGAATTAAGCTTATATCCCGCGCGTTAGGCATGTGGAGAGCGAGCCGAGAGGCGGATTTGGGGGGGTTAGAGGGCAGCTGGAGGCGCGAAAACTCGTACGAATGCTCTTACCACATGTATCTATCGATATTCCGATTTTCAGCCGTTTTCCTAGCGCTCCTCCACCTCCTTTTTTGATCACCCCTATTTTAGGCTGTGCAGATACTCTCCTTGGAGCTTTCAGAAATGCGTCTAAAAATGCATCTAAATCGGTCAACTGATGCTAGCCGGAGAGGAGAGCCTACAGACTGCTAGGGGGGCTGCTATAGGTCTCAGACAGGTGTCAGTCGGAGGCGGTGCAAAGCGGGGTAACTTGGCCGGGTGTGGTCCAACGCGGCTGAAAGAGGGTTCATTTTGTTCAATTTCGCGCGGTGGTTTCAACCGTGGTCTCCGTTTCGCTCTACCGCCTCTCCTCGCCGAGATATATCGCGTATCCCCCCTCCCATTCCACACACTAACTTCAAAGTCTGTTTATTGTTGCTGCAGTTGGGCCTCCCAAAAAGGCAAGGTGCAAGACACAGCGCTGAGATGGACAGTATTGTTGCTGCAGATAAGCTGGTAGCAAGTGTACATACGGGCCACCACACGAGTGTTTCGGAATCCGAATTTTGGCGATTCCTGCCATTTTTCTCGATTTCACAAAAAATCGCCAATTTCCATCACAAGTGTACCCCCCCACACTAGCTGCAGCCGGTTTCGTACTGACGCAATAACTGCATCTCGGACACTCAGCCCTGGCTTGGCGTGTGGAGACCTAGTGTGTACAAGTGCGAATTTTTTTTCATATCGCCGAAAATATTTGGCTGTGTGCTTGTAGTGCGATTTGACTGGCCCAAATGCGGGCTAAAAAAGCTCCTATCGACACTATTCTCCCATCGCGGTCGCGTTATTAACTTGAAACCAGAAACGAAATGGAAGTCTAACATTAGGAGTCCGACAGAGATAGTGGAGTATTAATAGACGGTGTAAGAGATGATATGAGTACAGGGGTTATGAGTGCAGATACAAGGGTTATGAGGAATTGTTTGTATGACTAAGCGGATGTTCACTTGTCTTGGTCGTACAGTATGTATTGTATTGCTTCTCAACATGATCTCCGCAGAGAAAGAGGCAGTGCAAACCTAGCCAGAGTCTGAGTTTTATTGTGCAACCGATTTCACAGAGGTTATGACCGGCACTTGGTAGCAGTGATTATGAGTATGTATGTACATAGCGGTACTTGTAGGAATCTTGATGACGACTATACCCAACTTGATAGATTATGAGCTTTTGAGCTTCCGCTTCTGGTTGACGTTTTGTTCTGTAGTAAGCCGTAAGCTGCTTACTAATTGAGAGTTAACCCCAAGGACATGTTTCCACCTGCCAAAAGCAACGAAAATCAAAACTGGATCAGTCTGAAACGACAGTGATTCAGAGTGCCCGCCGAAGGGTTTAAGCATGTAGTTAATCAGGTCCTTGGCGTGCACAAGTTCAGATATTAACGTATCTTTGAGTTTCACTAAGTCGGACGGTTTAGTTAGCTTTTACTGACTAAATTACTTGACTTTCACTAAATACCGTATAGAGCTTTTCACTCCTCGTCTGGATCCCAGTTGCCGTTTCTGTCGTTGCTGCTGCCAGTTAAAAAGCTAGAGAAGCTGTCATTCGTATTCTCACGTCTAAAGATCAGATTTGACGTTGTTCTACAGACACATGTACTCGGCTCAATATGACAGCCAAAACAACCTGTAACCACTCCAGAGACTTGGGGACTCGTTTCCTCAACAATTATCGCTCAAATTTGCACCCACGTGAATATCTCTCCACCTCTCTGCGGGGGAGGGGAATACTGGTAGGAAAGGTGACCACCAGTTGCCGTATGGGGTAGGCAGAAGGCGTTGGACGTATTGAGAGGTTGCTGGACGTATATTGGTGCCTCGAAGAGGGAATGGTGAACTCCAGGTGGCAATTTTACATCTCAGGACTTTTTTGGAAGCCTCTTACTCTCCATTCCCATTTTCACTGACTCCTTCTAGAATTCCAGCTATAAAAGGTAGTAAATAGTTTTGGCTCGTTTATAGGCGACGTTGGAACAGCCTTTCGAAGTCCCCATAAAAGCGGTGTATTTAGCAGCCGACTTGTGATTATTTCTCTCCATCAACTTATGTACAGCTTCACCACATGTACTCCGTACAGAAACTGTGCAATATGCTAATCTCTGTAATATGAGACAGACCCTTCTCTGTGTCTACAGTGACTCGAGTCTTCATGCTGTATAACACTCGGGGATTTGCACATTAGTGTCTTGTTAGCGTCGTATGGATGCGGGGGTTAGTGAGAGTAGCAAAGAGAGCTGTTAACGATACCAAGTCTGGGCGTGAGATGGTAGAGAGGTTTAAGATGACTCTCTGCTGAAGTTGTCAAGTTTTGCTCATATCTGTACCGGTAGCGTTCAACAAGAGGTTCCTGATCTGTAGCATACTGTAGTCTCTCACTACTCCGTACTACTCGGATTACTTCCTACCCAATCAGGAAACATGTAACTACGCCATCAAAGGCCTACGAACGTACCAGGCACAGTTTTTTATCCGCCCTCCAACACTAAACTATTCTAGCCCAACATGTACAAGGGGCAGGTGTAGTACATACCAGTTGAGCACAGAATATGGGCAACTTGAAGAAGCCACGAGAAATCACGTGTGAAACACAAGCCCCAGCTCTTCGTCTTCCTTGTCTCCGACGCACTTTTATTGTCCCACACTGATCATAAACCGACTATTACAAACCCCACCTCACTGCACTAACCACTAGTGTACTACCGCAAGACATGGGTGGTGATGGTATATGAGGATGGGGGAAGAAGGTGGAAAAGCACATACCCAGCACCCATGGTCGTTCCCGAAGTCACGTATCAAACTGGAATTCTGGCGTCGTTTCCCATTCCTCCGGGAACAGCTACAGGCACCGGACTCAGGCCTCTGCTGAAAATGGTCACTGATCTGCTGGGAGACATTCATATTGGCCAGTACCTGATCGATATGGTGATTGGCTCGCAAATGGCCATCTTTGGCGGAGTTCCCAACCCACAGCAAGACAGGGCTCCTTGCATTCTCTTCATCGTCCTGCACTGCATCTTCTGTGTTTGCAACGGCTGTATCTTCCTGTACAACCTGTATCACAGACACCTGTTTCTGCTGACGGGCTGCAACGCCTGCTACAACTTGGTCTGTGCCATTGGCTTTGGTCTTCGTTTGAAATGGTGCGACTACACGATCCAGTACCTGGTGGCCGTCTTTTCCGTGTGTCTGCCGATTGGTACTTCGTTCTACCTCAATTTCTGCAACACAGTTCTCGGCCATCGTGTCTTCACCAAACGGCACCCCGAGACCGGAAACTCCTCCTGGTTCCATGTCGTCATGACCGTCTTCTACTGTCTCATCGTTGGAGTGGTGGTGGGAGCTATTCTCGGCCAAGCTCTGCCCTACTTGTACTTTATGGGTCCAAAACACTACCAAATGTGCCGCAACGTGGCCAAGGCCATGGGCGTCATCTGCATTCTGTGGGCACTAGGAGGATTGGCCATGGTGCTGGCTGCTTACATAATTCCCGTGGGATCTGTAGGTCATGAGTTCCCTGGTTTCAAGACCAAGCGAGCCCAGAATCTCAGAGAAACCACGTCGCCGTTCTGGATCACCAGTTTCGGGCTCTTTTACTACCCTGAAAAGCCCAAATACAAGACTTTCACCAAGAGATCGCTTGAGCAAGACGAGAGACACGGAGCTTCCAACAACGGAACGCTGTTTGCCCGATTTGTCGATTCTGAACGAAGAAACCCGGTGAGAGTCATCAGCGACCTCAACAACAACCCCACCGTGTGTGCGCTTTTGATTTGCTTCACTTCTTGTGTTCTGACCACCATCACAGTGTGCAGAACCGTGTCGCTCTTCACAGACGAGTTTTTCAAAGTCAGACAGGTGGGAAACTCGCCAGTGTTCCAAAACTACACGCTGTACGCCACGTTTGGCGCCCTCGAGTGTATTGTCAACGCTCTCTTTCTCTTGTTCAGAATTGATCTCAGATTCTACATTCCTGACAGAGAAGACTTTTGGGATTGGCTAGACAAGTACCCGCTGTTCCGAAGCGGCAAACTGGGCCATATCTACGACAAGAGCTCCGAGATTGACGCGGTCAACATGAATTGTCACAGTCCTCCGCAGGACTACTCGTCAGGAGAAAAAACACGACCGTCCATCGACACAATCTCTTCACATAATAGCACCTCAAGCGAGAGAAGAAGTACCGCCTGAGATACCAGCAGTAATTGATGAAAAAGGAAAAGGGGGATGTATGCTTTTCAGTACCTGATATTGTAGTTTTATGAGTTTTTTATTGAAAACAAGAAATTTTCTAAAAGTTGTTAAAGAGAATAACGAAACATCTGGTGTTGATTATAACACTATAAAGACTTTGTGTTATTCAATTAACCCACTCTCTGTGCTACCCCCTTTCTAGTCTGTCATAGTATTGAATAAGTGCTGTGAGTACAGTACATACTGCTTACAGAGAGAAGGGTGGTAGTCGAAGATAAAGAGGAGATGGAAATGTGAAGAGTTGATTAATGCAATGAGAAGGGCTATATATTTAGGGCTGTCTACCTTTCTATCTGATACTGTACTTCCACAGGGAATAGGAGTGCTACATACTTCTCTATGTACCTATTGATTGCACGAGTTAGACTGGTTACGGGTTAGTTGTTCTCTACAAAAAGTTGTTTGAAGCAATAGGTCAGCTCTCAGCTTCTCTGTAGCATTATCCTTGCACTCAGTATCTCCTTCTAGGTACGTTTTACTTGAAATAGTGAGCCTACAGTACCCGTATACCCAAACATACCTATGATCTTCTCTAAGACAAGATTAAGCATGGGACTCATGCTACAGTACTTGTAGTATATCTCTCACGACTTTGAATTGATACTTTTCTATCTTTCGTAGTAATAATACAGCTTTCGCCTGTGAAAGTGCCGGACGTATAGGGAAAGGACCACAGTTTCTGCTACAGGTAGGTGAATTCTATGAAAAGTTGACTGACATAATCTAAGAAACTCCAGGATCTCTTCAATACCACTCACAATAGCATCACTCCTTTTCTGGGACTTTGAGCTTGCTTTTAGGCCAGCGGTAGCTCTCGAGAAGAATAGCTTACAACTGGAGCTATTGTAGTGTTATGTTTACGGCAGGAGTAAATCTATACGCTCCAGCGTTAGAGCTCTCTAATGATGTCATTTTCGTGCTATTCCCGTGCCACGAGAAGTAATCGTTAGTCAATAATACAACTGAGACAACATGGATTCGACACTGAAGAAGGCAATTAGCAGCAGTGACGTCAGTGTGGTCTTTGAACGATTGATAGCTTGGTTGTCCGTGCTACGAGTACTGTACATACTGTACTCATACGTCTAATACAGCACTTACTGCATTGTATACTGCCAGGATCCAAGTTGTAGCACTCATTGTGAGGCCGACGATAATATCAAAAGGTGTCTTGAGCTTCAGGGGCTAGACGTGGGTATACGTGGTAATACTGAAGGCAGAGCTGATCACAGTTGACTTCAAACACTCAGTATCAGAGGTTAAAGACGATTATCGTGACTACTCGTAGTATCTCGTGTCACAGTAATCTCTCTATCGTCTATGACATCATAGCACTAGATGGTAGATAGCGCCAGAACTAAGACTTGTTGAGCGGGATTTGATGTTCTAGGCCTGGAGTTGCAGTAAAGAGTCAGGTGGAACCTCCAAAGCGTCGCCCCCTCTCGATACAACGCTGAAACGAAGCCTGACTCAGCTTCATCTTCCTTATCTAATCCACCAATCAGACGTCTGCCAGTGTTCGAGGTCACACACATCTCTTGTCTATGTTCCCCTCGTGAGCCGTCAACCTTAAGTTGAGCGCCAAGTCACGGTAGGGTAAGAGAGACGTGTGACAGAGAGATGAGGGTGTCCTATTTTCGAGTGCGAACCACCACGTCAAAAGTAGCGGCAACGCTCGGACCGGACCACGGCGTCTGTAATGTAGGTATCTCCCGCCTCCGCTCTCGTATCCCGCGACAAGGTTTGCCGATCCTGGATAGTGGGCGAAGGTTGATGAGGAGAGACACCTCAGCAGGGTCGTGTGGGGCAGCACGCGGAAAAACGGCAGAAAAGCAGCCCCTACTGGTAGACCCCTCCAGACCCATTCTCCCAATCTGAGAAGAAGAAGAAGAAGAAGAAGAAGAAGAAGAAAACAGAAAGGCGAACCCCACGCATATATATTCCCAACGTGGTTTTGTGTAACATGTGAACGATCATCACCAGACTATCGTACAAGTACGAATACTTGTGCTATCGTGAGACCTCCACGGGGAAATGACCCGAGACACAAAACGTTTGTTTCTTTGTTCTGTGAGTAGCAGGGAACAGAGGTACAGAGACAAAGATAGTGTATGTACTGCGCCGGCGACCAGAATCACAGTTTAATTTCAGTCGGACAATTGTAGCATCATGTTTCATGGGTTTGGCTTTAGGAGCGTCGTGTTCGAATGTTGCGTGTACCACTTGTAGGTTGCGAGATACGACAGGCGGCACGGTGGAGGGTTCCAGAGGGAGTGGAGGGTCCTGCATGGCGTGTGCATATATCGAAATGGAGCCCTGTTTGAGGCGGTTTCGGCGGTGGTCTCAGATTTCACATCTGACCTCTGCTCGTCCATTTATTCAGCATCTTCCTTCGTCACGCCTCATTTGCCTTTCCCAAGTGTAGCGCGAAATGACATGCACTTCTTTATTCTTAAGACGCACAAGCGACATCTGTGTTTGTACCTCAATATGCGAGCGGGTGCGTGCGCCAGGTCCGGGCTACGTCATTAGCCGAGTGGTATTTGGCAGGATTCGATCTTCGGACAATTTGTCAACTCTTACGAATGTTACATGAGCTTAAGAGAGGACTCAGGGAGGAGGCCACCAAGCCGGAAAGAGGCGTTAAGTCGCTTGAAGAGATACTTGTGGTGGTGCAATTCTGCTCTGAAAACGCAAATCCACGTCTTCTCCCCCTTTTTTCCAAATCAATCCACCTAATCGTAGCGTTCTCGTTAATTCTCCTACCGCCTTTTAAACTCGGCCATATGTAGCCTAATAAACTCTGTTGGGGCCTTAGCTGCAGTTCCGGGTGGTCCAGTTGCTCTGGTATTGCTCATTACGTCATGCGTTAGAATGGTGAGAGAGAAAAGCGACAGTGCGAAAGCGGGTCTGCAAACGGTCACCTGACCACCCGATTTTAAGTGACACAAACCCATCCCCACGTCTATATAACCCCGCCCGGTTCCCCTTCCTCTCCCTCCCCCTCCGGAACAACTTTGTTCACCGCTCAGAGGTAGAGACAGCTCAGACGTTGCTGGTTGCGGTCTGCTAACTCTATTCCACAGACACACCTTCATCGTCGGGGCAAAGGGGAAAGGATATTTAAAGTCGCCTGTTCCCACCGACTTGTGGTTTGTTTTTTTTTTGTTTACAACCCTCCACTCCACACACACACACACACACAAACACACACATGTCTCTCTCAGACAAGATTGAAAACGCTCACATCCCCGAGCAGCGGCCTCTGGCCATCTTCTCCGACTTCGATGGCACCATCTTTCTCCAGGACACAGGCCACGTGCTGTTTGACAAGTTTGGCTGCGGACCCGAGCGACGAGCCGAGCTGGACGAGTCCATCTTCACGGGCGAGCGGACCTTCAAGGGCGCGTCGGAGCTGCTGTGGGGCTCGCTCAAGAACGTGACCCTCGAGCAGGGCTTCAAGCAGCTGGAAAAGGAGCTGACCATGGACCCCGGCTTCCCGGAGTTTCTCAAGTACGTGCAGCGACATCACATTCCGTTCTCGGTCATCTCGGCCGGCATCAGACCGCTGCTGCGAGTGGCGCTGGACGAAAGCATAGGCAAGGAAAAGTCGGCCGAAATCAACATTGTGTCCAACGACGCCATCATTGCGGCTGATGGCTCCAAGTGGACGCCTCTGTGGAGACACCCCGACAGCGATCTGGGCCACGACAAGTCCGTGTCGCTGCAGGAGTTCAAGGACGCCACCGAGGAGGTCAACCCCATCATCGTCTTCATCGGAGACGGAGTGTCCGATCTGCCTGCCGCCAAGCACTCGGACGTGCTGTTTGCCCGACGGGGCCTCAAGCTCGAGCAGTACTGCGTAACTAACAAAATCCCCTACATCCCTTACGACGACTTCAACGACATTCGACGAGAACTGCGGAAATACGTCAAGGGCAACCGACACCACGATCTCAAGTACGGCGCGTCCGACGACGCCGAGCTCGTGCGATCGGCCGCCTCCTCAATGGAGACCTCTCCCTCGGCTTCGCCCGGCCTCAAGCCTCTCACCAACCTCAAGATGACCAAGACCGAGAAGGAGCTCGACAAGCTGGACGGACTCAAGCTGGACAAATAGAGAGCAATTGCAAAACTAGATATGGAGGATACGATAAACGAATGAATGAGATGATTAGAAATGAGCAAGTGTAGCAATTGACTTGAGATTTGATTACAAGTACTTGTACTCTGTAGAATACGTGTAAGAAAGTGTGCTGTCTCATGATCTCTTGAATTGTGTAAGACTTTCTTCAACCATTATAGTTTGTCATCGTCAAGTACATAGTTGAATGGACACCTACATGACAACACAACACTCCAGAAGTCTCGATAATCTCTCAATTGATGAGATTAAGGTCTCAAAAGATGTTCTTAGTTCTCTTCCATACTTCCATCAACTCCGATCTCCCATTTGATGCTTTCATCCTTTTCTATAGACTTCAGAAACATCTTCATACAGGACTTGTTCAAACATACCTCACAGGTACAATACTGGACCCATCGAGCTGAAACTTGTCAGGTATGCTAATAATGAGCCCCTCGTGACGCTCGTATTACTAGTTTTCTCGAAACTCGCGGTTTTCAAAGTCAAACCTCGGGCTATATTGACTCTCCACTCTTTCGACCCATCAATCCGCAATAGTTTAGTGGCTAGAATTTCCGCCTGTCAGAACGTCTGTTCAGCACGCGGGGGACCGGAGTTCAATTCTCCGTTGCGGAGTCTCTTTTTTCTTCTTTTTTGCACATATTTCTGTCTTTTTCATGTCCTTTTGATAGGAGACATGTGTGTATGTAAGCAGCCAAGAACATGGCACATGTTGACCGAATAGAGGAAGTGAAACGTAAATATAAAAATACCAACAGATACCTGATTGTCGCCTCGTTGCACTGGTGTGCCTCTTTTCATCCTATTTTCATTTTTATTAAAAGCCCTTTTATTGAAACCCTCCCTGGAGTCGAACTCACAACCACTGTAACCCTAATGCAGTCCCTATTCTACACCTGTTACCCTGCCTACCGCTGTCTCCTATATAACCCTCTGCGTCCTCGATCCAAGTCTTTTTCCTCACATTCGTAAGCCTTCTATTCACTGCACTGCCCACAAAATGGGTAACTGGAGGGGAAAAGAAGGCGAGAGTAAAGTGAGAGGCCACCTCATACGACGTCAACGCTATACACCGAAGTTTGATGTTGTAACTGGGCTCCTTCGACATTCCTATATTTCCACTGCAAATTTGCACCAGCCGTAACTTTTCCGACACTGTCTTAACTATATCGGTGACGTAATAGTTGTCGATTAGTGATTGAGTTTGTTGAGAAAAGTTAGACTCCTAAAAGTTGATTACTAAGCGGCTGTTGGCTTGGTTAGCCTTAGGTTAACCATCTTAGTTGAACCAATAGTTAAGCTTCACCCTCACCTATCTCCCCTATCTCCGCCCACTTTACAGCCTTGAAATGAGGCAGCCCTGTACCAGGCGCTTGTACCTTTCTGCCCTCTTAGCTCTCTCTGGGCACGAAAGATCCACTCTTCAAGACGCTAGCGGATCTGACGTTTCTTGGCGACACAGATAAGTGTACACTATACTGCTACGGTACGAGATACAGCCTGTCCACCTATAGCTGTTGATAAGTCTCGCGATGTAATTATCCGATTTTTCATCGACAAACACAAACTCCGATGACGATCACTTATCGGTGTCTCTTTGGATAGGCATCTTTGAGACACCATAGGGTTAGTGGCTTGATGCTAATTTGAAGAAAAGCCGTGACCGACAAGTCGAGCACTACAAGTACAACAGTCGTGTTTATTGGGTTCCCTTCTTGTACACGTTCGAACCACGTGCCCACCCCGTTGATGGCTTCTTGGTACTCCTAGCTTCTTGACAAGTCTTAGCTTGTAACATTGGCCTTGTCTAGACTCTTCTCCGCAGACCATCGCAACTTTGTCGAATACGAGCCAAACAAGGAGATAAACAAGAGCTGTGGAGATGTACTGTAGGACGAGTAGACGAGTTTGAGAGCTGCAATTCCGACTGTGTGTGCTTGTGCCTGACCGGACAAAATAGCCCCTCCAGGCCTTACTACCACCCTATTAGCCTGTGAGTCGTCATAACTCCAGTATCGTATTGTAATTATAATGTACATACATGCTCCCCTCTCAAAGTTTCAAACGCCGTTCATCCTAAAGGGGTAGATCGATAGACTCAAAGAATCACGTTGAGAGCCGTGCGTGTTGTAAATTTGAACGATAGATTGGTCTACTTGTAGTTAAGTTGGAGTGACGTTCGATGCTACAGCTATTACATGCTGTTCTATAGTCCTAGAGTTGTACTGCTCACTCTACTTGTAGTTGACTCTGTATGTTCAATCCTAATTGAACAAGTCCTCACCAAGTCTCTTCAGGTCATCGCGCCGCGTGGATCGTTGTTTTCGCTTGCGTGGAGCTCATTGTTTCCCTCTCCGCGGAGCTTGTTCGCCCGCTTTTCATCTCTCCCCTTTGCCGTATCTACTTCTCTCCTCTGGCCCACGTTTTTTTCGCTTGCCTCGAAATGTGCCCGCCAAGAAAAACGTGTCGTGCCAAGTCTCTCGGTATTGGACAATGCACGACAGACGAAGATGCGACTTTGTGAGCGCAAGCGAGAATGAAGGGAAAATGGTGGGAAAACAGCAGAATGGACGCCTTTTTTTCGCACGTTGAACCAGTCATCTATTGATCTCGAGACACCCTCATCGCTCAGCCTTGCGTGCCCTGCTTTTCTCCCTCCCAACTTTTAATCTTCTCGCCAGTAGAGTGCCAACTGTATCTCCTATCTTCAAACTCCAACTTATAAACCCAGACAAACTAAGACCGCCAAGAAGGGTTATATGGTGAATAACTGGAGCGTGGCCAATGAGCTGCAAGCAATTACTCGAAACGTGCCCACGCTCGAGGGTTAGCTCACAAGTGAAACGCTCGAGTGCGAGCCACCGCCAAAGACACGATACCCGTGCTACACCATATATAAACATGAGATACCCAGACGGAAGATACCCAGACCAAAGCTCCCAGATCCCCCCCCAATGCAGCTCACACTCGTTCTTGCCGCTCTGACCACCCTGGTCACCGCCCAGTCTCCTTCTCTGGATACCCAGGCGCTGTACGGAAACAGACCCACCTTCTCCAAGTACGATCCTCCTCTGGAGACCATTGTTGCCGATGCCGCCAAGGCCCCCACCAACTCGTACGCCGGCAAGAAGACCGTGCCCGGCAAGGCGTTTGACAAGTACTACCAGATTTGGCTGGAGAACACCGACTACGACAAGGCCTACGAGCAGGAGGATATGAAGTTCTTCATGTCCCAGGGCATCACTCTGACCAACTACTGGGCCCAGACCCACCCCTCGTCCCCCAACTACGTGGCTGTGGTTGGCGGCTCCTACTTTGGCTCCTACGACAACTCGTACCGACTGCTGCCCGAGTCCGTGCCCACCGTGGCTGATCTGCTGGAGACCAAGGACATTTCCTGGGGAGAGTACCAGGAGGACCAGCCCTTCACCGGCTTCACCGGCTACAACTACTCGCGACAGTCCGACTACGCCGACGCCTACGTGCGAAAGCACAACCCCCTGGTCTTCTTCGAGACCGTGACCAACTACCCCGACCGTCTGGCCAACATCAAGAACTTCACCGAGTTCGAGAAGGACGTGGCTGCCAACGCGCTCCCCCAGTGGGCCTTCATCACCCCCAACATGACCAACGACGCCCACGACACCGACATTGAGTTCGCCGGCAAGTGGACCCGGGGCTTCCTGGAGCCTCTGCTCAACAACAAGGAGTTCATGGAGAACAACCTCATCATCCTGACCTTTGACGAGAACGACACCTACGCCAAGAAGAACACGATTCTGGCCATTCTGCTGGGAGGCGCCATCCCCGAGCACCTCAAGGGCACCTCCGATGACACCTACTACAACCACTACTCCAACATTGCCACCTGCGAGGCCAACTGGGACCTGCCCCATCTGGGCCGAGGAGACGTGGACGCCAACGTGTTCAAGTTCATTGCCGACGACCTCAACATCCCCGTCCACGACTTTGACACCACCAACATGTACAACAACTTCTCTGCTCCCGGCTTCTTCTCCGACCGGTCTCTCGGTGTCGGCGTGCCCCAGCTCAACGCCACCGGCGCCGGAGGAGCCCGAATTCTGCCTGCTCTTCTCGACGTCTTTGCCGACTCTTCCGACGTGAACGGAACCGGCTCGGCTGCCACCTTCTTCGAGAACAAGGCCGTCAACAACAACAACACTGCCGGCGGCAACTCCACCGTCGTGTCTCCTTCCATCACTGCCTCTGCCGCTCCTTCGGCTTCCGCCACCGTCTCCTCTGGTCAGGCCAACGGTGCCGTGGTCGTCGGCGCTTCTCTCGGAGCCGTTGTTGTCGGTGCCTTCGCTATGCTCATCTAACCGGGTTGATGACTAACTGTGACAACACTGGTACGGTGTTTCACGTCTGTTTAATATATTTTGTATCTTGAGTGATAAGTACTGTACTTGTAGGAGCTGTATTTTCTTGTTTGTTATACTTATCCCATTACGTACATACTACAGTAGCTACTGTAAGTACTTGTACTGTACTTGTAGGAGATATTTCCAGTGATTCGTCCCTGGTATGAATGAAAAGAAGCCTTCTAAAGTACTCGTATGTACGAGTACTTGTACGGTCTGGTATATCTCGCAGCACTTGTATGCTTATGACTTCATCTCCCTCAAGTGGTCTTAACAGAACATTAACAAGACGAGGAGTCCTCTTAAGTATGAGCTGTATATTTCAACAATATTAGTAACGGTAGCGAAGGCCGAAGGTCTGAGCGGACCCAAGATATGGAAGCGAAGGCCGAAGGTCTGAGCACCCAAGAGCTGTCATGTCAGTAGAACATCCAGTTTGTGATGTACTCGAACATTCAGCTTTGAAGTACTAGAACATTCAGCTTGTGAAGTACTCAGACATCTACAGTAGCTCTCTACGGGTACAGTACTTGTACCTTTCAAACGGTGAAGTAGGTCTTTGCTTAGTAAGAACAAGCCTCCCACAAGGAAGCCTTGTAACAGAGGATCCATTTTCGAATCTGTAAAACCAGTAATATATAGCTGTGAATCTGCCCTTTGAATGATCCCAAAAAAGCACTTCCCTGTCATAATCCTCTCAGTCACGTGACTCTAACAAGACAACTCTCATCTCTCTATTTCTTCTGTAGCTGTGGCTTACTAATACACCTAGCAGCACCTCCAGAGCACTATGGGGATAGGAAAAATAACCGCTGTAAACCCCAGCTTCTACTAACTAAATTTTTACTCTCTTCCAACGCTCCCTGATGTCCAGAAGCCATACATTTGAAGAGTAGCCATACATTGACATCACCTGGAGAGAAACTGTACAACTCTTTCCACAGTAACAGTAGAATTGTGATATTTTGAGGTGTTGCAATAGACAAGTTATATAATCACGTGACCAATTTTCCCCTAATATTCCCCCATTTTTCCTCATTTTGTCCATTTTCCCCGACTCTCCATCATCCCCACATTACCCTTGCATATCTCTGCACAGGCTCTTCGTATTCTGCGTTGACAATGGGCTCTTTCTGAAAGCGTTCGGTGGGTTGCAGTGTAGATCGGTAGGGGGCATCGGGTAGAGGAGAGGAGCCTTGAGGGGTGTCAGGGAGTATTTTTTGAAAAAAAAAATGAATTCGTCTTTTTTTCTTCTTTCTCACCAACAATAATGGTCCCCCCTTACTAATTATTGTCTTGTTTCTTGCCTTGCACCATATTACCCATAATGTACGAAGTCCAGTGTAATTACACTTTAGCATAGTTGTGAAGGGCAGTTGAAATGGGCATAAAATGAGGTAAGAGGACGGGGGAAAAAGATACTTGTACCAAGTCCGTCTTTTAAAACGTTTCTGCGTCCTCAGAATCTCACCACCATCTCTCCTTCTTCCTCCACAGTGTTTTTCCCCCCTCTCCCAACATTTGAGTTACGCATCACCATCTCACCTTGTAATACTTACTACAAGTACCGATACCGTACAGTACCAGCACTTGACAACACACACTATGGGGCTTCCTATCTGTGCTCTTGACGGTCCTGAGCGCAAACGGCGGCGTCTGGACGGCGAAACGGGCCTCGAAGTCTCCGATACCGACGACGTGGCGTTCAAAGACGACGTAGCGTCCTCGTCCACAGCAGCAGTGCCTTCAGCTCCCAGACTCGCCTTGTGGGCGACGGATTTGAGCAGCGACAGCGAAACCAGCGAGGAGGACGACGTGCGGCCGTTTGCGGCGTCCCTGCAGTCTTTTACCCGCGCCACCACCTCCGCCCAGACGTCTGGAGACAACCCCATGGTTCCGGCATCGGTGTTGCAACCATGGCGACTGTGGGACAACGAGGACAACGAGGAGGAACACGTGGTGGACACGGCCGAGGAGGCGCAGCATCGCGCTCGTTATCTGGCCCACAGACCGCGGAGACGAACGCTGCTGACGCTGCCGCTCAGAAGACGAAACGCTTTTCGAGTGAGCTCGACGAGCTCGCGGGAACTGGACTCGGAAATCGACACAAACAACCGATCCACGGCCGCCGACTTGCTACGCAGGATCAACGTTCGATCCCCGCCGCCGCCGCAAATCTCGGAAACCCACCTCATGTCCGAACTGTCGGACTTTGTGCCGGGAGGAACCCTGTCTGCCGAGGTGGCCGACATGTACCGACAGGGCATGGTGAGTGCTCAGGAGGCGGCGTACCTGAGCCGCTCAGGCAGCGAGGAGCAGCAGGGAAGTGATTTGGGCGAGCTGGGCACCCATATGACCCACGTATCGGACTCCAGAGCCACCACTCCGCTCCGCAGTTCGACTCCCCTGGGGGACACCCCAAGTGCAGCCAGCAGTCCCTCACAATCACGCCTGGCCCGCCTGGAAGCCGACTTTGAACGTCTGGAAACCGAGAGACGCATGCGAGACGACTTTGAAGCTCCCGCGGACTCCCACTATGGCCCTGTCTCAAGCATCTCCAGCACTCTCCCAAGTCACCAGTCGTTCATGGATCTCCCTCCAGACGCCCACCTGGGCGACCTCACGTCCCCGCGAGTCGTGCGAACAGACGCCCCGGCTCCGGTGGCCGAAACGGTGGGGTTGCTGAGTCAGCAGATCGCTGAGACCGCGGCGGCTCGGCAAACGGTCCATTTCGAGTTTCCCTCGATGACCACCACGGGAGGCGCTTCAGTATCACCTGAGGAACGCGTGACCGAGTTCCACAGCGGCGCCTCCATCGATAGCGACTCGAATCGGTCTCTACCGTCCGATTCTTCGCCCTCCGCACACGTTTCTTTCGGATCGGTGTCTTTTGCAGCCGACACGGCCGACTCTCAGTCTTCTTCTGAGCCTGGAGAGTCGCCTGAGTCTCCACAAGTCCTGCCGATAGAAGACACGCTTGTGATTCCGTTCACACGGTCCCCCTCTCCCTACGAGTACCCCGCCTCTCCAGCGTCGTCGATCGACTACGAGAGACGAGACTACAACCGGCGCCGAAGCCGCTCGCTGGAGTGTCTGGAAGAAGGAGGAGGTAGACGGGGGCGGTCACGTGGGTCTGGGGCACGTGACCGGGCAGCATACGCCTCGGACCCCGAGCCCGAGGTGACCTTTCCCCAGCAGTCGGGCGAGGTGGCGCACAGACGGTCCAATTCGCTGCCGTTTTCGTCGCGGCGGCAGTCGGTCGGCTCGCAGTCCGAGCCGGAAAGCAGTATGCGACGAAGCCGGTCCCAGAGCACCGGCAGTGATAGACGGGTGAGGTTTCGACTGGCCGTGAGGTTTCAGTAAAAGGGGAGGATTATTTATTGCATTATTTATAGTAATATCGTATGATACAGTGAGGTGGAGAGGTAGGGGGGCTACAAGTATGTACTGTAGCTATAATGAACGATACTTGTACTTGTAATTACCGGTAGTATAAGGTGGAATCTATGTGAAGGAGTATTATTGTACATACTTGTACATGTACAAGTATGAGGTGAGTGAAGTTCTCCGTGTGAATACAAGTGCTTGTACTTGTACTTGTACAATACATTGTGCCTCGCAAAGCGCGAGAAACAATTTTTCAGCGATTCTTCATTTTTCACTGTGTCTATTCCTTCGTCCTTGAATGAGCTCTCTTGTATAGGAAGAACTGGTTGAGTATAGACAAACATGGGAGGTGGGTTTTGAGAAAACGAGAAAAATCGAGAAAATGAATGATACAAGTACAAGTACAAGTACAATACTTGTACAAGTACAATACTGTACGAAACGTCTTCTCTCACATTAAACCCATCATCTTTATACTGTCTTCAAATAATTAGAAGTACGCCTCCACATCCATCTATCTCGAGTCTAATTACTTTACTGCAATTACTGTAATGATAAGCAACAGAACAGGGCAGTTGAAGAGGGTACTAGAGAGCTGAAAATGAGCCCAGATTTTGACAGCACGTTTATTGAGGCTGACTAAGCATACAGTTTTGATTTCAGCCACATGGAGGCACTCCAAGATCATCTTCTCAAATCTTGCCACTCCCTCCACCTCCTGCAAGGCGAGCTTATAAAAATATTTCAGCATTAGATTTCGCAACTAACTAATCCACCTACAGAAATCACCATGGACAGCGACAGTGATTTTGAATTCGACAGCGATTACGAGACCAGCACGTATCTCGGGTTCGTGGACGAGCCCGATTCGGACGAGATTCCGGCGTCTCCCCTGGATACCCGGCTCGGTGGCCAACCTATCTGGTTGCATCCCGAGTCGCCTGCTTCTCCCGAGCTCATGAAGTGTCTCAACTGCCACAAACAGATGCCCATGCTTCTGCAGGCGTACTCGACGCTGGACGACAAGTACTACGACCGGGTGGTCTACGTGTTTGCGTGTCCGGAGCCTGGGTGTCGAAGAAAGCCCGGATCGGTGCGTGCTCTCAGATCGATTCGCCGAGACCCTGAGCGAGAGGTCCGAGAGAAGAAACGAGACGCGGAGCTCAAGAAAATCGAGGAGCAGCAGCAGCGCGACAAGGACGAGGCCCGGGCCAAGAAGAAGGAGGCCATGAGCAACATTGGCAGCAGTTTGGTGGGAGGAGACAAGGGGGGTAATCCGTTTGCCAGTGCGAACCCGTTTGCCACAAAGGGAGACAACCCGTTTGCCAAAAGCGAGAATCCGTTTGCCAACAAGGCCGAGGAGAGTGCACAGAAGGAGGTGGAGAAGATTGAGGAGGATTCCAAGCAGGCTGAGGCTGACGGTTCGTCTCCATCTTCTCCCACCGACGAACTCATTTCTTCGCTGCAAAAGACACAACTGGCTGAACTGGGCTACAAGCGGGACGTGAGCTGCCCCAAGTTCCAGCACGGACACTATTTATACACGGAGCAGGAGTACCTGACTCCCGAGTCGCAGAGAGAGCTGCCTCAGGGTACCAAGATTGAAGTGGAGGCCGACGACGGAGAAACGACCGACGAAACAGCCGAGGCCGTCATCGACAAGGAGTACGAGAAGCTCGTCAACGTGGACAAGCACTTCCACCGGTTCAGCGACATTGTCGAACACAACCCCGAGCAGGTGGTGCGGTACGAGTTCAAGGGCCAGCCGCTGTACTACGCCGACGACGAGGTGTCGCAGCAGGTGGGCGAGCTGCTCAAGTCCGACAAGAAGGCGTTCGAGTTCCAGGTCATGCCCAACGCCATCTCCCAGGTCTCGGACGATATCATCAATGGCATGGAGTGGGGAACCATCATGGTGTGCGTGGATCCCGAAGACACTTTGCCTGAGCTCGATGACAACAATGTCGGCTACGCAGAGGAGTTTGTCGGCGTCCAGTGGGAAAAGGAGCATAAGGAGTAGTACATAGGGTATAGATAGAATAGACAGATGACATGGAGTAGGTGAGGTGTAGAAAGAAGAAGACATACACGGGAGGTGTGGAGACAAGCAGATAGTCGCTTGTAGTTCAGGTGTGGCAAAAAAGGTACCGTGGTGAAATGTACAGCCCACTCCCTACGCTCGTGAGCTGTGGTGCTGTTATGGTGTTGTCAAGATCTTCAGGGTTAGTCAAAGTTGAGACGGAAGAAGGAAGGAATTGATTAGTACAAAGCTTGAGAAAGTCACGATTATACGTCAGCTTGTAGCTTGACATTATCTACATTGTTTCTTCACGCCAATAAATAGTTCAGTGTTCTATGTAGCCCGAGGAGTGATATTCATACTGCTCAGTTGGTCTGCCAGCTCCCCCAAATTTGCAGGACTAGGACTCTTTTTCTTTTTCGGATTGATGTTCTTTCTGACCTCAATCTTCTTGTGATTCGGCGAACTCGTGTTGAGCACCACTTCTCTCCATCTAGCTCCGTCCATATCTGTCAGTTCGACAGTGACAGGCAGGTTGTATCCCGCACTCTCCAGCAATCTCAGAGACATGACACAGGCCAGAAACTTGTTGTAGATTCGCAACGACGTGGGGGTCATAGTTTTACCGCGAAGACGGTAATAGATGTCGCCTCTTGTCCTGCGTCTTCCTACCGAGTTGACAGTCTCAGTGAGATACTTTCTGGCTGCATGCTCGGTGATTTCCTGGCTGTATCGCAACAGACCGTCTCCACTGGGGGTGGTGAGAGCGGTTTCTTTCCAGATGGCTTCAATCACGTCCTTTCGAGTTTTCCACGACCCGATTTCCTTCTCCAGCGCCTGCTTGGAGCCGTACTGGTACTTTTCCAGTCTATCGTTTTGTTCGCGGCTTCCGTCCGAAATGGGAATCTTTCGCTCCTCCATGTCTCTGCCCTGTCGCCCGTACTCTGAAAGGTACAGCTGCTTTTGTTGTGAGCCCTGTTTCTGGGCAATCACCTCGTAGGCCAGCGATCTCCACCGTCGTCCCGCGTCAAACGAGCACTCGGACGCCTCGGGCTCACACATGATCGGATTGAACATGTAGAGCTCATCTGACGCTACCAGAGAGTTGACGACTCGATGAGCTCCTGGATCAGCATTGTTCCCGAGCACATGGTAGGCGTGCATCATCGTGGCATCGTTCACGTACTCCTCGTGGGTTGCAATCTTGTGATTCTGCAGAATTCGCATCTTTTTGGCAGCGTATTCGAGATAATGGGGGTTTGACATGACCGCAGGCGTGATAGGGTAGGGTCCCTTGACCAGCCAGGCCAGAGCCGTGGGGGCCATTTTGTACTTCTTAGTCACCTGCTTGGTGACTTCCAGCGTCTTCATTTTCGCTTTGCCGGTGTCGCTGGAGTTGACCACCGTCACGTTTTCGGGGAAGTCGAACGCGAAAAAATCGGAGTCCGCCGTGAGCAGGTACGTCGGGGTATCGAGGTGGGTGAGCGCGTAGTTCCACACCATGGCCGCCAGAATGTCGTCCGTTTCGGCCGGCGCAATCTTCACGTTGACCCCGGGGAACTTGTCTCTCAGCGTCGTGTAGCAGATGGAGGCACTGGCCGCTGCGATTTCCAGGCCCTGGGCACTCACGGCGTCCTTGATCCGGTCCTTGGTTCTGCGCCGAATCTCGCCAAACTTGTCCTTGGGCGTCAGGCCGTCGAACAGCACCATCTCGATCTTCCAGCCGCTCTTGAGCCACTCGTTCATGACTTTTTCCATGGCCAGAGAAACGCCTCGACAGTCGTAACGAGCGCCAACCATACCCAGTCTGGCAATGGCATGGGACATGGAGTGTCCGTCGATGAACATGGTGCCGTTGGCCAGCGCGGACGTCGGCTTACCGACCCGCAGAGAGCGCACCGCGGCCGTTAATCCTTGGATTCCCATGCTGTTGAGTGAGTAGAATACTTGTAGTCAGCTGCCTGTGATCTTTTCATGTACCGTTATGCACGACTTGCATGTAAGTAAGATGGGGCTATAACTAGGTAAATGATTGGGACAGCTTGTATAGATGAATTGGGACTGGAATAAAACAATGGGTACTTGTACCATTTTGCTTGTGGTTGAAATATTGCAGTTTTGTACACATTTAATCTACGTAGTCAGAATACAGAATGTAGTCATGTAATGGAGTGTTTGAGGCTGACACTACGAATACTTGTACACCGACACTCAGAGCTTAGTCAATAATACTTTTCAGTCTTATTTGGTTTATCATCACTCGCCACCCTGTCTTAGCCTGAGTCTACAGAAGATAGTCTTAGTGGGGGAGGGTCAACACAATCAGTAAGAAACACGCTTATACCAATTGGTTTGTGAGATTCTCTATGAGTGGAGAAACGCATTTCACATCGACATCTTTTTATCTCTCAACAATACGATCATGAACCTGTTGCAGTACTCCGTACCAGTAGACTAAAATGAGTAACTTCAATCATGATTAAGAGACACCAAAGGACGCTAAAGTGCGGAGCAAAAATGCCACCAAAACATCCAGAGCCAGCCAGCCATGTGTGTCTTCAGTGAGAAAATGCGGCCAGTTCCCTGGCAAAAAAATAATTGCCTTCGACCAGATTTGAACTGATGATCTCAGCATTACTAGTGCTGCGCCTTACCACTTGGCCACGAAGGCGGGGCTTTTTGAAACGAGAAAAAGTGGCCACTGCCACGTGACATATGATGACTAAGCCGGCCAAATTTTTGGCTGTTTTTGTAGCCAGAGAAGAGTCGCTGTATTCCCCTGGTTCTCAGCTGTCGAAATTGGTAATTCACTTTATTCTATCTGTAATCTAACGCCGTCTATGAAGATGTGAATCTTTGGTTTGATGGTGATGTTTTATGGAGACATGGGAATCTATAAGGAGACAACAAGTACTGTATGTCCGAATTGATTAATCTGAGTCGGTTGCAGATTCGATATCACCTTATTAATTCCACACAAGAAAGATTTGCTGGAATTCCATGAAAGGTCCAGTTTGATCAGGTCATTTTTGCAGACGGTATTATGGCACAGTGAATACCACTCGGTAGCAGATCTGACAATGACTGAGCAGTGGAAGTCGTTGTCATAGTTCCCAAGTACAGTATCCGTAACAACAGAGACACTTGTAGTGCCACAATAGACAACATGTAGTACATTTCAAATCACACTCTTCTGATCCAAGAGTGAAGTCATTCGTCTCTTGATTTTCTTCAGAGGACTACAGGTAGGTGCTTGACCACGACTTTGAATACTGACAGCTGATCATTCCAATCTGAAGACCCTTGTTATTACAATCAGACTAGTACATCCATTCTCAAGTCTATATTACACAACTACACCAAAGACACTTCACATACAACGCCATGAGCGCAGCGAATGGCGTTGTTCACACAGCCTACATTCATATAGCCTCCATTCCAGGCTACATTCATATAGCCTCCATTCCAGGCTACATTCATATAGCCTCCATTCCAGCCTACATTCATATAGCCTCCATTCCAGCCTACATTCATATAGCCTCCATTCCAGCCTACACTCATACAACGCCATTCGCTACGCTCATGGCGCAGCCTACATTCCAGCTACATTCATACAACGCCATTCGCTGTGCTCATGGCGTTGTTCACTCTACAACGTCATTCGCTACGCTCATGACGTTGGTTAATCATGAATCATTGCTCGCTATGCGACTATATACATCCTATGTACAGGTTTTTCCGTCTCTATCCTAGGCGTCGTTGTACCAGTACGCCTTTCGCTTTTCTCTCTCCAGTCGGGCGTCTGCCCGTCGCTGGCTCCAGTTAGTCTTGATCTTGGCCAGCTCGTGGTCCATGGCCTGCACCCGCTGCTTGGACGCCTGCACAATGGAGCCGGCAAAGTAGCCGCTGACCTGGAACTTGTCCATCAGCTTGGCACGTGTCCACACCGCGGGATCCTCCTCGTGCAGTCTTCGCATCTCCTTGATGTCGGCCTCGCTGATGTGGTACTGGGCGGCTCCCTTTCGGAAGGTGGGCATGTTGGCGGTGTCCACGGTCGCCGAGTCGGCCAGCAGCGCCTTGCGGGGGTCCGAGTCGGGCAGAAACACATAGGGAGTGTGGATGGCCGAGGGGGCTGCTGGAGCAGGATGGTGGTGGACTCCGGGAGGAATCACGTACGGGTTCTTGTAGGCCGAGGCGGGAGAGGAGTATTTTGTGGGGAAGGGCGTGATTGGGCGGGGCGTCTTGGCCGCCAGTCGTCGAGCCGAGGTGCTAAAGTGTCGGATCATGGTCAGGGAACGGTGACAAGGTGTGGTGTGTTGTCCAGCTGAGCTGTATTTTCAGAGTGTATTTTCACCACCTGCATGAGACTGAAAATTTCACCGAGTCTTGGGACTGCCAAATGCGGAAGTGGGTTCGGGTTGGGAGAGGGAGGGACATTGTTTTTCTGATGAACGACAAGAGATATGAAGATGGAAACAGTTTTAATCGATTTATCGGATCCGGATTAGTCAGCTGAAAAATTATCGTCTTTATATAACACCCCCAACGACCCCAAATAGACCCCGTTTCTCCTCTCGTCACGTGGTTCTGTCGTGTGTCTATATAGCTCGAACAACAGAGTTTGGCAGGTCGAGTGCTTATGTAAGCGCAAAAACAGGTGGTCTGAGGAGGAGAAGATGTTGTAGGTTGTTTTTTTTGTCACGTGGTATCCAATGGGGGTGCTTTTTGCTAGCTCCAATGCGACGTTTTCGAGGTACTTCTTGCCTACTTCGTATGTCAAGTAAACTAGCTCAGGCCTAGTTGAAAGAAGAGATACTCCACAACTTTTTCGTTTTATACAATTTTTGAATGGAAACTATTTTGATAGATTCACAGTAGCTCTTTCTACTTTTCCTCAAATTTTTCCGTTCTTTTAATTAGTTTTTACCCTCATTTAGGACCTCCCCGTCTAGCTGACTAAGCACACATGTCACATGCAGCTCAGAAATATTCCAAACATGGTTTCTGGAGATTGTAGACATCAACACCACACTCTTCAGAACGCGATCCAGGTGTGTCTGTGGTGAAAACTCTTCGATTCTCGGATAAGCAGACTCGCACAAACCGCCTCTTTGAAAATCGCTGCCTTTCCCCTATCTATGGACTCGTACAAGAGCAAACTCTCTCTGCGTCTTTCTGACGAGTTGGGCAAGTCTGCCAATGACAAAATCACCGGAATTGTGTTCAAATTGGCAGAGACGCAGTCTCAGGACGAGTTCGTTTCTTCGTGCAGCGCCTTTGGCAAGTTTCGGCCTGAATTTCTGTCGAAAATCTGGTCTGAAGTAGACGAGCTCAAGAAACGGCCTGCTGCAAGTATATCCACGCCTTCAGCAGCTCCAGTTTGTGTTCCCCAGCCGGTGAAACGGGCCAGAATCGAACTGGAGGCCGAGGAGGACGAGAAAAGTGGTTCTGTCAAGTCCAAGAAGATTTCTAGCGCTGCTCAAAAGAAGCTAGACGAGATCCGAGCCAGGAGGAAGCTCAAGGGAGCTCAAAGTAGCAATGGGGCTTCGAAAAGAAGCCGGCTGGAGGACGGAGACGACGATATTGTCGTTGAGCGTGAAAAGCGGGCGGAAACGAAACCTGAAGTCGTTCAGAGTATTTATAACGTCGATGGTTCGTTGAGGCAAATGGAGGAGAAGAAAGGTGCTGAGAAAGACCGCTCATATCCACAAAGCCACAGCCAAGAAGACATTGATCTGGACCGCGAGTGGTACATGAACGACGAGATGGGGCATCAGGAGGACGACTGGAACGACCAGGTGGCTCTGGAGGAGAGAACCGAGTCGAAGCTCAAGAGCGTCTTATCTCGAAAGGGCAACAAGATGCGCGAAAACGATCTGTGGGAACAGAACCAAATGTCTGGAGGAGGCGTCATGTCTGGAGAGGCTCAGCAGTACGATGCTATGGACGAGGATGACAATGCCATTCATATCAACGTGAACAATCTGGTTCCTCCGTTTCTGGACGGCCAGCAGGTGTTTACGCGCCAGAAGGATCCCGTGAGTGCAGTCAGAGACGTTCAGTCGGATCTGGCTATTCTTGCCAAGCGAGGAAGTCAGCTGGTGAAGGAAAGGAGACAGCTGAGAGAGAGAGCCAAGCAGGTGAAAGACGCGAGTTCAACCCAGGGAACGGTGCTAGGAATGGTGGAAGAGAAGAGTGAGGAGGGTGAAAAGAAGGAGCACGTGAAGGAAGAAGTCAAAGCTGAAACTGAGCACGTCGAGGACGCCGAAACCAAACTAACTCCCAAACAAGCTAGAACGCTTCTGCCGGCTTTTGCAGTGCGTGATCCTCTTCTACAGGTGATCCAATCGAACCAAGTGACCATCGTCATTGGAGAAACAGGTTCGGGAAAGACCACCCAGCTCACCCAGTACCTCTACGAAGCTGGGTACGCCGAAAGAGGCATGATTGGATGTACCCAGCCTCGACGAGTGGCTGCCATGAGTGTTGCCCAGCGAGTGAGCGAGGAAATGGAGGTGCGGGTGGGCCAGCAAGTCGGATACGCCATTCGATTCGAAGACCACACTTCTCCAGCTACAAAAATCAAGTACCTGACGGACGGTATTCTACTGAGAGAGACTCTGACAGACCCTACGCTCGACAACTACTCGTGTATCATCATGGATGAGGCCCATGAACGTGCTCTCAACACCGATATTCTTCTGGGTCTGTTTCGCACGATTCTGGCGAAAAGACGAGACCTCAAACTCATCGTCACCTCGGCGACCATGAACTCCAAGCGGTTTTCCGACTTTTTTGGCGGTGCCCCGACCTTCACGATTCCAGGACGAACGTACCCCGTGTCTGTGCACCACGAGCGAGCTCCTGTAGACGACTACGTTGCTGCTGCCGTCAAAAAGGTGCTTTCCATTCACGTGTCTTCCGACGTGTCCACCGGAGACATTCTGGTGTTCATGACCGGTCAGGAAGACATTACTGTGACCTGCGAGGTGCTGGAGGAGCGGCTGAAGAAGGATCTCGACTCCCCCGCACCTCTGATGATCCTCCCCATCTTCTCCCAGATGCCTGCGGACCTGCAGAACAAAATCTTCAACAAGGCTCCTCCTGGAGTGCGAAAGTGCATTGTGGCTACCAACATTGCCGAAACGTCGCTGACAGTCGACGGAATCACGTTTGTGGTCGATGCCGGCTACTCCAAACTGAAGGTGTACTCCCCGAAAACAGGCATGGACTCGCTGCAAGTCGCTCCCATCTCTGTAGCCCAGGCAACCCAGCGAAGTGGACGAGCGGGACGAACGGCCAAGGGAACAGCCTACAGATTGTACACCGAGCACGCAGAGCGGGAGGAAATGTACCCCACGGCGATTCCGGAGATCCAGAGAACAAATCTGGCCAACACTTTGCTTCTGCTCAAATCCGTCGGGGTAACCGACCTGATGAAGTTTGCGTTCATGGACCCTCCTCCTAAGGATACCATCATGGCGTCTCTTTACGAGCTGTGGTCTCTGGGAGCTGTGGACAATCTTGGAAACATCACTCAGCTGGGTATGAAAATGACCCAGTTCCCCATGGACCCCTGTCTCGGCAAGATTCTCATCAAGTCTGTCGACTACGGCTGCTCCAAGGAAATGCTGACGGTGGTGGCGATGCTGTGTGTCCCCACCGTCTTCTACCGTCCTCCCGAGCGTCAACAGGAGGCCGATTCCGCTCGAGAAAAGTTTTTTGTGCCTGAATCCGACCATTTGACGCTGCTGCATGTCTACACTCAGTGGCTCCACAACAAGAGGAGTCCTGTGTGGTGTGCGAAGCACTTTTTGCATGCCAAGGCTCTGGAGAAGGCCCATGAGGTCAGGGAGCAGTTGCAACAGATTATGACCTCGCAGAAGATGAAGATTGAGAGCTGTGGCACCGACTGGGATCTGCTCAGAAAGTGCATCTGTGCTGGGTTTTTCCACCAGGCAGCTCGAGTGCATGGACTGGGCAGCTACCGCAACCTGAGAACCCTCGTGAGCACCCAGTTGCACCCTACAAGCGCTCTTTACGGTCTCGGATACCTGCCTGCGTTTGTGGTGTACCATGAGCTCATTCTGACGTCCAAAGAGTACATGTCGTGTGTCACGTCTGTCGATCCTGCGTGGTTGGCGGAGTTTGGATCGTGTTTCTACGTGCTGAAGGATAGGACGGGTAAAGTGGACTTTTCGAGAAAGAGAGCGGGACTGGAGAGACTTCTGGAGGTGGATAGTAAGAGACGGGAGGAGAAGGAGGTGAAGAAGGAGATGAAGAAGGTGGAAAAGAAGGGTCCGGGGATGTTTAGAAAGAGGAGGGGGTTCTAGCTGAGAGAACTAATGCGAAGCATTAGTGAACGGACCTATTGGTACTCTTAATAAGGTGAAAGACCTATTGGTACTCTTAGTAAGAACCACCTATTGGTACTCTTAGTAAGAACCACCTATTGGTACTCCAGTAAGGTGGACGATTAGTTACAAGAGGTACAGCCCATCTTCTCATCTCACTGTATATAACAATTGCATATGTATTATATCACAATGGTACAGCTGTTCTCTTCTACTTTTTGTAATGCATTAATGAATGTTAGTACTTGTATCTATCTCCTTGTTGTTAGGCCAGAAAGACGGTATTCTGGGCCACGTGACAGGTCCAGGACGAGTCTGTCCACGGCTGTTTCCAGCCCAGCAGCAGCGAGTCAATGTCAAACGGCTGGTCCACCATTCTTCCGAGCTTGGTCACGCAGTTGGCCCATTCCTGGTCGTTGCTGAACTCTTCGGGCGACACTCGGAAGACGTGGTACTGGGCTGCGGATCGCCAGTCGTCTCCAAACACCATTTCCATGACAATGTCGTACGGCACGTTTCCGTATTCCCCGAGATCCAGCGATTCTCCGTCGGATTCCGTGAACACGGCTCTTTGGGACACGGGAGCGTTGTAGTCAGCGCGTTCCTTGAGCGTTTCTTCTCTAAACTGCGCCCATTTCTTGAGCACGCCAAACGAGTACTCCATTCCAATGGTTTTGATGATAAAGTCGGCCACGGCTTCCGCACAAGCTGGCTGGTAGGGTCTGAGAGCCAGATCTACGGCATAGGACCATTCTGCGGCCCGCGCGTACTTGACCTGGATCGGGTCGTTTTTCTTGACGAAATGCGGCAGCCGCAGGTGCTGGAACCGCGAGTAGTCCGGCTCCAGCTTCCATATACTCGATATGGTAGGTGTGAGGGAGAAGAGGTCGACCGGGGGGAGCATGACGGTGAGAAGACAACAGGCGAGTTGGCAATGATCCGAGAGTTGGTAACTGCAGTAACAAGAGGCTGTTATCAGGAGTAACAAGTCTGGTAACTCCAGTTATGATTCAGGGGTCAGCAGCAGTTTGTTCAACTCCTAAGGTCAATTCCAGAAGCCAGCTGAGAATCAAAAGAGGAAAGTGCGAGAGGACGTTTGAAGAGGACGTTCGAGGACGTTCGAGGTCGAGGATTCTAACAAGTGGAGACTCTTGAACGGCCGAGAAAAGTCTTGTATCTCGTGCTTGTTTTGATGCACCTAGTTGGTGTTGATATGAGTGAGGTGTACTGTTAACGGGTGAGTTGACAAGGAAGAAGAAAAGATGTAAAGAAGAGAGACCGGCACTTGAAGAACCTTTACTTTTACTTTGTATCTCCACGCTCACTGCAACTTCTCAGTTCATCTCCACCGTCGACCCCCGTAAACCTTGTGCAGACTCTAATGCTGAGCATAATAACACCAGGTGAGACAAGGGTAGGCGAGGTGACCTGGAGGCCAAGTGGGGGTCAACCGTGCGGAGACCGGTTTCGCCAGCCATACAGCCGTATCATAACCACCCGATCTCCACTCCGTACATTCCGGGCATGCACCGCGTATGCATCGTGCCAATCCTGCGCGCATCTCGATGGAGGAAGTGCAGTGGAAAAACACAAAAAGTGTGTAAAGTATGGATACAAAAAGCACCTCTCATTCCAGACCTTAGCAATGGGATAGAGGAAACAAGTAGGTACAAGTACTTGTACGAAGTGGGTAGAGAAATATAGCAACTCCTACTAACACTGTACGATACAGCTGCCATGATCGTACAGCTTCCTTGTTCGTACACTCCATCACGTCACTCGTATACAAGACTCGTACTCACTGTCAAGGGTACCCTGACCTGTTGGGGATAACGCCATGGTGTGACAAGGTACAGTAGTCTGAGGTTATCAAGTGGGGAAGGTGTTCAGTTGTATTGAGGACTTGCTACATTTTCGTATTCTGATTCCTTGTGTTGACTCGATATCTTTCCTGTTCTCTACCTCTTGTTACCCCTATTCTGTTCTTTTAGTCTTGCACTGTAGACATTATTCTACGAGTACGAGTACAAGTACTGTCTATTATTCTACTTGTACTGTTATTACTCCACTTGGGTAACCACGGCAACGCCGCCTGGCAATATGTCTCACTGGACAATAATAATCAGAAACAGCAAAATCCAGTCTGGGCAATCTGGCACAAGCGGGAAGCCTACCAACGGCGGTATCTCCAAAAAAACGAGATCTCCACATGATCGACATAGTCTGAGTAATCAACAAACGGAGTACTTGTAGAGAGAGAGTACAATACTTGTATTGGTTGATCCTACAAGTAGAGAAATATGGTGAGGCTACGTACTACAAGTAATTACAGCAGGAGTATCTGCGGTGAATTCCTTCATCTTTCTTTGCTGTCATTAAATGTTGCTCAAATGACAGCTCTTGGCTATGGCGCTAAACCATTAGCATTTTTAGGAAAATCAGCAAAATAGCAACAAATCCACTCTTTGTTTTGAGCAGATCACGACGATTTGTCAACATTTACAAAAATACCCCCATGGGAATTTAGGGCGCCAAAAAGCCACCTCTTTCGTGTCTTCCCTCCTCTCTTCTGCAACCTTGATAAGACCGTTGATAACCGTTGACTGACAGAAGAGTGACACAAGTCAGCGTCTAAGCTGAGAGAGAGCAAAGTGTCGAACGAAGTGAGCACTGCTCGATTCTCAGATGGAGAGTCATGATGAGTATACTGTACCTGCTGTGCTGGTATGGCACTACAGCAGGAGCACAGTGCTGTATCGCAACACTGTCTAGGATTAATCTGTATAGCACGAATCAGTAGTGGATTATCTGATGTCTGTGGACGTATCCAACTTGGTGTTTCAGTCTAATTCGAACATCGACTTACGACCCAAGTGATGGCAATCGTGGCAGTTGTCGCAGTCAAGATACTTGTACATCGATCTTGTACTTTGGTGTGTATACCCGGTGTCCACGGTTGATCTCTCTAACACATACATTCCCTACAACAACCCAGCCCTTCTACTATTAGAGAGACCATCTGCTCTAGATAGCTTGCTTCTATCATCTGTAGATACATTGCTGGTCAAGCGATTTAAGCAAGCTACAGAGTAAGCCAGTTTTAATAGCTCTCTCTAATACAGGCCAACGAAAGAATCAAACTGACTGACGGTACTGTTACTTTAGGCAGTGATGATTACTAAGCGTTTTAGTGCTACTTGTTCAGATGACGTCTCTAATACATGTGTCTACGGTACTACAAGTAGCTACTACTCAGCACGTTCGAAACAAACTGCTTCGCAGTCCAGTTTCTCGCTAATCTGTCTCTACAAGTTTACACGTTCGAAACAAACTGCTTCGCAGTCCAGTTTCTCTCTAAACAATCTCTACTGCAATACGTTCGAAACAAACTGCTTCGCAGTCCAGTTTCTCACTGTGAAGATAAATAATTAATGCTATAAATACAAAGTCACATAAACTGTCTTTCATGAGTGACCGAACCTCGGTTAATATCCTGTTCCCACGAGAAGCCCTCGTCTTCATCTCGGTTGTCGTCCAAAAACGAAAAGTCGTCGACCAGAGACGTCTCATTGTGTCCGCCATGGTGAGGAGCATGGGGCACGGGAACACTGGGGGGTGGAGCGGCGGCAGACAGCCCTGCAGAGCCGGGGGTAATGGTAATGTCGGCTGCAGGGTCCAGCTCCGAGTCTTCGCCGCTAAGGGGCCGTCCAAACACGGCAGGGTCGTCCAGCAGACGCGAGTGATGAGATCCCGCCTGAGAACCCAAGTCAGACGGAATGTCCGACGATCGGCCCGAGTTGCGGTAGTCCGAGGTGGTGGTGGAGAACCGCAGGTCCGAGTACCGCTTGTTGGACGGCAGCGAGTAGTCCTGGAAGTCGTCGTGGGTGTCGAAAAAGTTGTCGGACATGGACGACTTGCCTCGCTGGTGGCCCATGGGCGGACCCACCGGAGTGCCGTCCATTCTAGACACGCCAGAGAAGCCCGAGAGCGTCGACAGACGAGACTTGGGTCTGTCAGACACGCCAGAGTAGCCCGAAGACGGCGCTCGAGGAGTGGCGCCATTGTAGCCTCCAAACTGGTTATCTGGAGTATCTGGCGTATGGGGAACCCCGGAGGAGGCGTCTCGAGACACAAACTGGTTGGTGGTGGTGATGGGAGCCACGTACCGCCCCATTCCGCGGGCCTCGTCACTGCTGTCGCTGTCGTGAAGCGCCTCGGTGAATCGAGACACGTGCTGCGAGTTTGTGGACGAGAAGGACGTCTGCGAGTTGGAGAACCGCGGGTCGGCAAACATGGGGCCTCGGTGGGCGTTGTACGAGTCCGCAATGGCGTCTCCTCCGAATACTCCAGCTCCAGCTCCCACCCCTGTCATCTGCTGGTGATGGTCGAGAGCGTTGGACGGAGTGGTGCTTCGGTCCTTGTAAAACTCGGTTTCTCCATGCGCAGACGACAGTTGAGACAGTCGAGACAGTCGAGACAACGTGGTGGAGTGTCTCTCCACGTTGCCGTTGTTGTTGTAGTTTTGCGAGTCTCGCGAGCCGGGCTGCACGATTTCAAAGTTGGTGCCGTCCTCGTACGAAGACTCAATGTCGCGGTGGTACAGGCGCTCGTCTTCGTTGGACACGGACGTGTCGTAGGCGTCGTAGGGGTGTTTCTCGTCGACAGGCCGAGGTCCGGACAGCGAATCGGTGCCTGAGCCGTGCAGAGAGTGGTCCAGACCGAGATCGATGTCGTTGGCGCCTCGTTCGCGCTCCAGAGCAGCCGCGGCCTCCAGCTTCTTCTTCTTCTTGAGTTTTCGCGTGATGATGAAGCCGTAGACAAAGTTGGCGAAAATGAGAAAGGTGAGCGAGCAAAAGAGCACGGCCTGGACGACGATGAGCGCCAGGCCGGTGCCGGTGGTCGAAATCTTGGTCAGATTGAGCTCGACGGTGAACGTGAGAATCAGCACCATGGACACGATTCGGATCACCGCAATGGCAATGTTGATCCAGTTGCCCATCTTGGTGTTGAACGGTTTCAGCCAGCACACGAAGATGAAGACCAGCACGTCGATCACCAGCTGGCCCACGACCTGGACCATTCCGTGGCCGTATCCGAGCGCCAGAAACGCGTTTCGGCCGAACGACGCGGCAATGAAGACCACAAAACACCACCAGTACTTGACCTGGAACTGGTCGTAGAAGAGACCGTACTTTCGGATCCACGGCTTGTGCGAGAAGAGATACTCGAGTCCTCCCTTTTCCTTGGACGCATACAGCGCCAGAAAGAAGATGCGTGCTGTTAGAGCCAGTAGGGTGATGGACATGAGGGCCAACGTGATGGCCGCCAGAACCGTGGCTGCCCAGGAGTCGTTCTGTTTGAACTGGAAGCAGCAGTAGAGCACTCCGAGACCGTACAACACCAACACCACTCTCACAATCGTAGAGCCAAGATGGATCCAGTACCGTCTTCGAAAGTTCTCCAGGTTCTTGCCCAGCGGCTTGTACCATCTGCAGTAGACTTCGAGGGCGAGTTTGACGGCCATAATCAGCGTGATGGCCGCGGCCATGATGATGCAGAACCACACCAGCACGGTCATGAACGTGTTTGTGGACGGAATCGACAGTTCCTCGACGTATGCTTTGAGGCCCTGGACCAGAGACACGCCCGTTTTTTGCGGCTCTCCGTTGGTTGTCGGCGTATGACCTCCTCCCGAGCCCATGGTGAACGTTGCTGTTCCGTTCGTCTCCGTGCCGTTGTCCTGGTTCTGCCGGGCAAACAGCTGCACCATTCGTGCCGTCAGCGTTTCGTTTTTCATCAGGTTGCCGTCGTACATGGCGCCGTTGGTCTGGTTCTGGCGGATCAGCGTCGCCTGCTTGAGCTGGGTCAGCGAGCTCTTTCGCAGATTGCCGCCGGTGGAGTTTCGAAACTCGTCAATCTGGTGCTGTAGACCGTCCCACGAGATGATGCCAACACTCCAGCCCACGTTCTGCGAGAAGGACGAGTACACCGACGGGTAGTTGACCGACATCATGCCGGCTGTAGCTATTCCCTGAACCGAATTGAACAGCTCTACAAACCCTGGAGCGTGAAAGCCGCCTGCAGGGCCCTGGGCAGCTGCTGGAGCCGCCGCATGAGCTCCTCCTGCTCCGGCAGCGCCACCTCCTCCTCCTCCAGCGCCTCCTCCAGAGCCTGCGCCGCCTGCTCCTCCTCCTCCACCTGCCGACGAGGCGGCTGCGGCAGCTAGAGCAGCGGCGATGATGCCCATGGTCACGTACTTGACCGAGTCGGTCTGGGTACTGTTGCCGTTGCTGATTTCGGTGCGGAAACAGCCGAGGTTTTCGCCCGTGTCGGCGTTGAACAGCTGGATGGTGATGAGGCCCTCCAGATCGGGAATCTTGTATGCAATGGTGGCGATGCCACGGGTGTATTTTTCGGGCACGGCGTACATGGCCGAGGCCTGGACCGGGCCGGGCCGGATCGGACACAGTTCCGTCACGCCCTCCTCGCACAGGTTCACCGACTGGTCCAGAACCTGCTGGCCGTATGCTACCACGGTGATGTGGGCCTCCAGCGACACCTCAATGTTGGAGTGGCCGGACACGTTGTAGGTCACGTTGCCGCTGTTGCGGTCGAAGATGAAGGAGAAGTTGGACACGGACAGCGGCGACTGCTGGTCCGAGCAAGGGTACGCTCCTGTGGAATGGAGATTGTCGTCTGCGGACACCAGTGTGCACAGACACGCCAGCAGCGTGAGCAGCGCGGTCCAGAGCCACGGGGAAGATGGCATTGTGTGGGGGACGACGTGTTGGGTGTATGGGGGGAGAGAAAGACGTTTCTTGTGGGCCCAATACTAATAACTCTTTCTGCACCACAGGGCCCTGTCATGTCTTTTTTCAGGATTACACTTTGGGTGATGCATGAGTGTGGCCCAGGTAGGTTTGGCTAGTCAGATTAACATTCAGAGTTTAACACGAGAGCCAACGTTCCTGAGATGTGGTTTGGGGGGGTGTAGGAGGAGGCGAACAGACAAGTTGTGGGCCCATAAAGTACCACGATCTAATCTCCAGACTGCGCCCAATCGATTGCCGTTTTCCCCGTCGCTCTAGCTGCAAAACTCGTCTTCTCAGACGCCCCCAGCCCGAAACTCAATCCTCAAGTTGCCATTAAGGGCTGGTCCAATGGACGAGATGCAGTGAGAGAAAAGAGAAAAGTAATATCCACCAGTCCAGCACTCAGTCTACAAGTAGCTAATATTTTCGATTCCAGGACGCAGGTCGTGTTCGCTACGACGTCGGAGGCTGCGCGGTCGCCAGCAGCTCGGTCCGTTGTTCTCACAGCTCCACGCACGGCATGTGTTTTGATTCAGGGGTTAAGATAATAGGGGCTAAGTGCGGGACATAAATGAGAGTCAGGGTAGAGGTTGGCACAGAGAAAATATGGAGATTGTGTGGGCGAGAGGCGCACGTAACGCTGTCGCTGCGATCCGCCTTTTCCGTTTGCAGCTGGAATATCGATTGCAGGTCCGAATCAAGACCAAGGCTTTACTCTGTAGATCTGTCCAGCCATGTTGATCAAAGGAGGGAGGGGGAGTGGAAAATGAGCTAGAAATGAGAGGAAAATCTTGGAAATGAGAGGAAATTAGGGAAATGAGAAAACACAAATGCAACTCTTGGCCTTCATTCCAGCCGTAACACCTCTCTTGCACCCCATGACGTGTCCTATCGAATGTTCACTCCTCCACACTCTTGTCCAGTTTGACTCTCGCTAATTTTTCACACTCGCGGCAACTCTAAGACGGCGGCTGAGCACAAGCAAAACGCATCTTGGCGTCAGCCAACATGGAGGGGGGTCTACTTGTTTGCAAAAAAGGGGAAAAGAAACAAAAACGTTGAGCTTTAAGGGGGGTGATACAAGTGCTGATATTAGAGTAGCTAATGAAAATAGAACCGAGGCACGGCAACTAGTTGTAGTACGGAGCAGCCGCATCATGGGCTAGATCGATTCTGGACACTATTGAAATTGCATGGACGCATGGAAGGAGTACTGGTACGATTTTTTAGTGATTTCCTAAGACTGGTACTTGTACCGAATCACTGTCGTTTTTTGTACCTGCTCATCTACAATAGAATTCAAATGTGCAGATTCCTTGTGAGCAAAAGTGGACACCTTTAGATGTCTGTTAATGAAAAGAAAAAAAAAAAAAGTCACGTCAGACGGTGTCAGATAGTGCCGTAAGATTACAAGTGGTGCTAACTCCATGTACTAGCAATTCAGTATCACCAATTAGCAGCCTCACCAGACACTAAGAATGCCTCTACAGTATTCGTACTAGTGATCTCACCTTTGACTCATGCTCTTCATGCAAAAGAACATGTGCTTGTGCATTGCAGAGTGGTGAAAATGGACAAATTTAATCTGACTGACGGATGTCGTCGATACAAGTGCGGAGTAGGAGTACGAGTACTGATACTGAGTGTTTCGTGTTTCTCCACAATTCTCTTTCCACAACTTCTTTCACTCTCTTCAAAAAGTCACTCTCTTCACCTCCACCTCCTCTCTAAAAACCCACAAACCCGTAGCCACTCGTATGTACTCAGCGGCTGGCCAAGGTTAGCCTCCAGCCTGCCTCTTCCTTTTCGTCCTCATCTTTCCTTCCACTTTCTAGACCAACTCTATAGATTGCTCGAGGAACAGAGTTGGTTGACATGGAGTACCAAGTACATCACCGAGTAGCTGTTTCGTCTTGGTTGAGCGTTACTTTACGGTACTAGGTGGGCTAGCTGATTCTACAGCTATTCGTCTTGTTCAGTCATGAACATGCTCTCCTCCAGCTTGTACTTGGCACTACAAGTACTTGTACCTGCAAATATCGTACGCTGTAGATCTGTTTCAGCCGGCAACTCTAAGAATCGAGCTGGCACTCAAAGCCCACCCATTTCTTTTTACCCGTGGCCAAATCTCAACCTTTGCAACTTCGTTGGCTTCATCAGTTTGTCCTGGAGACCAGACCTGTCCTGGAGACTTCTTCTACGGAGCTGTACTTGCACGGAGCACCGTCTCCAGAATACGTTGCCGAACACTGCCGAACGTTGCCAAATACGTGCAACAGCATTCCACGTTTCTTTTTGGCAACCATATTGATCGTCGTGGACTGGAAGGTGAATGACTGAAGGTAGGGCGAGTCGAACCACCAACATGTACACAGATAGAGCCCTCAAAGCGATGCCAGCACTTCTAAAAGTACAAGTACAAGTACAAGTCCGTACTTGTACATACCTACAAGTAACTGCCTCTCGCATTCCATCCTCTTTGACTCAGACTCAGACTCAAGCTCCGTGTCCCACCTCGGCAGGTGCAGCCAGATGGCCGTATGTACCTGCTCCTCGCTTGTCAGACGTGATGGAGTGGAGGCGGAGTAGGAGCCGTAGTACTTTTAGTTATCAATCTGTCACGTTCGTAGTCACGTTCGTAGTCACGTGCTCTGTAGTCAGTCTCACTCATAACGTTCAAGACACCAATTTCGGCTCCGTCTGTACTCTGCCTGTGTCTTAGAGCCCGACCAAGAGTCTCAGAGAACTCATGTCTCTGTGCACGAGCATCCGTGCAGCAAACAAGTCTCAACCATGCTGTCTCGGCCAAGTCTACTGTCTTGCTGTCCTGAGTGGGTCAATGATGAGTGTCACAAGTACAAGTAGTAGTCACAACAAAGTCACTAGATGGTTGTACGTACATGTGTACAACGACGACACCATCTTACTTGTACCTGTCAACATCCGTTCACGTAATTGCTCATGGTAGTACGTTCCTCCCCACTGTTGCTGTTGTTTTCATGTACCATGGACGAGGTGCAGCTGTTGAGAAGCAGGCTGGCAGGACTCACGAGTGGATCGTACTGGTGGGTCTGTCCAAGGGAGTTCACAGTTCCAACTTTTATTGCATAAAGCAATAAAATGGCACTGCCTTGGTCACCTGCTCCAAAGTGACATACCGCTCTTGAAGTGACGTCATCTTCAATAAATGGAACGCTTCGTATTCATCAGGTGTAGTCCTTAAACGGTCCATCTCTTAGTGAGAAGTGAGAAAGTGGGCCAGGGTTAGCCAGGGTTAGTCAGGGTTGATCGGATCATCCTTATTGAACACACTTGACCAACATTTGACCTTCTAATACTAAACAAAACAAACCAAGGTGTTTAATTACTGTAGGATAGATCTGACACTTTCTCTTCTCTTCTACAAGTAGTGCACCTCTGAATATACAAGTAGCTTGAGACTACACTATTACTTGTATACTGTACTGGCGACTTATACTCTCTTACTGTACTACAAGTAGAACCTCATAGTTCAGCTATAGCTCTATGCTAGCCCTATGCTCAGTTATTTCACCATGTTCAATCGATTCTCATTCACTCATGTACAAGTATGCCCTAACAAATCAATCAAATGACGACATCATCGCATTGGATACTTTCGATATGACTTCAGCGTCAGTCTGTCTTCCTATAGCCATAACCCTGACTAACCCTGACTAACCCCATCCACCACTCCAATCCTCACAATAATATTATGCTATATGCCCTTTGAGTGACGGTATTATCGTACTTGTAGTCGCCAGTACTTGTACCATTGTAAACCATCATAAACATTCATTCACTAACTCAAGGTCAACCAACAGAAACTCATAACTCCATCAATAGTTGACCTAGAGGTTTGGAAATTCGTAGGCTTACTCATCAGACGTATCTCTACCCATCTGGATCACTAAAAACGAGCGCAGAGAGTTTTTGAGCCAGTTTTTACGGTATTCGCTGAAAAACTCACTTCGTTCGTTTTTAAGCCAGCAGCCAAACTCGCTTCGCTCGTTTAGCTGGCAGCCACCTTCTGACTCTCCTCCACCGGCTCATCGACAAACTGCGGCACCTGTTCCTCCAGATAGCTCGGCACAGACTCGCCCTCATTGGCCTCAAACTCCAGCTCCTCGCCCAGCGCCTCGAGCTCCGCATCCAGCTCGCTTTCAGACACGTCATCGGGCACGTTGTAGTTTCGGGACATGGTTTCCTGGATCTCGGCGGAAATGTCCAGCAAGTCGGCCATTTCGTCCTGCAGATCCTCAATCTTGTCGATGTTGATCTTGCCGTACTGCTTCTTGAGATCCTTGTTGGTCTGCTTCATGACATCGACGGTGACCATGACATTTTTGAGGTTTTCCGTCGTCATCTGCGCCTGCTGCATGTTCCAGCTCTGCGACTGCAACTGGTCCTTCTGCGCCTCAATCTGCTTGCGCTGCTTGAGCACCTTGAGCGCCTTTTGCTTGATGGCGTTTTTCCCGGGTCCATCGCGCATCTTGGACATTTTCTGCTGGTACGCAGACAGCTCCGAGTTGAGCTTGGAAAGAGACACGTCCAGAGACGCCATCCGGCCGTCGATCGAGTCGACGGCGTCGTTGAGAGTCGGTTTGGGCGCCTTGCTGCCGCCTCCAAAAAGTCTGTTCATTTCGATCGAGTGCACAACAAGTTGTAGTGTGTGTGGTTCTGTCGTCTGATCTTGATACGATACTGCAACCTGCATAATCAGTGGCAACTTGGGTGATTACTAAGCGGCTTAGTAAGAGCTTAGTAATCAGCTTAGTAAGCGCTGACTAAGCATCTGAATAAGGTGGGAGACAACAGAAAAACGGCTGTACATACCTCGGTTACTGACATACCCGAGAGATTTGCGGAAGATGTGGAAATGCGGATAATGCGGATAATATGGCGTGATGGTCATGTGATTTAGGGGTAGGTCACGTGACTCGGTCTGTGGGCTACGGCTCAGAACGGAGTGTTTCACGTGCTAGCTAGTGTAAGAGGGGGATAACTAGGATATGTGTCACGTGATCTACTCGTGCTGTCACGTGACTCATGAACGCCCTTAATACGCCATTTCCCATGTTTTCACCCACCCCTATCATCTTAGTCACGAGGAGGACTAACTTTCGGTAACCGTTAGTCACTGCTTACTGGCGGGGAATGAAAAGTTACAAAAGAATTTCAAACAATTCGGATAAAATAGGAATAATTGTGGGAAATTTGAAATCCGTTCGTGAGGTGGTCTAATATTTGCAGTAAAAATCCCACCTCTGTGGCTGCACTTTTTTCCACCGTTTATTGTCTGACTCACAAGCGGCGTCTATTAAGTCTCTTTTAGAACGTTCCGGAGTGTTGATTTATCCGCATTTTGGAAGTAGTCTAGGAGGGTGAATATTGGTCCGAATTGAGCGGTAAGACTACCAAAATGTTGCCCTTGTCTCGCTGAGTCTACTGCTAGTTTTGTTATTGTATTTCCTCACCCACATCCCATTTTATAGGCATTCGTTTGGTCCGCACAAAACCCGGGGAAGTCACCGATTATAAACAAGGTTTTATGGTGAAATGGCACATGAGAGTATTGGGCTGAGGTATATAAGGAAGGAGCAAGGAGTGAGGACCGGGCAAGACTTGGAATCCACCAAACCGACGCTCGAAAATCGAATCACGTGATCAGACAGAACACCGCTCCCCCTCTCACGTGACAACAAACACCTTTCCAGACCCCCCACTCAAACCTAAATCTGAAAAGTACCTACCGGCTCACCGTCTTGTTAACAATCAGCTGCAGCAGTTGATTCTCATCTCTCCACACCCCCACATGAGCCAGTTTTGCGCCATTCCCGAAGCCCTCGAGGCGTTTAGTGAGTACAGGTTATGAGCTGTCACGTGACCCCCCCCTCTCCCCCAATCAGCAGCTAACCCAGAAAACGGCGAGTTTCTTGTTGTCATGGACGACGAGTCTCGAGAAAACGAAGGTGATCTGATCATTGCCGCGGCTCAGACCTCCACCGAGAAGATGGCGTTTCTGATCCGGCACTCGTCCGGCTTCGTCTGTGTGCCTCTTTCCAACCAGCTGGCCGACAAGTACGAGCTGCCCTACATGGTGGAGAACCGGACAGATCGGCATGGAACCGCTTACACGGTCACCTGTGACGCCATTGAGGGCACCACCACCGGAATCAGTGCCCACGACCGCGCTCTGACGGCCCGGTGTCTGGCCGACAAGTCCACGACCGCGGCTTCGTTCATGCGACCCGGTCACGTGGTGCCTCTGAGAGCCGTGGATGGCGGAGTGCTTGCTCGACGAGGACACACCGAGGCTGCTGTGGATCTGTGCAAGCTGACTGGCCAGCCTGCTGCCGGCGTGATTTGCGAGATTGTCCGGGACGAGGACGGACTCATGGCTCGAACGGACGACTGTCTGGAGTTTGCAAAGAAGCATGGAATCAAGGCGATTACTATTGATGATTTGGTCAAGTATATCGAAGCAAAGTAGGAGGCCGAAGGCCGAGTACTTTGAGAGATAGGGAGACACGAGACAGACGAAGGTAGACTCAGACGACTCAGACTTCGTCTTCGTCGTCTGACTGTTTTGCTTGTTTCGCTACTTGTTTGTTGTTGATCTACTACCTTAACTAGATCAAACAAACGCTGAGGATTGAGGGATAATGTACATTTAAAATAATGCATGGTTAATGATTGAGGTAGGAGGTGTTCTGAGTGTCATCCAGTAGTTGGAGATACCACTGAGTCACAATGATGTTCTAAGTGCAATGACTGGTTATTCATTAGTTATGTGCCTGATAGAAGTCATATTATCGAGCTGAACTGCACCAGGTGGTTCTTGATCCATGTTGATACTAGATACTGAAAACACCTGATAAGTATTGTATACGTACACGACGTCTTTGTGCACTAGACCATAGTCAAGTAGAGTGCAGCCTCTTCATTGGACCAGTATCAGACTGTCTTTGTAGAACTAATAGTTCTTGTTACAGATGTACTCGTTTCGTAAAGATAACCCATGCACCGATCATTCACCTCCTTGGCTCTTGTCCTCTCTTCGTATTCATCAATCCCTTGTCCTACATATTCCACTTTTGCCCTACTTTCCAGACATCCAATATTAATGATTTACATGTCTACACCCTTCATTGTCTTTTCAGTAAACACTCACAACACTCGCTTCGCTCGTGTCGCTCGTGTTTACTTCTTCTCCTTCACCACCTCCTTCACCGGCACCCGTCGCTCGGTCTCTCCCCACTTGAACTCCCGGTTGGGGTTCATGAACTGCTTGACCACCTCGTCGGTCGCCTTGGCTCGGTTGGCCTGGAACTCGGCCACAAAGCCCTGCAGCACCTCGATACATCGCTTCTTGAGGTCGCCGGTCATCAGAGCTCCGCTCTTGTAGTCGGCATACAGCTTCTCCAGCTCGGCGTCGTCCTCCAGGAAGAAGGTGAGGTACTGGTAGGCCACGTCGACGTCGGGGTCGCCTCCAAACTCCTGCTGCTCCGCCAGCGTGGTTCGGCCTCCGGAAAATGCGTACTTGTTGATCTTCTTCTTGATCTGGTTGGCGGTGTCGGTCATGAAGATGGCCGAGGTGTCGTCCGACGCAGACATCTTGGTAGTCGAGCCCTGAAGAGCAGGGAAGAACTTGGCGTGGATCAGCGACGGCTTGGGGTACTTGAGCTTGCTGGCCACGTCTCGGCAGACTCGGAAATAGGGGTCCTGATCAATGGCACAGGGGATCAGACAGGGAATGTCCTTCTTGTCGCCAAAGATAGTAGGGAAGGAGTTGGAGAAGGCGGTGGCGATCTGGATGGACGCAAAATGCACCTTGCCAATGCAGTCCGAGTCCTGGAAGCCGAAAACGGCCTTGGCGGTGGAGGTGGTGATCTGTCGAGACACCCGCACGACATTCTCGTAAAACGGACCGCCCATGTACTGCAGGTCGGAGAAGATGAAGGTCTTGTTCAGGTCAAAGCCGCAGGCAATGATGTCCTTGGCGTTTTCCACGGCAAACTTCTTGACGTCCTCGATCTTGAGCTTGGGCTTGAACAGAAACTTTTCGTCGTCGGTCAGCTCAATCACCAGAGGCACGTCAAACACGTCCTGCAGCCACTTGGTGAAGACAAACGGCGTCATGTGGCCCAGATGCATGCTGTCGGACGAGGGACCCCGGCCAGTGTACAGGAAAAACGGCTTTCCCTGCTCGTATCGATCCAGAATCTTGGTGAGATCTCGCTCGGAAAAAAACACGCCTCGCTTGAGGAAAATGTGCGGCTCGTGGCCAGTCACCTCCTTGAACCGCGCCAGCGTCTCGTCGGTGATTTTCCGGGTGCCAAACTGCTGGATCAGCTTGTCGTAGTCAATGGCCTGCTGCTTGCCCGACTCGTCTACAGCTCCCTCCACGTCCCAGGGAGTGATATTCTGCTCCACGGCCTTGGAGGCGGCTGCGGGGGCCACCGAAGTATCTTCGAGCTGCTTGGTCACGTTTTCCACGGCGTCAGACATGTTTTGCAAGTGTGGTGTTGACTGAGTGTACTTGTAGTAACGTGCACTTTTTCCCATGTTCAACTTTATGCACCCAAAGTTAAATATATGGTGTGGCAGTGAGTCATGAAAATGTGGAGAGGTTGTGGGGTGATAGCGGGTGACTAAATAGGAGGTGGGGTGTGGCAATTAAGTCTTTAATTGATTGTTTTTTTTCTTTCTTTGTTGTACCGGTCACGTTGTTACTGTATATCTCTTCTGTACCGAGAGTATCAAAGTGCATGACAAGTGCACGATACAGAAGAGACTGAGAAAACATCTGAGGGCGATAAGAAGATGGTTCGCAGTATTTGTGGCCTCATTCTCGGTCACCTGATCTCTGTAGACCCTGACAGAAGGTGGTGGTGCTAAGCAATAGTTCTAACTAATTCTGAGCTGGGCTAACAAGCTAGACTGACAATTTTGAGCGTAGATTGCAAGACAAGTAAAGAAGATGAGCCTCGAAGGACTTGTGCAGCTTACAGTATCATCCTATTTGTTAATGTTTCTTATTTTCGAACTCACTATCTCTCTCCCTTACTCTTTCAACTCACTTCTCCCCACACACCGACTAGCTTCCGAGACACATTAGAAGGTCCCTGCTAGCTTGTATTCTCAAGCTGTTTCCAGAGACAAGTCATACGAGTGATCAATGGGTCTAATGAGGGCCCCGATTGAAGTCTCCAGGTTAGCTCCGTCCATATTGCAAGTTGTGGGGCAGTTTTCGTGAGTCAGGTGGAGAGGGGGGAAGAAGCTGAGGATATCATATTGTGGTCTTTAAGGAGGGAAAACGAAGCTGGGCACAGTCATTCTAGGTTGTTTTGTAGACACACGCTTTAAATAGCAGCAATAAATGCTCTTGCTGACTCTCTCACTTCTTCTGTTCATAACTGAGCTCGTCACTGTACTATTGCTGTAAGTAAGAACCAAAAGAGCTGGTCAAATATGCTCAAATGATTCAGATAGGACCATCAGTTTGATAGAAAGTCTTGCTTTCTTCTGTACAGGCTGATATTTGCATCTAGTCAATAAACCATAGACAACAGCACCAACTTCTTCGGAATGAATTGAATAAGCCTGGAGATTGTTTGTAGTGAACTTGGAGCGTCTTATCAGTTTCCATACACACCTACGGGATAGTGTACCAAATCCCCTCCTTTCCATTTATTTTTTATAATCTTCTCCTCTGGTTTTTGAGAATCCTTTTTTCACCCCAATTACTTGAGAACTACTTGAAACTACTTGACCCCGAAACTCACCTGGGGGTTTATTTACGGTGTTCCAGAAGAGCTGCCCAAATGAAAGTGATATCATTCAATAGCTCAAGAGTCCAGAAATTTGTCAATATACTAAAAAGTGGATATTCTCAGCACAATAATCTCCACAGCATCTTTGTTTTTGGATTAGTAACCATAATATTACTTGGCTTTACTTAAGCATATCCTGGCGGAATACACAGCACGTCAAATATACAAAAGACATCGAAATATACGTAAATGATTCCGTCGACATCAATTGGAACACTACCAGGTGCACCTCAATAGTCCCTTCCCGCCTAGTGCTCCCCACCAACATGCTTACTAATCATGCTTACTAATCATTCCATGATGTTCCGAATTCTTGCCGATGCTGACTCTGGAACAGGAGTAAATAAGATACCACAAGTTCAATTGAGTCAGTAGCAGGAAGTGCATCACTACAATACTTGTACAAGACAGCTACTACAGCTCTACTAATAGCAGTGTTTATCAAAAGACATGTGTTAATCACAGTACTCTCACACCTTCGGTGCTCGTACTGTTGGTACTGTTGGTACTGTTATATTAGTCTACTGACCGTTAACAAACTTGGCCTCGCCGGTGAACCGCTTGTCGGCCTCCTGCCAGTTGATCACGTTCCAGATGGCCTTGAAGTAGTCGGCCTTGACGTTCTTGTACTGCAGGTAGTAGGCGTGCTCCCAGGCGTCGATACCCACGAGAGGGATGTAGTTGCCGACCACGGGGTCCTGGTTCTGCTTGGTGATGACCTCGACGTCGCCGGTCAGCTTGTTCTTGACGATCCAGGCCCATCCGGAGCCCTGGACACCTGCCAGAGCGGCGTTGGTGGTGTCGATGAGCTTGTTGGCGTCGCCCCACTGGGCGGAAATGGCCTTTCCGAGAGCCGAGTCCGGGGCGGGCAGCTCTCCTCCTCCCTGCTCCTTGGGGGCCAGGTTCTTCCAGAACAGCGAGTGGTTGATGTGTCCTCCGCCGTGGAAGTTGATGAGGTTCTGGAGCTCGACAATCTTCTTGAGATCGCCGTCCTTCTCGGCCTGCACCAGCTGCTCGGTGGCGGCGTTGAACGAGTTGACGTACGTCTGGTGGTGCTTGGTGTAGTGGATCTCGTTGATCTGGCCGGCAATGAAGGGCTCCAGAGCGCCAAACTCGTAGTCCAGCTTGGGCAGCACCGCGGTGGTGATGGATCGCTGGGACAGCGACGAGGTCTGACGCAGGGTCTGTCGAACGGCGTTTCGGGCAAGCATTGTGTGGATAGTAGTCGTGGTGGAGACAAGACAGGAGCAGTGGCTTGCTTCTTATATCCCAGCCAATTGAGTTTGAGAGCGAGGGCGGAGAGTGTGGGGAGAGAGAGGGGGTGGTTGGTGGGTCGAGGAGAGAGAGGGGAGAGATAAAAAATATATGAGAGTGCTCCTGGAGAGGAGCTCGTTCGAATGGTACTGTTGGTTTTTGTGTGGCCAGCCAATTGCGTGAAATATCCCGTTCTCTCCTCCACGTGCAAACCCAATTCAGTTGCTTCAAAGACAAACTGTAAAGCCTATCACAAGTACTGTACAAGTACGAGTCCGTAGGACGAGTGCTTGTATGAATTGTACAATTAGACACAAGTAGTTGTTACTGGAGCAACTGATTACTAAGCCAGTTGTCCGCTTTCTGAGTATTTGCAACTTTCCCAAGTGCTGTGTTCAACACCTCTACCATGTCTCACAGATGATGCAATAGAGTGGCGAATGGAGAATATGCGTTAGTGAAACGTTCAAAAAGCTCAATTGAGCGCGACTAAGTGTTTAATACTGTACTTTCGGTTGTATTACCAGGTCTCTTCGTTCTTGTGGCTTGAGTTTAGACCGAGGTCTTGAATTCAGTCTAAACATGAGGTGAATGCTGAGTAAGACAAGTAATCCGGGTAACTAAGAAACCGATAGAAGGAAATGCTACAATACACTTGTACCACCAGTACTTGTATTGCATCATCTCACCTTGCCTTCTCCAGGATGTCTCAAAGATGCATGTTTCAGGCAGCTGACAGATGAGATGTAGGCATGACTAAGCCGCTAGAGATGCGATGGTTGCTGTGAAAGAGGAGCAGTTGATTGGCAGCAATTTATCCGATGTCGGTGAATTCCTTGTTTAGAGGGTTCTAATACTATAGCCCTCTCTGTAGCCTCCATCTCTGTAGCCTCCCTATAACTGCCACTTATGATTGCGGTGCCTTAGTTAAGCGAGATCTCCATACTAAGGTGAGTGATGTACAGTAGGTAAGGTGAATGAAACTGATATCGGGTTTGAAAGCTGGACAGTTCTATCTGTGACTTGTATATTGTCAGTGAGTAGTTTTTTGTTATACTTATCCGTATGAGTGAAGTGTGGCAGTGACTTCTCTTCTTTCATCTGAAACTAAGTCTTGGATTGTCTACACTTTGAATACCGGTACTTGTAGTGCAATTAAACGGTACTTCTGTTAAAGCAACACTGGCACTTTCTGTTTATTTACCTATTTGTTCTATTCAACATTTCTCTCACCTGTTTCACTCGGATCTCGTCCACTCTTCCGATCCTCCAATGTCTCACAACCACATATAATCAGCAAAGATCGGAGATGGTTCAATTGCTGTTTGTTCATGTCGTAAACGGAAATGCCGTAAACGGAAAGCGTTTCTTGACGTTGCTTAGTAATCAAGGCACTTCGTTGACAACTCGTAATCTTGCTTATGCCTTTGATGAGATCAAAAACGACTTTTAGTGAAGAAAAAACGTAAATGAGCGAACAGGAGTGCCACAGGAGCGCCATTGAGCATTTCTGATCACACTGAATGTCTTCTCGTCTCTCTATCGTCTCTCCACGTGAATATATACAAGTACAGTACAAGTACTCACATTTCCTGTTCAGACTTTGTTAGCCTTAGTTGAGACTTGTAAAATACATCTCATAGACCATCCTTCAAGTACTTGTACATTTAAAGACCCAATTACCTACAAGTACGATGCTACTGTAGTACGGACGTACTTTCCTCTTCCCTCATATTCACTCCAATTATTTCTTGCTTACTAATACACTTTCCTCTCTCTCTTTTTTGGACTAATGAGAATCTGATAAATGTGCACCGTGGATTGAGTTTATCTCGGATTTGCCACTGCGAGGAGGGTCCTTCTAGAGCCTGGAAAATACATGCCAGAAATCCCATAAAATCAAAACTTCTCCTTTCCCGTCAATTGTATCTCCCCTCATTTTCCCCCATTTTTCTCCATTTTATTCACCCCCCAAATTCTCTCTTCCCACACCCCCCGCCTCAATTGAGTTTATTCCCACATAATCACATCACACCATACGATAGAGACTTCTCTTAGACTTGTTACCACACTTCTCCAACTACAAACCCCAAAATGGTCGCATCTATCCTCGCCACTGTCGCCCCATACCATCTCTGGACCTACTCTCTGCTCTTTGGAGCTACCGCCTACCAGTCGTTCTACAACGGCATCATGGCGTACCGAGCGCTCCCCCATGAGCACTTTTCCAACCTCCAGGCCAAGCTGTTCCCCGGCTACTTTGCGTTCCAGGCGCTGGCGTCGGGCTTCCTGCTGCTCACGCCTCCCTTCGTTGCCGGAGCAACCTTCTACTGGCCTCTGGGCATCTGTCTGGTTGGTGGACTGCTCAACACCCTGATTCTGGGTCCTGCCAACCGACGAGTCATGGCCCAGCGAAAGGCGCAGCTCGACAAGGAGGGCCTGTCGCACCACAAGGACCCCAAGGCGTCGGCCGAGCTCAAGGCCATCAACAAGGAGTTTGCCAAGGTGCATGGAGCTTCTGTGCTGGTCAACATGATTGCTTTTGGCGCCATGACTTTCTACGGAGCTACTTTGACTGGAGGTCTGTTGAAGACTATCCCGAAATAAGCTGAGAAGAGAGCAAAGTGTCGAACCAAGTGAGCACTGCTCGATTCTTAGATGAGAGTTGAGTCGAACTATACCTGCTGTGCTGGTATGCCCCTATAACGTATATAAATAACCCTACTGAATAAACGCAACTGAATGAGAGAGTGTTGTATTGAGTATAGTGTCCAGTATTTGCATTGCACTAATGGCTTCTGAGATAGTGACAATGACCAAGCTGGCAAATTACATTCTGGTTCTTACAATGTACAGCTTTTCTGTTGTACTTCACTGTATCAAGTATATGTACTTGTAGCTACTTGTTCAGATCTTGAAGATGCCCGGAATTGATCAATTGAAGCTCACAATATGTAAAAGTTCGACCTCTGAGTCTTCTCCTATTGTGTGAGGATGCTCAACTGTCATGACTACAATAAAATCACGGAGATGGCGAGATAAAGACCCAGGGACTTGGCATTTCTCCTTCCATGACGCCAATTGGTTGATATTCGCTTTCCCACTGTTTCTTCCGTCAATATTGGAGACATGTTCTGACCCTCATTAATGATATGCCCCTTCGGTTCATGCAACATAAGAAGTCAGATCAAAAGAAGAGATTTGGCGAAGAAGCTGATTTGGGCAAACATAAGCCCTCAGGAATATCTTCAAGTCCTTTTTTGTGACTTCTTTTACTTGTACATACTCTTCACATCCGTAATTGTTACAAGTAAAAACTCTTTGTTCAAAATGAAAGAAAGATATCACCTCTTGCGCAAGATGGTTGAAGAAAACACCCAAAAAGTTAATAATCATATACTATCGCTCAGTATAATGACTACAATCAACTTCTCTGACTTCTATTGAAGCTGGTGTGTATTCAGGGAATTATTCGAATATGTAGGACAGCCAAGTGACGCTTCTGAGGTCCAAATAGAAGAGATGGTGAAGATAAAGAGATACCGCTTGATTTCTGCATCTGCAACTGATTCAAATCTGTTTCAAAACTTTCCGTTCTTTTTTCCCGTTCTTTTTTCCCGTTCTTTTGAGCCGCTTTTGATGGTCTGACGAAAGCACAGTTCTATACCACCTCATAACTGAACAGTGGAAAGACGAGAAGCGCACAGGGACCTTTACTATCGTACAAGGACAGTATTATACAGTGAATGGTTCTCATAGGGGTCGTTATGGCTACCTTGTGCACCTTGTCAGAACAGTCCCAACTAAGGTTCAACAAAAGGACAAAGTGAGAGGTACATGTAATGCCCGATTTTCACACCAAGATGTATGGCACTAGTCAAATATTATCTTCCGAATCGATTCTTCTCGTCTCCAGCTTCATTCTGGTACCATTAGTATATCTGTGGCTGTCCTGTAGCACTCTAAATGGACCCCCAGCTGACTTTTGCCTAAGTATTCTTCAACTATGAAGGAGCTTCTGAAGTAATGATCATTATGACAGCTAGATAGATATTGAAGCATCACTTGTCATATCCATACGAGCCACTTCCCAGTTCCAACTTATTGTCGTTTTTACTGTCCCACCCAGAGAGTGAGACGCGATGTTTGAAAAATCTCACTCGAACATCTACAAGTACAAGTAGCAATACTACCTGCGAGTGGTACATACGATACCATACGAATGAGTGCCGCACTCATCCCTTCATCGAAGTGTCCCACGCAGATCGTGCTTCGCACTCTCAGCGTTTCCTATGATACATTTTTCATACTCACTCGTGCTTCGCACTCGTTCGTACAGGGCTACGCACTCGCAGCGTTTCCGCAGCGTTTCCTAATGGTATGCTTAAATATACATTTTTTAAATCGAAATCCAAAGTCCTGCTTAGACCTTGAAACCTCGAGATCGTCTTCGACCTCGGGCTCGCTCGAACTTTCGGCCCTTGGACAGAACTCGGGGAGCCTTGTTCTTGTGGGGACCGAAGCCAAAGTGTCGGACGGCCTGTCGGGCGTTTCGGGAGCCTCGCAGCATCAGGGTGTTCTCGCCGGTAGGGGCTCGGACAGCCAGCTGGTCGAGGGTGATGGCCTCACCTCCAGCCTTGACGATTCGAGCTCGGGCAGTGCCGGTGAATCGCAGGGCGGCGACGGTGGTCTTGGGGAACTCGACGAGTCGGGGATCGTCGGTCACGGTGCCAACGACAACAACGGTCTTGTTGGCATTGTCCTTGACCTTGAGGTTCTCAACAATCTTGCCGGTGGAGACGGGGGGTCGGTTGACCTTGGACAGGAAAAGACCCTTGAGAACTCGCTTGTTGAACTGGGAGTCAGTTCGTCCTGTTGTTAGTAAAAATTACATCAAAGAGAGAAGACGATGATAGGCTGTGCCCACCACCATCCCCTTCCATCTATCTACGTGGCATTGGGGTATCGAGGGAGGTAGAGGTGTGATGCAACCAGTCCTGCAAAAGTGGTGGTTAACAAGAAACAACCACTTGGTGCAGGAAACGTGGATTTACACATTCCAAAAGTGTCGTGTGACTGACGTACAAGACGGATTTCTCACATCTTGGCAGTCGGTAAAGACACAATTGTAGCATTCATATGCAACGTTAACCGTGACACAAAGTCATCGCGAAAACATATAAACGCCTCACAGCCCCATCCTCAACCTCTCCGTAGTGCTCACGCTCCGCACATAAATGTGCTTGGACAAGGTACTTCTCGGAAATACCCGTCCTCACTCGCACTCACGGGCCAGGAATCGGTACAGCTTGACCAGGAGGGTCAGGTAGACGTTCTCGGACTTGGGAGCAGTTCGGTTAGAATGCTTCTGGTGCTTCTTGGTGAAAGAGTCTTTACCCATGGCGAATGTGTTTGTCGAAGATGAAGAGACTGCAGAGAGAATTTAGGATACTTGGGTGCTGGGAGTTTGAAAATTTGAAAAAGCAGTCACGTCATGTGACACTACGAATTGGGAAGTGGAAAACCTTAAACGAGGGGTAGAGATGGGGTGTTAGGAGAGGGTGAAAACATATATAGGAGTGAAAAAATGCACACAAAAGTGGGTGAGACGGTATTGGACCCACTTCTCTTCTCTATCGCCTCCATTAATCTCACTACATCTCGTTATTCTTCCATTTCTTACCCTAGGTGAGAAGAATGGTTAAACCTTATTTGAAAATATTAGAGTCCAAAACAAGTGTGTCTGGGTTCGAGTCTTGTCAGGGACATATTTGTGATATTTTTTAAAAACGTCTGAAACCCTCATGGTAGCTACAATTAACGTATCTTCAATGCACAGCTTAGTTTTCTGTCGTATTTATTTTGTTTTGATCATTTCCACGCCCTCCTAAATTTCACCCCTGATCTGCACGATAAGCAAACTTTTCCTTTCGTGATTATGTAAGTGAAACTGTGGAATGAGAAATGTAGGTCTTCGGAGAGCATTCTGGGTGCTTGAGAGTCGTTTGAAATGTTTACCACTTTTAATTTGTCCAAATTCTCATATGCTTAGTAAGCCTCCTTTGTATTACATAATCATCTGCTTACTCATGTGTCCCAAAACGGCGACTGTTGGTGTTCATTTTGTGGTCAAATTTGGGTTAAAGCTGGGCAAGGTCCATTGGCATCTCAAAGAGGATTGAAGGGGTAAAATCAATGTTACGGTGGCGACGGATTAGGAAGAGTAATGGGTTTTTAGTGGATTTGAAAAAGTAGCTAGTGGAAAACAAGGTTTCTTTGTGCGGTAGTAGTTGAGGGTTGAGTATTTAGTTGGGACTTTAGTGAGCAGCGGGAGTTAACAAATTAGAGGATTGTAGATGGGATGATAGTGAAGATGTACTTGAAGAAAATAGTACTCCACTGTGGGATGTGGAAGCAATTCATGGGAGAATTAATGGTACCAAAATACTCCCCCTGACTTGGACATTTTACTCGTGTACTTCTTTTTGTGGAAAGTGGTTATATTCGCTCTCCCCAAGATTTGCTGACTAACCCGCCTGCATGATCTACTTACTGTGCCTACAGATCACATCTCCACCACACCTCTGACATCATCACACCCCAAGCAATGTCTGAGGCTCCCGAAACCAACCCTCGGGGCATTCCCAAGGCCCCCTTTGTGGACAATGTGGCCGAGTTTGTGGCGAAATCGGACGTCAAAGACACGCTGGACAAGTTTCAGGAAATGCTGCAAAAGTACAAGTACATGGAAATGACGACTTTACAGCGCCAGGCCGGGCTCAAAGAGAAGATTCCAGACATTGCCAAGTCGCTGGAGATGGTGGAGTTTCTGCAGCTCAAGGGCGAGGCTGGTGAAGACGTGGTGACCAACTACGAGCTCAACGACACCCTGTACACAGAGGCCAAGATTGAGGCCAAGAACGTGGACTCCGTCTATCTGTGGCTGGGCGCAAACGTCATGCTGGAGTACGAGGTGGCTGAGGCCAAGAAGCTGCTGACTGAGCGGCTGGAAGGTGCCAAGAAGGGATATGACAGTGCAGAGGAGGACGTTCTCTTTCTGAGAGAGAACATCACCACTGTGGAGGTGAACATTGCCCGAGTACACAACTGGGACGTGAACCGACGAAAGAAGGAGCGCGAGGAGGCTGAGGCGAATAAGTAGAGGATATGGTAATGAATTGATTGAAATGTGGAAGAGGGTTTTCGATTTTGGGGGCTTGTAGAGGGGGTGGAGGGGAATTGAAGGTACTGAGATGATTCTGAGATGAAGGAGAGTACGACGGTAGTTTCCGATTGTCTGTGGGGTGGTTATTGGTAGACTTGGAGTGGTTTTGGTGTGAGTTGGAGGTTTATGTGGTATATGTAGCTAGTATGTGATGGTAGAGACTGAAGTGTAGTATCGAGACGTACTCCTGGTGCCAATTGACTGACTGACTGACTTCCCATGTGTCTGGCGTGTTTTCTGGGTGACTTGTAGAGATATATCTTCTTTCTTGGTACTATTTACAAGAGTAGTTCCAGGTCCACGAGTACTTGAGATACCCGCTTTCTAAGACCACTTTTGTGCTGTAAAGTGGCCTTTCTGATTCCATTGGTGTACTTCTTGAGTTGATTCGACCACTGTGGGGTCCGGTATTCCAACACGTCCCTTCTCTCTAAATACAACATGTCTTTGTAACAAGACGTGACAGAAATCCTTTGTGCACCGCTACAGTCCACCTCCTTTGGTCATTCTCCTCGCCTAGCCCCACTGATCTACTGTCTCAGTTGTGGCAGTCGCTTATTTTCTCATTCTCAAACTAGTTCAACTTAGGTCTGGATTACTCATCATTGGGCACGTTTCTCAGCCAGGAGATATTCTAGAATGAGCGGTACAAAGCCTACGGGCGATTAGAGGCGATAATATCTGGCGGATAATAAACAGCGGATGGCCACAAGAGGCAAAAATGCAAAAAATACTGTTTCACCCGGGTCTTTGTGTGCAAACGCTTATCTTCTGCCTTTGGTTTCACTTCTGTACAGGCACCATGTGAGAGGTGCTGGTGGGGAAGAAAAGTAGAAGGCGTACGGTAGGAGCAACTGGGGGAGCTGTCTTGTGCTCAAAAATACTTGCCGTCAACTACACCTACTTGTATGGTACACGTCTACCTCTCTAAGAGTATAAATATAATGCTTATAGACCAATGTCTCAGAGTCTCGAGTTAGCGTCCAGTGTTAGTAATCGCAGAAAGAGGAGATTTGATGTGAGAGGTGCTTGACAGTTGCACACTGACAGTTGCACACTGACAATAATTGCAACCAACATGTCTTTATTGTCCTTAGTAAGAAGGCAAGAACTGTAGCTGGGTACTGAGCCCTCTCCTGACTATTGTAGCCCTGATAGACCTCTCCTGACTATTGTAGCCCTGGTAGCCCTGTCAGCCCTCTCCAGTGCCTGTAATGCCGCTTCGCGACATTACTCGCGGCATTACGATGTCCGATAACACTCGCTACGCTCGTGTTATCGTCGGGGACTACTGAAATACATCAAACTCTCCGCAGCATCGTCATCCACCTCTCTCTGCCCAGGACTATGCGGAGCAGGAGACGGCAAATGCGCTCTAGGCGACGTCACGTCTCCGTACGGCATTGGCGACTCTGTGTACAAGTTCATAGCTCTCATGGGCGGCAGGGTCACTCTATCAGGCGCTGAAGTCGGCGAGTTGATGGAGGTGGAGATGGGCGGCAGGGAGACATGCAGAGGCGCGAGAGTGGGTCTCGAGGAGCCGGATGCAGAGGTGGGGGTCGACGTGGGGGGCGTCTGGGGCGGTCCCTGGGGCGGTCCCTGGGTCACGGGAGCAGCATGCAGGGGAGAAGGCCGTGTGGGTGAATGGGACTGCACAAAGTGGCCGTTGTTGTACTGCGCGGGGGGCGACGAGGAGTACGGCGGAGCGTGGGTGTAATTGTATTGTCTCTGGGGCGGCTGTTGCGGCGCCTGCGGTTGGAACGCCTGTCCCAGAGCGTGTGGAGGGGGGTGTTGCACCATTCCTGAGGAGGTGACTGTAGGCGAATGGGGAGGGTAGTAATGTGTAGGTGGAGGAGGTGGAGGAGGGGGGTAGATATGAGGGTGGGGGTGGGTAGGTGGCTGTTGAGAATGACTAGGTGGATGAGACTGTGGATGAGACTGAGAATAAGTACCTGTAGGCTGCTGCTGCTGCAAAGGAACATGGTACTTTTGGGGCGAATATCCCGTCTGAACATGTGCCTGCCACGGTCTCTCCTGCGGCTTGTCCACCTTGAACACCCCCGAAACTCCGCCGGTGGAGTTGTGCAGAATGTCCGAGGTCGAGCGTCTATGTCCTCGCTTACTCGGTCGTCTTCGGGGCGTCGGAGATGTCGGAATCGACAGTCCCAGCCCCGTGTTTGCCGCTGCGGGGTGCGGCTGGACCGCAAACGACGCCTGTGACACTCTCGGCGAGCTGTCGGCCGACCGCACTCCTCCAGCTCCCTGGTCCTTGGCTGGACTTTGGCCCACGGTTCTGCCTATTGCCGCGGCCGAAATGTCGCTTCGGGCGTGGGTTTTCCGGGGCGTTTTGGGCTCCGGGCCTTTGGTTTCCAAGTCGGGTTTCTCAGGCTTCTGAGACGGGCGCTGGAGCTGCTCAGAAGACCTCACAGCGTCGGCCTCTATCTGGTCAAGAGACCGGGCCTCCCAGCCCTTCTGGACCTTGACCATGGCGAAGTTGAGGCGCGTGCGCATCGCGGCCGCCAGCTTTTCGTTGTCGGACATGCAAGGGGCGTTTGGACCGGTGTGACACGGGAGCGAAACGAGTTGAAGAAGCGGTATCTTGGGTGGTTCCGATATCTCACGGGTGTTGCAGGTACCTGCACACACTGCGCCAAGGTTAAGCTTTTTGCCTCCACAGTTTAGAATTGGCGCAAATGCAGGTGAGCCTTATTGGGTACGCGATCAAAGGGCGCAATTGGTGTATCACCGAGTCTAGCACTGTAGCTCTGTGAAGACAAGGAGGTGAGGAGGAGGGAGAAACGACAGGCCAAGAGCTACGACGGGGCTATTTAAGTCTTGTCAGGAGTGCCACAAGGTCTTTGTCACCGGCATGCAGCTTGTCCGCCAAACAGAACCACCACCTGTCCCTACCGGTACTGCCATTATCAACCACCAAACCCAGAGGACAAAAAAGGTATACAATCGTCCTATTGTGGACGTTGCAGGCACCCAAACGGTATGTCAATGGGCGGGAAAAACTAGGAGAAGCTCTGGAAACACTCGTGGAGCATCCAGCGGGCGGCCTGGGGAGTATTAACGCCCTGGGCGCAGCAGCTCGGTGAAAAGTGCCCTTGCTGGACCTGCCAAACTAGGCCGTGTGGAGGTTTTTGGCCAATTTGTCTCAGGCGCGTACGCGAAGGCGGTCACGTGGCTGCTAAGGGTCCGGTGGCAAACCCCAGCGGTTTTCTGGGCGTTCGCAAATCCGCCGAAAATTCTCGTTTCCGCCAGACAGTAAGACCCCCCTCCATCTAATCATGCAAATATATGTATCTTCATGTATCCCATCTCGCCTGTTCCTGATGCAGGTGCATGAGGGGAGGTCAAAGTGACAAGTGACAAAGTGACGAAAATGACGAGTAATAACGACGAGTAGTATTCATCGGTTTTTTTTAATAAAGACCAGTAATAAATGTCCATTTCGGGCAATTCTCCAGCCTATCGGATTTCTTTGTCCACAAATATAACACATGTCCTCTACACCATCTTGCTACAAGCTGTACAAGTGTACGAGTAGGGTGTACAAGTACTTTGCCTTCTTACCCCTTGCCTGACTTCCCTTTCGGCCCATATCGGTCCCGTTCTGGCAACACGTTTTGCGTCCCAACTGTGCCTGGCAACCTCCTCCGACGATCTCCATAGCAATAATGAGCATCGCGGCGTGTGCTTTTTTTCCGCACACTTGTTGTGGGCGTTTCGGGCACCAGCAACAAGTGCAATTTTTTTCAAACCGCAGAATGGCAACTTTGCACCGTCTTTTTTCCACCAGGTCTCATCTGGACCTTCCGTCTACGGCTGAAGAGACCCGTGTCTTAACTCCATACGGAAGTGCACATGTGGATAATCTTCAAAGTGAGTTAATAGAGCAATATTGGCGAGGTAGGTTGAAGGTAGATTGGAGATTGAGTGAGCAGCAATCGAAAAAATGATTGCAATTGTGACAGTAGGTCATTTGAGCTAACCAGGTACAAATAATTGTAGCCAATCAAGACCCTGGACATGCTGACACGCTACGTACACGTTATAGACCGCTAAGCTTCTGCAGATGGGTGTCAAGATGAGTGATGTGATTCAACGCAGTTAGAGCTACAGTACGGATACAAGTAAGTACAAGTATTTGTATGACAACTGTAGGACTAACCCTGACTAACCCTGACGATTAAACGCGTCCATCAGTCAATTCGAGTACTACAATAACACCTCTACTTGTACCCCTACCCTTGCAATTAGCCGAGGTTTTAGTGTGGTAGTGAAGTCCAACCAAGGTGAACAAATATGTTACCAGTACAAAAATCATATCGTATCTCATTATTCCTTGCTCCCATTTTTCCAATTGACACGTATCCTCTCCTTAACCTCCCCTAGAGTATTGCCACTTTCTCAAGTCGCCACCTTTACCACTTGCCACCTCTTCACCCACCTTCCATGGTTTGGAAACGTTTAGGTTGTCGTTTTTAGTACAATGTGATCTGGGTGGAGTGTACCTTGTAGTGTACTGTGGGGCGAATTGGCGGAATATAAAGACGAAAATTCGCCAGTTTTACGGACACAAACCCAGCCAGCAAGTATATATATTCCGCTTTCTCCCACATATTCTCCTTCCCCCAAATATCCGCCTTTTTTTTTTTGCCCACTACACCCTCCCAACTCTAAAGAAGGCTTACGTGTCGCGACTGCTTTAATGCACATGGTCTCAACCCCAGGCTCTTCTTCTTCTCCACCACACCGATGAAACTCTCACACGTCATCCAGCTGGCGGCCATGGTGGCAACGGCCCTTGCCGCCGTCCTGGCCATTGACTACGGCCAGGAATACACCAAGGCCGCGCTTTTATCGCCCGGAATCAACTTTGAGATTGTTCTGACCCAGGACTCGAAACGAAAGCAGCCGTCGGCAATCGGCTTCAAGGGCAAGGCCGACTCGCAGTTTGGGCTCGAGCGGGTCTACGGGTCGCCCGCGGTGCTCATGGAGCCGCGGTTCCCCCAGGACGTGGTTCTGTACCACAAGCGACTTCTGGGAGGTCGTGCCAAGCTCGACAACCCCAACTACAAGGAGTACACACAGCAGCGGCCGGCGTGTCTGGCTCTGCCGTCCAACTCGTCGCGGTCGTCGGTGGCGTTCCAGATCAAGGACTCCGAGTGGACCGCGGAGGAGCTGCTGGCCATGCAGATCAGCGACATCAAGTCGCGGGCCGACGACATGCTCAAGACCCAGTCCAAGTCCAACACCGACACCGTCAAGGACGTGGTCATGACCGTGCCCCCGCACTTCACGCACTCGCAGCGGCTGGCGCTGGCTGACGCCGTGGATCTCGCCGGGCTCAAGCTCATTGCCCTGGTGTCTGACGGAACCGCCACCGCCGTCAACTACGTGTCCACCCGCAAGTTCTCGGCCGAAAAGGAGTACCACGTGGTCTACGACATGGGTGCCGGCTCCGCCTCGGCCACGCTCTTCTCCGTGCAGGACGTGAACGGCACCCCCGTGATCGACATTGAAGGAGTGGGCTACGACGAGCAGCTGGCCGGCCAGGACATGACCAACATGATGGTCAAGATCATCGCGGCCAAGTTCATGGAGACCAACAAGGACAAGGTGCAGCTACAGACGTTCATCCGCGACACCAAGGCCGCCGCCAAGCTGTGGAAGGAGGCCGAGCGGGCCAAGGCGATTCTGTCGGCCAACCAGGAGGTCTCTGTGTCCATCGAGGCGGTCCACGACGGCATTGACTTCAAGACCGTGGTGACTCGAGACGACTACGTCAAGACGATTGAGAAGATTTCCGCCCGACTCAATGGCCCCCTTGAGAAGGCGCTTGCCGGCTTTGCGGACTCTCCCGTGGCACTCAAGGACGTCAAGTCTGTGATTCTGACCGGCGGCGTCACCCGAACTCCCGTCATCCAGGAAAAGCTCAAGCAGCTGCTGGGCGAGGTGCCCATTTCCAAGAACGTCAACACCGACGAGTCCATTGTGCTGGGATCTCTGCTGCGAGGCGTGGGCATCTCGTCCATCTTCAAGTCGCGAGACATCAAGGTGATTGACCGAACCCCCCACCAGTTTGATCTGCGACTCGACGTGATTGGCGACAAGGAGGAGGTGCTGCGGTCCGAAAAGGCCAACGTTTTCCACAAGGGCGCCCCCCAGGGCGAGACTGTGGTGTCCAAGCTCGACATCTCCGAGGTTGCCAACGCCAACCTGTACCTACTGGAGGACGACGACTCGTTTGTGCGGCTCGACGTGCGAGACATGGACGCCATCAAGAAGGAGCTCAACTGCGAGAAGTCCGCCGAGCTGCACGTGCCCTTTGATCTGACCGTCTCCGGCACCATCAAGGTCGGAAAGGCCAAGGTTGTGTGCAAGGGCGGCGATGCCGAGGCCGAGGCCGAGGTTGTTGTCGAGGATCCCGTCGAGGACGTTGTTGTTGACGAGGAGACCGTGGAGGAGACTGTTGTTGAGGGCGACGCCAAGGACGCCAAGGCGGACGCCAAGGCTGCCAAGGACAAGAAGGCCGGCAAGAAGGTCGACACGTCGCGATACGTGCCCCACAAGACCCGGTTTGTCGGCACCAAGCCTCTGACGTCTGCTGCCAAGCTCAAGATCTCCGGTCACCTGCGATCGCTGGCCCGAAAGGACGCCGAGCGACTGGCCACCTCCGATGCCGCCAACAAGCTCGAGTCCACCATCTACCACATCAAGCATCTGATTGAGGACGCCGTGGACCAGGACAAGGTGGCCGACATCAAGAAGAAGATTGAGGAGGCTGCGGCTTGGTTCGAGGAGGACGGTCTGACTGCCGGCATCCAGGAGCTCACCGAGAAGCTGGCTGTTGTCCAGCCTCTCGAGGACTTCTTCAAGACCGCTGGCGAGGCTGTGGCCGACAAGGCTGCTGCTGCCGGCGAGTTTGTCGACCAGGCTGCTGCTGCTGCGGGTGCCAAGGCCGGAGAGGCCGCTGATGCTGCTGGCAAGACCGCCAAGAAGGCCAAGAAGGCTGCCGGTGAGGCCGCGTCCGAGGCCGGCGAGGACGTGCTGGACCAGCTCAAGGACGCCAACGATCTGATCAAGAACATTGTCATGCTGGCCCGAGAGGCCGGCGAGGACGTTCCTAGCGACGAGCAGATTGAGCAGGAGATGAAGAGGGCCGCTGAGGGCGGATCTGACGGCTCCTCCGACGGTGCCGATCTGTCTGGCCACCTCGAGACCCTCATGGGCCTCCAGGACATGCTCAACGAGCTCAACGGCGGCGAGGCGGCTCCCCCCACCCCCGGTCTGGACGTGTCTGCGGTTGCCGGAATCGCCCGAACGATCCAGCGGCTGTCGGACAAGCTGACCGAGCTTGGAACGCCCCCCAAGGACGAGGACGACATGTTCCGAATGCTGGGCATCGACCCCCTGACGTTCCACCAGTTCTCCGAGGAGGCGTTTGAGGAGCAGGCGTCACCCGCGGACCAGCTGATGGACTCGATCGGGTTCCTGCAGCAGGTGCTGGCCCAGGACGAGTCTCCTGACGCCGCGGCCATCGAGAAGATGAAGGCCAACATTGCCGAGCGACAGGAGCGAGTTGCCAAGGCCGCCGAGGTGGCTGAGCGAAACCAGAAGCGACAGATTGCTGCGCTGCAGAACATGCTCAAGAACGCCGAGAAGACCATCGACATCAGCATCTACAACCTCAAGCAGCAGGCCCCCAAGACGGCCTCTGTGGACGGCAAGAAGGCTGAGCATGACGAGTTGTAGAGAGGTAGATGAAGTTTGGATGAAAATGTATAGATAATGTTAACCACACAAGTACGAGCGCACAAGTACGAGCGCAGCGAGTGCTTGTACACAGAGAATGACCATAGAGAATGACCAGAGCGAGTCAGTGTACATCCAGGACTGTAGATTCGTCAAGAGATGAAGAGTCCAGAAGTCTCTTGTTCGATCTCTTCTTGTACAAGTAGGAGTTTTCTATGGAGTTTGAGGAACTTTCATAGAGCTGAACTCGTTTTCTACAAGATAGTATGGTAACACTGGTTTAAGGCTTCTTATCGTTCCTCATATCAAGCTATGATGCTACTTGTAGACTGAGACTATGCCTGTAGATGTTCTAACTGTGTGATGGCAGTCTCTTGTTCTAAATCTGCATTTCCACGGGTGACGAGATCACACCAGGGTTMCTCAGGGTTACTCAGGGTTACTCAGGGTTACTCAGGGTTACTCAGGGTTACTCAGGGTTACTCAGGGTTACTCAGGGTTACTCAGGGTTACTCAGGGTTAGTGCTACTCGGTAATGCTCAACAGCTGTGATTTCAGCTCCTTCTAGCACTTGAACAAGCCGTGACTTGTCATTTATGGGTAAGTAAGAGACCCTGGATGTTTCTGCAAATGCACCATTGTAACTGTTCATCATTTCATGTTTTATTCTGTAGATTGTTCTCGGTCTTACTCATTGTAGTTCATTGCAATATTCTATCTTTATTCACCCTTGTATCATGTACAAGCACTACGCTCATACTTCTTCTACTACATACAAGCACTCGCTGTGCTCATACTTGTTTCATCCTTGTTCTCCACGTTCATTGCAATATTCTATTTTATTCACCCTTATATCATGTACAAGCACTACGCTCATACTTGTCCTCTTCTACTCCATGTACAAGCACTCGCTAGGCTCGTACTTGTTTCTCATGCTTATTCTCCACATACAAGCACTCGCTACGCTCGTACTTGTGTTCTTACTCATACTCCCTAGCCACCTTTGGCCACACTCGCTTGTACAGCGCCATGGCCACGGTATCCATGCCGTTCAGATGCTGATCAAAAGTGGCCTTCATATAACCATGGGTACCCAGGGACATCTTGATGAATCCCGATCGGCCCATCTTGGTGAACAGAGGCACGGCCTTGAACCAGTTGATGTCCTCGGGGTTGAAGAACATGTATCTGATGGTGACCAGCTTCTTGTGGATCTTGAAGGGGTGGCCGGTGATGACGGCTCGCTTGATGAGCATCTTTCGGGGGTCGGTGGAGTCGAAGGAACCAGTTCCAACCAGCTCCAGAGCGCCGTTTTCGCTCTTTCGGAACCACAGAGCAGGCACGTTGCCAAAAGTGGCGGGGCCAATGTAGGTGGCCATGCAGGGACGGGTCAGGAACCGGTCAAACTTGGCGATGGTGGACTCGGAGCCGTACAGAGGGTTGACCACCAGCCGTCGAGGACCCAGCTGCAGAATGAGCTCGTCCTTGGACTTGATGGGCGCGGCCTCCTCGGTGTCGAAGCAGGGGTTCATGGTCACGTGACACACGGCCTGCTCGTCCTCGTACTTGTGCAGTCCGTAGACCACAAACGGCGAGTCTGCGTGCTCGTGGGCCTCGGCAACAATAGAGGTGGGTGCCTCAATGTACAGTCGCACGTACTGGCCGGGTTGCAGGTCGGTGGAGTCCTTGAGGACCCGGAACTTCATGGCGTTGTAGTTGAAGTTGACGCACTTTTTGTACTCCTCAGGGTAGTCGTCCTGGGAGGCGTCCCAGTTTCGCAGCGACTTCATGCCTCGGTACTTGGCAAACCGCTCCTTGGCCGACTCACCAGGCTTGAGCTCGACCTCGTCGGGGAAGTCCAGCTCTTCTCGCAGCGACTTGTACTCCTCCAGCTGGCGGCTTTCTTCGTCCATGTCGAACTCCACGTGGTTGGCGTCGTCGTCCTCGTCCATGTCCATGTCGCCCTCTTCCTGCTCCATCTGCTCGTCTTCAAACTCGTCGTCCGAGTTGATGAGCGTCTCGTCAATCAGCCACTTGGCCTGCTGCTCCGACGTTCCCTTGGGAACCCGTCGCTTGGCGTACTTTTCCTGCATCGCCTCTCGCGCCGTGTCGTGGAAGTAGTGGTGTCCATCGACCTTGACTCCCAGCGACTCCTGGTCCAGCTTCTCAGCGTCTGCCTCCATCGTGTCCTCCTCCATCTCCATGTCCATGTCCTCGTCGTCGTCGCCGTCGTTTCGAGCAAGAACGTCGTCGCCAGGAACCACCAGCTCGGCGTTTCCGTGCTTCACCACCTCGGCCTTGGCAATCTTGAAGTCGCCGTAGCCAGGCAGATGCACCGCTCTCAGCAGATTGAAACCCTTGCCTCGAACCACGCCAGAAACACACACCTGGCCGTCCCTCTCCTCCACGCTGTCGGCCAGCACAAACGCCCGCTGATCTCGCCAGTTGACGCCCTTGGGGAACTTTTGGGCAATGGTTCGCACCAGGTTGGCGCAGTCGGTGGCGTTTTCAATGTCGAAAATCTTGTCCTGGGGGAAAAAGTAGTCGGAAAAGACCTTGATCTCCTCGATCCGCTCGCCCCGCTTCTTGTCGGTCAGCATGCCGGACTCGGTCACCACGGAAATGACGTTGGAAACGCCCTGCTCGGCCACACACTTGAGAATGTACTCGGAGTCGTCAAACGAAGCCACGGGAGAAAAGGCCAGCACCACGAAATCGGCAATTCGAGCAGCGTCCAGCACCTCCAGAAAGTTGTCCAGAGACGGGGTGATGATCGTGAACTTTTGCTTGAATCGCTCAACCTCATGTGTACTGATTTTGGAAGGCAGAGACTCCAGACCCATCATCTTGCAGACCATGGCATTGACGTCCACGTCCTCGCTCATGCCTACCACGGTGATGATCTTGGGAGCGCCGCTCTTGCCGTCAAACAGCTTTCTATCGGTGGCCAATTCGACCATTTTGGCGGCTCGAATCTGGTCCTTTTGGTTTCGACGGTCCCACTTGCCCATCACCTTCACCGCCTTGTTTCCCCCGGTGGATTTCTCGATTTTGCCCTTGTTCATGGCCTTGATGGAGCCCTTGCTCGCATGTTTGGACTTGAACGGCTTTTGCGACTTTTTGCTGGATCTGTGCGAGTGCATTTTTTGTCCAGATTGTTCGATATCGGTGAAGATGATCGAGCCGAAATTTTGGCCTGCAAGACGCACGAATATTTTTAGACTTTGAAAGTTTATTTGGAATTTTGTGGTGACTTTGACGAGATGGGGGTTCGAACCCACGATCCCTCAAAATGTCATTTCTTGCCCTAACTCATCTAACCCTAATCACGTGAGAATGCCAAACGCAGAGTTTGCAGTCCCCCGTGCTGGGAGCATTTATCGATTTTCTGAAACTTCTCTTTGACACCAAAACCACGACAGATATTCAAGGTGGGTACTATGATGGAATGGGGAAGATGGAAACGACGACAGAACGATGGCAAACGGCTCTCTGATTGAAACGACACGGAGAATGTGATTTTATTTGCGCCCCCAACCACGGTGGTGGTGACGACATGGTTCAGGTGGTGTCCACGACTCAGTCCAAGTGGTTCTCACAATGGCAACGTCACCCACCACAGGTCTCAGATTTGCCACCGCCACCGAAACTGAACCTACGGCGCAAATTTCTTCGCATTCGACGTGTATTTGAAGGTCGCGGGCTGCTGTTGTTGATCTGGCATCGAAAACAAGTTACACAAACTCGTCCAACACACAGACACACAAAAACACACAAAAACACACAAAAACTAACACAAGATGGCTCACGAAAACGTTTGGTTCTCCCACCCCCGACACTACGGTAAGGGCGGTCGAAAGTGTCGAATCACCAACAACCGAAACGCCGTTATCCGAAAGTACGGCCTCAACCTGTGCCGACAGTCTTTCCGAGAGAAGGCCGCTGACATTGGTTTCACCAAGTTCCGATAAGTCTGCTCGTTAGAGAGATATTTATCATAAAAATGAATTATTCTGTAATGCCAGTGACTATGAGCGTAGCTACTGACTATGAGCGTAGCTACTGACTATGAGCGTAGCGAATAGTCAGTGTGTGTAGATTATGAGCGTAGCCACTGATTATGAGCGTAGCACTGATTATGAGCGTAGCACTGATTATGAGCGTAGCCTCTGACGACTACCTATGCGCTCATAATCACTATGAGTAGCTGTAGCTTGATTACTTTTAGTGCATCGTGATTAGTCTGTAGAATTCTGCGTGTCTGTATGTTAAGGCATCATTGAAGACTAAAGTCTGTTAACAAAGTCTAAGTAAAGGAAGTTTGGAGGTTTGTGTTTGAGCTCAAACGGCTCGAAATATTGTATGGCACGGAGGCGATGTGAATACTCTGTTTCACGTGGAATTTTGCGCTCTTCCATTTGGTTCTGTTTTCGTCTTTGTTGCAGTTCTGCAACCCCGAATTTGAACCCCCAGGTGACTTTTGGAGTTAACTAAGGTTCAAGTAATTGAGAAAAAAAGTGAAATGTTTCTGAAATGTGGAATATTGATGGTGGAACGATAGGAGAAGTTGTATCCTCTTTATTATGAGTCAGTGGATCCGTTGTGCTACTTTCAGATACTTTCCCTGCCTTCAAGATGAGATATGATAGGTATGTCTTTTCCTGGCTCAATAGAACGTTCGAGATAAAGAGAGACATGATGGACATGAATGGGTGGCAAAAAGAGGCGTGAATAGAGCTAGAACTCGGATCAAGAGCTAATAAAGAGATGCGGCTTTCGTTTCTAGTTTTTCATGTGTTTTTATAGTTACTTCTGGTGTGTTCTATGAAGACCTCAAGATTCACTGTCTGCAAGGCTGGGGGGTTATGGAGAGCATGTAGAAGCTTCTGGAGTTGACAGATTGAGTCTCTGACACCATTTATTGTCTATATCAAAGTTTCTGGGCTTTCTCCTATCTTCTTACGAGTTTTACAGTGTGCAAAGTTGGAAAAATGGAGGTATGACTTGTAGGACTTTTCAGAGGTAAAATCGTTGGGAATCTTTCAGAGTCATGTGACTCTGTAGACTAAATAAACTCTTTCAAAGAAGTGTTTGGCTACTTTTGCATTGCCCATATTCTACACTCACATTGTAGTCTCTCAGCTTTCTGTACCTGTCTCACAGAGCCTCATAACTCTCTCTTTCTTAACGAAAAGTACAACACAGTTCATTGCAACATTGTTCATGTTCGTAACTGTCGTATCCTTGCGATACAGTTCATACCGACTTCAATTACGTCTCTTTCATCTCGTATTCACCTAACTAGATGAGTGTACTAACAGGTAGGACATCCTGTAGAGCTATGACAGACAAAAACGAATAAGATTCATACTGGTAGTAGTGGAAGATCATTCTACACATGTACTAGTATTTCTTCAGCGCATTCCAGTTTTTTTCATCTTCTAGAATGTTCTATTAGTAAGCCATTTTGACTGTCTATTCTAAAACTTTCAAAAACGTCACCAGTAGAGGTACAAGTATACAAGTACTTGTACTCCTAGTCAATGATACCGTACACACAAAACTCCCTTCACTTTCAACCAAAAGTCACCTATATTTTTCATTGGCTTACTAATCATCTCCCTCTATCAAGCTTACTAATCACTCCCAACTGATATGCATGCTTATCTAATCTCATAGCTTACTAATCTCCTCAGCAAACAACAACCACCAACTCACCTCCGGAACATCATCGACGGTGGTGGTCTTCCACTCCATCTTTCTCCAGTCACACTTGCAGTTTCTATGCCTTGAGAATCATCTAGAAGTTGAGAGGGTGAGAGCAAGGAGAAAGTTTTCTAGAATGTGATTTAGACGAGGTAGAGCTTTACAAACTAGATCAATCGAACGGGCTCGTCGAGACGAGTATTTCTGTACCATTTTTTGTCCCCCCAGAACGCCTACATTGTCCATTAATCTGTCTTCTCCCCTTCGATCTAACTTGCCATCATACTTGCATAAGGTTCTGGACAAGGTTTAGATACTCTGAATTTTTTGCATGGTATCTCTTATATAGACTTGTCTTCCTTCTCCACTGTTGATCTTCAACTACGACAAAAAAACAACCACTTTTCTCCACTCTCTCACAACATGTCAACCACGTATACCTGCAACACGTGTGTTCAGCAGTTTCCCAACTCGGAAACCCAGCGAGAACACATGAAGACGGACTGGCACAGATACAACCTCAAGCGAAAGGTCGCTGGTCTGCTGCCCATTGCTGCCAACGTGTTTGCGTCCAAGGTGCTGCAGCAGTCGGAGGCCGTGCCCGAGCGGCGCCAGAAACAGATCACAAAGAAGGAAATGAAGTACCAGGAGCGGCTGGCCCGACGGGTGGTCCGGCCCTCGTCTCCCACGGAGTCCCAGGCGTCCGAGTTTTCCCTCGGCTACGGATCCGGTGTCGATACTCCCACTGAGGGAGATGTTAAGGACACAAACGGGGACGCCAACGAGTCAGGTGACAAGTCAGGTGACACCGCCTCCGATCTCCCTGCAGACCTGCACACCAAGCTCAAGCATCTCAATCTCGACGAGGAGACGCTGCAGTCGGTCCAGCATCTGGACACAGACACCATCAACAAGCTGGCGCTGCGACGAGCCATCCCCAACACGGACTGTGCCGTTTGTGGCATCCACAACGACTCCGTGGAGGCCAACGTCGAGCACATGACCAAAAAGTACTCCCTTTATGTGCCCGAAAAGGAGTATCTCATGGACCTGCCCGGCCTCATGTCGTACCTCGGCCAGAAGGTCGGCCTGGGCTTTGAGTGTCTGTCGTGCTCGTTTGTGGGCCGATCGCTCGAGTCGGTGCGTCAGCACATGCTCATGAAGGGCCACGTGCGAATCCCGTACGAGTCCGAGGACGAAAAGCTCGAGCTCGGCGACTTTTACGACTTCACCTCGTCCTACGACAAGAAGCTGCCCGTGTCCGACGCGGTCGCCAACGACGACGAGGACTGGGAAGATGATGATGAGGAAATCAACTCCGATGACGAGTACGATGACGGCATGCTGTACACTGACGAGACCGGCACCCAGCTGTCTCTGCCCTCGGGAGCTCGGATCGGACACAGATCCATGGCCCGGTACTACAAGCAGTCTCTCAAGCCCGAGCCTCGAGATGGTCAGGCGACTGTCAACGCTGTCGATATTCGACGGCCCGATGTTCGAGACCCTGCGGCGTTCCGAGAACAGAAGAAGCTGTGGAAGGAGGAGAAGCGGGTGGCCAACAAGAAGGACGCGTGGGAGCTGCGACGAAACAACTTCCAGAAGCATTACCGGGACGAGTTGCTGCAGTAAGCACTCGGCGAACGAGCGCAGGAGAACGAGCGCAGCGAGTTCTCTTACCCAAGTACGAGCGAAGCGAGTATTTGGGAACGAGCAAAGCGATTATTTGGAAACGAGTGTTGGCAAGCGTTTCAACGTTTTCCAACGTTTCGCGTTTCGAGCGTTTTCGCAGCTTCATGAGTTGTTCAGCGAGTGTCCGTCTGAGTCCAAGGGAATGTATCACTGGTTCATTTCTTGGTTCGGTCACTGGCAGCTCTCTACAGCTGTATTTTGGCATTGGGGATAGACATGGAAGGATGATCTAATAGCATTGTAATAGCATTTTTATTATGGCATGAATGGGGTGTAGATAGTGTATGTGTAAGGTAGTGATGATTAGTACATGTATATACGTTTGATAGTGGTCTGTGGACCTCTGGCAGCTTGACTGTGTAGTTGGATAGATCTGCTTGGTTACATACTACTCTGCCATCAAAGGATAGTTAGATCTTCTTGTGGTGATTAGAGGTCTGAGTGTAGTGCTTGAACTTGCTTGTGGAAGGCTCTTTCTATCACGCCTTTACTTGGCACTGGGACAGTGTATGGCTCCGTAGCTAGTACTTCCTGGTCTCGTCTGTTACTACAAGTGGTTTGCATGCTTGTTGGACTTTGATCATCATGGGTACATACTTGTCGCTACTGTTTACGAAGGGCCTGATGTCCCTTTCGACAGTCCGATCGCAACGTTTATTTGCAGATTCAGGCGTCTCGAAGACTATTATTCCATGGCTACGGTTTTATTCGTCCCTTCATGTCTCGGTTTTGTCTCTTGGTGTGCCTGGTGCCTTAGCTGTGTTAATCTGACACATGCGAGACTCGAACCCACGAGCATTGAAATGTCAACTGTACTGTTCTAGATTAGGTGAGTGAATAGTTGGGTATTACTTGATACTTTTGAGTCTATACAGGTGATTAAATAGATGGCTGACGGGGGTTCTGAGTGTTGCATCGGCTCATGTGTCACGTGGCTGGCTTTTTATCCGCATTCTGGCTTCACTCTCTCTCATTACTAATCACACCCTTCCTCTTCTACCCATCCACCTCCCATTTACGATGTCTAAGAGATGTCGTCACCGATATTTCACGTGACCGGAAACAGACGAGTCACGTGACCACCGTCACACACGTGACTCCTTCTACTTGTATCAGAACCCCCCCCCCCCCGTTTATCCCTCATCCTCCAACCGTTATCTATCTCGTCAGCAATCTGCTGCTTCCTGCATAATTTTCTCAGTCTGAGACATGAGATTGCCATGATGCGCAGATGGGGGCGCAGAACCATGAGTCCAAGTGAGTTGGAGAGAGGTGATGGTGATAAATACGAGGGACGAGGAGGTCACAAATCGTGAGGTGTACCGAGGCTCTTCATAGTCTTAACACCTACTTGGCACTCTTACTTAACACTCCAAGTAGCTACTTGTACAGACAAGACGTCTACTTCTGCTCTTGTCACCTCCTTAACGGCTGCTTCCCCTGATCGTCGCAACGGGTAACTCAGACATGTGGGTCCGTAATACGGCATGTGGCTGTGCAATGTTTCATATCTTTACGGTAGTGATTATGTAAGCGGATTTTGGTACCCCCCTGTACAAGTAGGTACCAACTCGTCCAGGCTTACTAATCACATACTTGGCACGGATCGGAAACCGAAAGTCAGACTTTCCGACGGAGTATGCAGTGGTGAGACAGAGGAAGGTATTTGCATCACAGGAGAGCTGCACGACCACTTTTATTTGGCCATTCTTTCGGGAATATTTGGCGAGCTGTAAACGGGTGGTTTTTGGAGTGCGATTTGTGATTTGTAATTTGTAGACGAAAACGTGGTCCACCGCTTGGTCAATGTAACGTTGGTGGGCGGTGCACTGACCAAAGACACATGACGTCACAGTCGATCTTTGCTACGAAAAAGACCAAAGACCGGGTGGTGTCTTACCCTACTTTCCAGCCGTGAACCTAGAGATAGTGGGGCGATGTGTGGATATAGTGGATGGTAGTGTTGGAAAAAGTACATCGAAAGGTGCTGGAAAGGAGCTGTAAAACATCAGGAAAACATCTGGAAAAGCACTGGAAACCCCTGGAAAGCACTGGAAAGCACATGCAAGATCCTCAGGGTCAGGGGCCGTGTTTTAGACCGTGTGTAGCGTGTAGCCTCACTCCCTACAAGTCTAGTGCTAAGACCCACCCAAATACGCTTTATACATTTATACGAGACAACCAAGTGAGGAAGGTGCAAGGAGAGAGATATTAATAGACAAGAAGCGGTTGACTGTCATGGTAATCGTGATCGTCATGTACGTGGAACGGTGTACCGTTTTGTGAGTACCTTGGTGACCTTGGTGACATTGTGACACGTTGAAATGTGTATTTTTTGTGAAATTTTTGACGTGTATTTTCACTACTTTTGTATTGTCCTATTTGCCATTCTCCTGATGACGTAGGGCCAAGAAATGTGCGTCCAAGACAGGAATGACGTAAAGGAGACTTAAGGAGACTTGAGGAGACTGACGTGTTGTCCTCGTGTGTCATTGTGAGTAATGAACGGCGTCAAAAAGGCGAGGCTGTGCACAGAACCGATATACGAAGATACACAGAAACACCACTGTATCCACCGAAGTACAAATACGGATAATTGTACTTGTAATTGCTCCACGCTTTGCTCTTTTCTCCACTACGATACACTTTTGCCACATCTCTCCCCAGCACATAACAATGCAACTTTATGCTGTGGAATGGAGATGTGATATTAGATGGTAATGAGCTGCTGTAGATGGTAATGGACATACGAGTACAGTGTACGGATACAATACGGAGTACCCCGTACTCCTCTTGTACAGTGCTTGCTCCCATTCGCGTTGCAAATCCGACCATCATCTCCACGGATGCTGACTTACACAGTCTTTCTTGGCGGCACACGATGCTGATCATCGTTGGAGTGTATTTGTGGTTATCAGCTGGTGCGATACTGTACGGATACTGTATTCGTACAGTCCACGACAGTGATTTTCCACCACAAATCCCGTTCGTAGATATCCGCAGAGCCATACACGTTGTGACGACACTTCACACTAGCTCCGTGTATCCCTTGCTTGCAACGTTAACATTGCCCCGTGTTTATTCTTAGTATCGTCGGGTAGCCGTTGAGACAAGGGGCCTTATTTGGGCCGGTTAGAGACGTGCTATCGGAAATCCGAAAAGTGCAAATTGATCAGAAGAGCCGGGAGAACAAGATGACACCTTTCCCAGCCAAATTGGCCCAACATTCGCTCCTCGGAAAGCCTCCCCCCTCACCTCAACAAAGTTTGCAGTCTCCGGAAACCTAGACAAAACCATATTTGCAGGTTGCCTATTGCAGAGCGTGGTTTCCTTCTGACCCAAACTCAGTCCTACTGGAAGAGGAAAAGCTGACAAGCTCTTTTTTTTGGGACGCACATATGGGGCATATAGCTCTCTCAGCCGTAGCCATACAAATGGGCTTTCTATGACCCTGGGCAGCCGTAGACTAATGTCCTATTGACGACGACGTACGTCCACGCTGTCTTTGTGTCTAGCCGCCTTGTCTTTGTCAAGCCCCCCCGTCTTTGTATCCTGTCTCTTCGTGCTATTTTTGACAGTGGCATTTTTTTTTTTTTCTCTTTCCTTTCTCATATTCTCTCCTCTCAACTTGTTATCAACCAAAACGCATTCATGCAGTGTGCTTTTTTTTGTTTGCCAAGATGCATGGGACGTGAACAGGAGACACAATAATAGATCGCCACGAGCTCAGAGGCATGGAACACCACACACGGTCGTGCTGCCCCCCCGCTCGCCGTCCCATATATACCTCGAAAACCGTTGCACCGCTCCACCTGGCCCCCTCCACACCTCTCTCCTCGCGTGATGGCAATAAGCTCCGCACAAGCATATAGCCTAAACTATCGGAGTCTCTGTTTCACCACAAGAAAGCATGGCAACTGCAGCGCCAAGTGCCCTTTTTTCGACATCGCCAACCTCCACCAAGTCGCCCTTCTCTCTCTCCTCTCTCTTCTTCTCCCCCCCACGACCCAGCGTCTGAACACGCGCCCTCCAAAGAATCGTTATCACTAGCTCGAATCTTGTCTTATCTGTCACGCAACCACTTTACAGAGCACAGAGAGATATTACAGAACAGAGATAGACCGACCACACTGCGATATTACAGGTCTCAAACGACACAGACAAACGACACGCAAACGACACGACATCACGACACTCGACAAGTCATTCATTACACGTCACTGAACTAGCCAGTAACCGTCTCAAAGTCGATCAAAGCCAATACACCCCTATACTAATTACACGCAATCACCGCATCGTCATTACACACCATGTCGTCGGAAACGCTGAGAACACAATGCACCTGGCTGGGGCTCTACTTCTTCTTCAACCTCGCGCTGACGCTCTTCAACAAGGCCGTGCTGGGCTCCTTCCCCTTCCCCTACACCCTCACGGGCATCCACACCCTCTGTGGCACCCTGGGATGTGCGCTGCTGCACTGGCGCGGCGTCTTCAAGCTGACCCGCCTGTCAGACCAGGAAAACACCACCCTCATTCTCTTCTCCATTCTCTACACCATCAACATTGCCATCTCCAACGTGTCGCTGCAGATGGTGACTGTTCCGTTCCACCAGGTGGTCCGGGCAACCACCCCCTTCTTCGCCATGCTCATCAACGTGCTGTTCCTGCGACACTCGTACACCGTGCTCACGTACCTGTCGCTGGTGCTCGTGTGCGCCGGAGTGGGCTTCGCTACGGCCGGAGACTACTACTTCACCGCCATGGGCTTCATTCTCACGATTCTGGGCGCCGTTCTCGCAGCCGTCAAGACCGTGGTCACCAACCGCATCCAGACCGGCCGGTTCCGACTCTCGCCGCTCGAGCTGCTCTACCGAATGTCGCCCCTTGCATTTGTCCAGACCATTGTGTACGCCTACCTGGCCGGCGAGCTGGAGGTGCTGGGTCTGCGGCTTTCGTCGCCCGAAGACGTGGTTGGAGCCACGGCTTCCGCAACCTCGGGACCCCTCTCGTTCCTCGGCGGCATCGACTACACGGAGATCGAGTTTGAGTACAGCCAGAAGCTGATGCTGCACCTGCTGCTCAACGGCATCATTGCGTTCGGACTCAACATTGTGTCGTTCACCACCAACAAGAAGACCGGAGCACTGACCATGACCGTGGCGGCCAACGTGAAGCAGATCCTCACCATTGTGCTCGCCATCTTCTTCTTCAACCTCACTGTGACGCCGCTCAACATGATGGGCATTCTGGTGACGCTGCTGGGAGGAGCCTGGTACGCCAAGCTGGAGCTCGACCGAAAGAGCGACTCTTCGGCCGCCGAGGCGCTTCCCACCAAGGAGGTGAGCCGGTCCTAAGGGTCCTAAGGGTCCTAAGAGGTCCTAAGAGGGACCAACTGAAGCAGGGCGACGGACGGCCCTTTATATCCAAAGGCGCGTGCCGTACAAAGAGGTCCGGACGTACATTTTCCCAGCCTAACTCGAACCTACTACACACCGCCTATCAGCATTTGGGTGGGCGAACGAAGAGGTGCTGGTTCTTGTAGGTGGTGAGAGGTTCAAGGCAGTCTTTTGAAGACTGGTTGCCTCTGAACCGCCTCTCTTCCTACAGCCCCCCTGTTCACTGCATGCCCGCATCCCGTTGCCTTGGCAGCCATTATTGTACTGTATCACCACGACCCCCCACCTTTGCTGTCGATGTCCACCGCGCACTCTATTCCCAGAGAAAGACAGCAAACACGGTTTACATATTCTTTGCATATATACAGCGAATAGATTTGATTGATTGTTGATAGAGAGATAGAGGGAAATACGAGGTGGGGGAGAGATATACGAGATGGTGAGGGAGATGCGATAACAAGGAATACTCGTACCTGCTTTGAACCAACATGGCTTACACGAGATGAAAATAACTCATGGACTGTAACGTGTTGATTGATAGGTGCCTGGAGAGTGTATATAGGAATAGGATTTGGACTATATCGATAGGGTGACATAGCTGTGGGGGGAGGAGATGCCGGCTTTTGGATAGCGTATTTAGGATGGGGACATCCAGACGAACATTTTGGTACCAAGAAAGCTATATTTAACCACCTCGGGGCGTAATGTCTTGGTGGTCTTGTATGTCTTGCAGTTCACGACTGGTGAGACATTAGAGTTGAGAGGATCTATTTTGAGATGGACTAAGGTGTTTGTAGGAGATATGGGGCTGAGATTTCGAGTGGCAGGCAAGAAAGGGATGGGTGCAGAGAGCGTACATTCGAGATTTGAAGTCTCTAGGGCGAAAAGTGAGTCTTTTGGAGAGGTTTCTGGCGATGATTACATAATCACACACAAGTCTCTCAAACTTGTTGGAAAGAAGCAGAATCTCTCGAAAGAGAAGAGGAGTCTGTTGAAGCTGTTGTAGCAACCACCCGGTGTCTCCTCTATAGCCCACACCATCTCATGATCACCCCACAACTTAATCCCGGGCTGGTTTCAGTTGAAGCTCAAGGGCTGTGTTGAGCAGAGAGGGCAATAGTGTGTGTAGTGTTTTTCCAGCCTTCCTAGCGGCAAGCGAGAGTGTATAGGAATGAGACTAACACCACGGCTGAATCCACGCGAGTGCCGTGTACTTGTGGAGGGTGTGAGGTTCTGGGGGACACTACCGGTAGTTGTGGTTGTAGCCTAGTAACACGTGACTTAGGCTGTCCCACGTGACACCTAATAATACCGCTAACGGCAGGCGCCCGTAATCTCCGTCTCAGTTGCTCGGATTCCGGGTATTATTTCCGAGCCGTTGTGAACGCTACCCTTTCTAAACTCTGGCTGTTGATTTCGCACAAGATTTCGATTTTCGATGAGGCACTAACGGTTGATGAGAGGAAGCGAGATCTGAACGAAGGGGCTGGCCTGGCACATTTTTCTGCGGTCTAGTTCACCAACGGTCATGCACAGGAGTACCTGTAGTCTTGATTAGTGGGTCTTGCCAAGTAACGGTGGATCCAGTCAAGGGGGCCTTTTGTCGGCTGGTTGTAGCACCGCACACGAGAAAAAAAGCTTGGCCATGCCTCTATACAGCACGGTGGCACACTCTGGGTGCATTTGCAAGGTCTAAACGGCCCGTACACAAGCTGGTCTCCTCTCGAGAAGCCGGTTAGACTCCAACGCTAACTTTGCCAAGGGCTTGGATTCATTTCTCGGAAAAGTTTAGCCAGGAGAATGAGGGGGATATGTGGGCGAGCGAGGGGCTGAATGGGGCGGATTTTTGGCTTAATCAACTCTGCGTGCGATTCTGAGCAGATTGGTGAACTCCCCGGTCCGTTTTGAGCGCCAGATCGTCCACAACCCGCTTCTTCGTCTGCTCAGTCGCCATGAACATTTTATCCAGCTCATGCAAGGCCCTCTGTCTTAGATGCTAACTGTAAAGAGCAGTCTCCGAGGTATCGAGGTTAGCTTCCAGCAGCGAGTACTAAAATGGAAGGGGCTGCAGTTGGAGACCTCCAAGATCCTGCGTCCCGGTCTTCATCTCAGTCTCCTACAACTAATCTCCCTCCCTCTCACTATGACCTCCATCATTGGCAAGATCCAGAACCAGCTGGAGTACCGCAAGGTCACCTCCAAGTACATGCGACGACGGTCCTCGGCCGTCAAGCTGCACAATGACGAATACAACCACTCGGCCACCTCGCTGGACGACGACTACGGCTACCATGACCGATCTCGAGCCCCGTCCAGTCCCAAGAGATCGCCCATCAAGCCGCCTCCCACCTCCTACTTCACCGACTACGAGCCTGGCTTTGATCGGGCTCGAGAAGGCAACGCCCGAGCGGCCCAGAAACCGGCCCAGAAACCGGCCATGAAGCGATCCGACACCTACTGCTCCTCCAACTACGACGAGAGCAGAAACTCGTCCGTCTACTCCATCAACAACAGCGCTCCGGCCTACGATCCCCCGAAAGCCCGGTCGCACTCCACGGGGTCCTTCAACTTCACGTCTTCCACCCGGGCCCGAAGCGGAACCAACGCCTCCAGAAACTCCAACAACCCCTGGGCGGACTCGCTGCCCGAAGAAAAGCCCGAAACGTCGCACTCGGAACACATGAGCCAACAGGAGCTGTTTGAGCCCAGCTATCTGGACTTTCTGGCCACCAAGAAGGCTCCCCCGCCTCCTCCAGTGTCGCACCATAACAACAGCTACGGAGCAGACGATCCCCTGGCAGACGATACCGACAACCTCACCACGTACCACTCGCGAGAGGAAGACCAAGGACGGTACAATACCGAGGGAGTGACGGACCGCTACGACGCCTTTGACGAGGACGGATACGGCCAGTTCTCCAGAGTCAAGACCAGACAGTCCCAGGGCAATCTCAAGAAGCTCGGACGACGTCTGTCGCTTTTCCGATCGTAGAAGTACAAAGTACTTTGAATAATTTGCACATTAACAATATATTTATGTTTACGAAGCACGAGCTCATCACGAGCTGCGAAGCAGTGAGTGGTAATGGTAGACATTACGAGCTGCGAAGCAGTGAGTGATGTACCTGTACAATAGTAGGTGTACTGTATATCCACAGGCTGTAAAATCATGGGGACTTGAAAGAGAGTCTTTCTTTTTTATAATCACATCATGTATTAACTCTATATATCTTTCAGAGAAGAGTGGGTGAGAATGTGTGCTAACGTTTGACAATAACACTTCTACAAGTAGTGACAGCAATGAACCTACAAGTACAGTAGGGATAACATGACCCCAATCGTAAGGAATAGAGACATGCCAGTTCCGAAAGATCTGGGGGTTTAAAATGCGGCACTCGAGATGCTAGATTATTTAATGAATTGCATCTACATTCACCAAGCTCAGAGCTACTTGTGTCCTGACAAGCTCCAAGCAGCAAGCATACTTTGAGGGGCAAAGTATTGACATGATTATAGCAACTGAAACTGAGTCGTTTAGTAAGGGTGCTATGATTGGGACACAGTATAAGGGCAAATACTTGTAGCTTGCTCTTCCATCAAATACTTGTAGCTCGCTCTTCTATTCACTGTTCTTCAGTCACATCAGTCTCTTGAATCAACTTTGGAATTCAGATGATACGAGAAAGTGATGTCATTCTCCTCTCTAATACACATCCTAATGAAGATCAGAACTGTAGACAGCTGTCGCAGGGACTTGGACATCATCATCTCTTGTCACCTGACAACTTCAATAGTTCATTGATCACGCTAAACAAAGACATTTCAACCCATCTATGTCGTAATAACGACTGGGTCTCAACTGACAGTGCAGCAGAACTGTGGTTACTGCAGTAACCGTTCTCACTCCAACTTTCTGCGTTTTGCTCTCATGTGAATGTCTCCTCCATTGTTGCTACAAGTTGGAACTCCTGGCACATGCATTCTCCTGTTGAAACGAACCCTAGGGGATGACATGACGAGATGACACCATAGAGATAACTGTATGGCTGACTGTGTAGCTCGTGGTCTTGATAACGGTGTGGAGCACTTGGTGAAAAGCTGATGAACTATGAGTGGTATTGTTCTCACTGCATTTCTGTGTTCCACACACCTACTACGTTTCACTGTGTAGAGAACTATTAATTAGGGGAGTTTCATGTTACACAAACAGACACTTAAGCTATAGGCAAAAACCACCTTATTTGTGGCTGCTATTTTTAGATCAACTGAAACAGCGGTCTAAATATCACATACACGTAGGAATCGAACCTCGATCTTTACGGCGTCATGTTTTACGGTTCCCAGTAGTTCATGCCAAGGTTCTTATCTCATCTTATCCTGCATAATCAATGCTAAAGCCAGAAATACCCCCATTTGTACTATGTACCAAACAAGGCGAATAAGCTAGGAGAAGAATGGCCTGAGATGTGTTTGGGGTCACGTGACTAATTTACCCTACTTTGGAAAAATAAGGTTACTCAACAAGTCTTTGAGTTCTAAATATAGATCAACTAATATGGTTGGATTTTGTGCAGAAACTGGTGAAAAGCTTCTAAGAGTCAAGTAAAGCTGAAGAAAACTGTACCAATATGACCCCGAAGATGCGCTGATGATGATAGAGGCTTCCTTTGAAGGATTTGTGGACAACCCCAGGTGCTACGTTAAATCCCTCACTTGCTCAACAGATTACTCAACAGATTCAGATCTATAGCTTATTTTCACTGCACTTTTCTTAGGGAAATACACGGAAGTTGCTGCATCACTACAACCTCTCAACAGATTACTCCAGGAATAGTCACCAAAGTTGCACATTTCAACAAAGTATTATAACTGGGTCTTTTTTAAGCATTCAAATGAACAGTCTGTGCGATACACTAAATCCCTCACTTTATCTAACAGATTTCTCAACGGATTTAGGCTATAGGTCGAAATCACAGTCTGATTTGGACATGTTCAATGTCACTGGACTGACAGGAGTTGACACAAAAACGTGATACAATAGCTAATTCTGTCAAGATATTCGATTTAGACTGGGAACAGAAGCTCTCACCTTTTTTGTATATCTTCTTTCGAGTTCTATATCCTTTGTCCCATGCACAGTATGTAATTGACACTAGAAAAGACAGGAACAAGAAATAACGCCTCAAAAAGTTGTTGAAGTAGACAAATTAGCCATTCTAAGCAGTTTGGTGAACTCCCCTATCTTTTATCTCAATTGTAGCACATTTTAGCCCACTTTCAAATTTTGATTACATAAGCAACCTCTTCTCAAAAATGCGATTGGAAACGACGCAAAAAAGAACAGAAGTGGGTCTGTTCTCGCACTCCGATACGGGGAATCGAACCCCGGTCTCCACGGTTCTCAACTTGAGAGCGTGATGTGATTGCCCCTACACTATATCGGATTTGATGAGTTTCTGGACTTGGTTGGGCGTATTTGAGTGTGGAAAAAGCAAATTATTCCGCGGAAAAAAGACAGAAAAGTTGGTAATACCGCTAGATATGATTCTAGAGTGTCCTTCCGTCACCTTTGATGCTCAATTATGCCACTTTTGTTGTGTTTTATCTCATGTTCATATGAATGAAATAAGCATGATCATTCAAAGCCAAAGTATCTTGATGAACAGATGACAGCAATACAGTATTGTTTCCCAGTGTTCTTCTTGCTATTCTTCTACTACTTGTACACTTCACCTTCTTCAAATGCATTCTTTTATCAACTCGTCTCTATCTATCAGACCCATGCACCCCCTATTATACACCCCCTTATACACCTCCTAGATATCCTACTTGAGCGTCTCGAGAGCAGTCTCAATCACCTTCTTCTCGGTGCCTCGAATGATGATAGCAGCTCTCTTGGTGCCGTCCACCTTGGGAAGCACCTTCTTGTACTCGTCCGAAGTCATTCCTCCGTCCTGGTATCGCTTCAGCCGGCTCTTGAGCAGCTGCGTCTTGGCCTTGTTGATCTCCTTGTCCAGATGTCGCTTGCACACCTTCTTCTTGTACTCCTGGTCTGTCATGAGCAGAATCGTGAGCATGGCGTTGACGCACTGTCCCCACTCAATCTTGCTGGTGTCGCCGTCCGAGTAGGCCACAAACACCTTCTCCGACAGCTCGGGGTCTCGTTTTCGCAGCATTTTGAGCCGGTCCATTCGACCAGCCTTCTTGGCGTAGGCCATGGCCTCTTTCCACAGCGACACCGCCTCCTGGCAGTTGTTCCAGATGGCAAATCCGTACCGGGCGAGCAGCATGGAGTTTGGCAGGTCGCCGTAGGTGTTGAAAATCTCCTTGCCCTTCTTGATATCGTTCTGAAGCTGCATATCACAGATTTCCAGGTCTTCCTCGTCGTCTTCCTCCTGACCATCTTCCATCTCTTCGTCTTCATCCTCCTCCTCCTCCTCCTCCTCCTCCTCGTCACCCTCTTCAACCTCCTCCATCTCGTCTTCTCTCTCCTCTTCATCGTCTCCATCTACAGACTCGTCGGACCAGTCGTCTTCCTCCTGGTCATGGCCATGGCTGTGGGCTCCGCCGGAACAGCATCCGCCGCTGTGTTCGTGGTCGTCCTCCTCCTCGACATCGTGGTCGCAGTAAACGTCGCCACACACGGGACACACGCCGAAATCGGTCTGGAAATGCAGATCGGGCTCGTCAGAGTGGTTGAAAAGACACGCGCCAGGAACAAGACACAGCTCGCGGAACTGGTCCACCTCAAAGGCCCGAGAAGCAATGACCACCACCAGTTTCTTGAACTCCTCGAACGACGGACACTCCATATTGATGAGCTCTCCATTGTCCTCGAAGAAGGGGACAATCAGCTCCTCATACACCTCCTCGTCCTCGCCAGTCTCCAGGCCGCCAATCTCCTCGACCTCGGTGCCGCTCAGAAGCGCCCGGTCCTCTTCGTTGGCCCAAAACTTGGGAATCTCGGGAGCTTCGGCAATCACAGGCTTGAGAGACTCGAAAAACTCGTGCCATGGACTCTGCTCGCCTAGAGATCGCTCGTACAAAAAGGCCACCAGAAGACCGGGGATATTGTCGAGATCGTGCTCGTCCAGAAGATTGGCAATTCCACAGGTTCGGGGCGACAAACAGGCGCTTTTGGGGACCTTGAGCAGAATCTCGCCGGCTTCGAGATCCTGGATGGCAAAAACTCCGGTTCCACCGAGCTTCGACGTTCGAATTTCAACCGAGGGATGCAGCCAGCACTCGTTTTCGTCAAAGAACTTGACCAGCGACGTTGTGGCCTGGTCAGACATGTTAGTTGTGTGTGTTGAGTGTCTTTGATCTGACTGAAAAAAAAACACTGATAAAAAAAACTGTATGCATGACAAATGCAGCCGAAGCTTATCTCAACGGGCTATTTTAGATCAAGGGAAAAAAGGGGGTGTGATTTATAAGATAAAAACAAGAGGGAGGTTTGGGTGTGCTTAAGAAGCGAATAGGATACTTTTCGTGAACTTCCCGTTCTTTTCTCGCGATTATTCGTGGTGTTGAAGGGCTATCTCTTAGGGAAAGACTTGGATCAAAGTATAAAGAACGTGATCTGAGTGTTATAGAGAAGATACAGCGGCTATAAAGTCATCAGTCCCTTCTCACGTACCATCTGATAAGTGTTTTCGTTTCTGTATACCAATATCCTTAGTCAATCTCTCTAGTTTCTCTAGTCTCTCTAGCTTGTACAGTCTATCCTGCCTTTCTCATATCTCACTAACTAATGCGCAATAACGAGCTAAGATCGTCAGGAGTCGTTATAATTCCGATCGGCTAGTACGGACGTGCCTGGCAGGTCCTCGGTGATCACTTTTGCCACGCTGTACCTCGTTAAAAGCAATTATGACCAGAGTCATTCCTCGAGGAGTATTCAGATGAAAAGAAACCATAACCTAGCTTAAAGAGGAGTGAGAGGTGTTGAAAAAGGTAAGAGATGACAGAAGCCGAACACTGACTAATGATCGGGTCAGTGTCTAACTTCTACACGTTCAACAAAACACTCTTTCATTCAGACCACTACCAATGAACCATACTCAGTACTCTGAGCTTGGCACTCAATCTCCAAATTCTCAACAAAAGTGGCTATCTTGGCGTGTTCCCAAGACCCTCCAATAACCCTCCATTCACATCAAAGCTCAATTGAAGAGTTCTCAACCTTGAAGCTTACATAATACACACAGACACCCGCAGAATCACCGAAACTACAGTTTTTGTCACGTGACAAACGTCAAACGCCACTATTTCCGCCGCGCTGACTAATCAAACACCTCCCCAAGACTCTCCTCCTTTGGCCGCGGTCACAGCCGTCCCAGTGGCCGAGTGGTTAAGGCGTTGCCCTGCTATTCTTCTAGTAGCTGTCAGGCAGTGGGTTTTGCCCGCGCAGGTTCGAATCCTGTCTGTGACGTTACTTTTTGCATGCCCCGCGAACAAACAGCTGTTTTACGTCTGTCAATCTGCGACACGCTATGTTTTGCAATGTTTTGGTGGTATACACGAGATGTTGGATAAGGTTTAAGGAGGTGAGAATATTAGACTTTTACAATAAGGTTTTGGGTGAAACGAAACATTTACAGCGAGTTTCGAACGGACGACCACAACACTGGCACACTGATGACACATAACAGCTCTGGAATGTAAACAGGCAGCCAAGAGCGCTGGAATGAAGAGATCAGGGGTAAGAGAAGAGTGGAGGTGGTTAGGAGAGTTCTCGGGCTATTTGATTGTGTCGTACTCTGTCTGGTATTACCAACCTACTGCTGAGACCTTCCGAGACATGACGTAATCGGAGGTGGAAGCCGTCAATCACATGAAACGAGGATGATACAAGTCTAAGACGAACAGCCCCTCAGATCCCTGTTGAGAACCCGGCCCGGCTCCCTATACAGCTGTCTCAGAGTCCCTGCTTTGCGTTGGTCTGTTTTGCATGACCAGGACACCCCTGTCACAGTTGTCAACGTTAGCTGTAGCATGACGAAGCGGACAAAGACAGAGCCCAGGGGGGGCCAACCTCAGGGCTGTACGATGCTCGATGTGCCTACCCACAGTGTCTCCTACATACGCAAGGTGTGCACCGTTTGTCTCAAGTCTAACTCTGCTGCCGGGAGCTGCCCCTGTGACTGTGCAACCACGGTGACTCGGTGACACCGTCTGTCTCAGCTGGTGGCGACCCCGTTGCATCCTCCCCGTTGAGATTATTTCCCCGGCAACAGGCCACTTTGTGTTTCCAGAAGGCGGGGGATGAGCACAAGAGTTTACAGTGAACATGTGAAGACTGGACTGTAGCCTTTGTTCACATGAGCCAGAGTCCCGTTATAGAGTCCCGTTACTGAGTCCCGGTACCTTGTCTGAATCCTGAATCCTGGCTTCATACGCCAGAAACACCTGTCTCAATGTGAATCATATGGATGCTCATCCTATGTCTGACTCAGTCCGACCGCCTGTTTCAGACATCGGCGCGAATCAAAGAAGCGTGCTAGAAGAGCCATCGCACAGTCGGTACTTCTACAACGCACGGGATGAGAATACGGCCATCAAGTGCAGAAGTCAGGGTTAGTCAGGGTTGGTGAGGTCAGACCAGTACACTTGTACAAAGTAACCAAGAACAAATGGCAAAGAAAACCAGATAGTCCTAGTCGCACCCCCAGCAATGCCACTCCTTCTCGTCTTGCAAATTTTTCCCACTAGCCAAACCCAGACCCGAAATGACTTTGATGGTGGAAGCTCCTTGTGGACTCCCGTATCGAGCTCGTACGGCGTTCGGAATGAGCCCTAAAGACGATTTAATATTCGGGGGCCACGACGTTGCTAGCTGCCCTTCATTCCGGCCGGATTCCGGGATATTCCTGCGGCTCTGAGATAATACCGTGTGGTGTGTACCACTATGTCCAGCGTTCATTCCTCGTATAGCAGATCTCGATCTTCGGCCGATACGAGCAGACTCTGACTTTTTGTGCGCAACTCTCGGGATGCGAGGGGCAAAAGGGCCCACTTTTTTTTGTTGCCATCGGTGCTAGCGGACGTTGCTAATGGCCATGGGTCTAAAGAGGCTTGTCATAGGAGGAATACAATAGGCAGCAACTATGGATATCCAGGGTGTTCGGTGTTGAGTTATGCTATAAATGGTTAGCGGATAATAGAAACGTGATAATAGAGCGACTTATGAGTTGACATGAGACTTTGACTCAACTACAAGTGTGACTCAAGAACGACTTATGGTCTCAAGAACATCCACAGACACTTGCACTACGTTCGTACGGTACAGCACTTCGTACTGTACCTCTTCCTCCAATTAGGTCATTATCATTATCTATAAATATGTACATTAGCTGATTGTTAGTAGAGCATTTGATGCAAGTGGCTGGTGGCTTTTGGTGGTCAGAGAAGACTCTGAGTATGCAAGGGGGTGTTGAGGGGCCTCAGATTCAGGCAAACAGCCGGGCTCGGGGGTCGCTCATGCCGAAATCAAACCGGTCCACGTCGCTGGTGTGGTTGAGCGAAAAGTGGAACGGCTCGTTTTCTTCGCTTCGTCGTCGCTTGACGCCCCGGTCAGAGACTGCCGTAGGGGACACGTCGGGGGTGTAGGGCGTGGAGAAGATGGACGAGGTGTGGCTGAGGGGTGAGACCGACGAGGTGTGGCTGAGAGGCGAGAGGTTGGATTTGAGAGAGGGAGCAGGCAGCAGAGAGACCGGGGAGACTGGGGACACGGGCTGCTTGGCGTAGGTGGGTGCCGGAGCGGCGTTGACGGGCTCCTCCATGGAGTCCTGGCCCACCACAAACAGCTCGCAGTTTTTGATCTCTTCTCTGAGCTGGGTCAGCGAGATTCGCGACTTGACGTCCGCGGTGAAGATCGAGTTGAGAATGCCCGCAAACTCGTCGCTGATGGGCAGAATCTGCTGCAGGAACGAGGGGTCCTTGAGGTACTGGCGGTAGGCCTCGTCGGACACGTGGGCGCGTTTCCAGGGGTTTCTGCCGCAAAAGAGGTTGATGGCAATGACTCCCAGGCTCCACACGTCTGCTGCGGCGTTGCCGGCGTTGATCTGGTGGGCCGACAGCGGGGCAGCCCGCTTGGTTTGTCGTTCGGGCGACATGTAGAAGGACGAGCCGCACTGGGACACCTGCTGTCCGGATCTCGAGGCCAGGCCAAAGTCCGCCAGCCGAATGCACGTGCCTCCCTCGGCGACCAAAATGTTTTCGGGCTTGAGATCGCAGTGGTACACGCCCTTGTTGTGGGTGTAGAGCACGGCCTCCAGCAGCTGGAGCAGAATGATCTTGGCCGAGGGCGCGTAGGTCTGGAACATGCCTCGGTCGACAATCGCGGTGAAGAGATCGTCGTCGCAGTGCTCCAGCACAATGTACAGGCAGTCGCTGGCCTCGTAGACGGCGTACAGCGACAGAATGTAGGGGTGGACCTGGACGTGGTTGTGGAGGGCGATTTCTCGGTAGATGTGGGAAGCGTTGTGGTTGAGGGCTGCGAGAGAGACCTGCTGCAGCGACAGCTTATGAGCGTGGATCACCTGACCGCGGCAGTCGGACAGCGGCGACCGCTTGCCAACGACCTTGACGGCGTAGCGTCTGCTGGAGTAAATGTCGGTCGCTCGGTAGACGGTTCCATAAGCGCCGGTGCCAATCACCTCCTCCAGACGGAGGTTTCCTAGTCGAGCGTTGAGCTTGTGCATGTTGCTTGCGAAGAAGAGTATCGGGGGCAACGGGAAAATGTTCTTGGGGGACACGAGCCTTCTGCCTGCCTGCCCGCGACCCCATATATATGATTTACGAGGTGGTGGTCGCCCCCATGGGTCTTGCACCCGAAAACGCTATTCGGCGCTAAGTCTAGGGGGTATGACAAGGGCCAGAAAAAAAGCGAGAAGTCTAACTTTGTACCCCCGTGTACAGTCCTAAGTATAACTTTAGAGCGACCGTTGAGATGTGAAACGGGGTAGGGGGAGGTGGTTTAGTGGGTGGTAGAGGAGAGATGGGGGGAAAATAAGTGCACCAGCTTACTCAGCAGGTTCAGTTTACTTGATTCAGAACTTTTTCCGTCAAATTTGATGTCTCCCCCCACAACTGGACCTTCCATATCTGCCGCCTTTTCGTTTTCTTCTAAATGGCTTCCTTTTTCCCTTTCGGCCAATCTCCCTCCAATTTAACACTGACAGCGGCATGGTGCAGATCCTCATGGCAGAATAGTGTGCAAATAATATCTGGAAGAAAAAAACTGGAAGGACCAGTCTTCTGAAAAAAACACAAAGTCCGGCGCGAATAATAAGTCCTCACATTCTTGCAATCGAAATACAAGTACTTGCGTATTGCGTGCTGTACAAGCCTGAACCTCAGTGCATCTCCAGTATTACGTACAAGTACGAACTCCAACTTCCCCCGGAGAAAACAGCCGTAACCAGGGTTTGGCATGCACATCCACGTTGATAGTCGTTGGATACATGTTGCCACACCATAGGTAGGTACCAGTGCCACAACCAGTGGCAAGAATACACACAGTGTCGCCACCAGATACAAGTACGAGTACAGCGTTGCCACCGACCCCGAGGAACGGTTGCCGTCTAGAGATCCATTCTCTCATTCTCTCATTTCGTAAAATCATGCGATTTTCGCATTCCGAAAAATATTATTACCAGTGCAGAGACAAGCCCCCTAAAATGCACATGTAATTAAAGGGGGTTACGGGGAACATAGTGTGGAAAGCGAAAAGGCGGAAACCGAAAAATTGGAGCCTTAGGACAAAAAAAAAAGCTACTTTAAAGTAGCCAACCCAATCCCGCACGTACTACGCTCTCTCTCTCGGACTATACAGTCTTCAGTCACTGGATCAAAGGTCTCACTTGTACAGCGACGTTGGCGCTCGGAGTGAGAGAAATACGAGTTCTGGAATCCGAGCTTGGTCCTTTGACCCACCGCCTCCATCGGAAGCACCAGAGCTCGCCCAAACTTTTATCCTCTACTATACCAAGGCAGGTACTGGCTCATCTACGTACAGGCACGTCATCCCTGTCTGTCAGCCCTGCCACAGGCTACTTGTGCTTGTACTCGTAGTTCAATCTCGTCATCATAGATGCATAGGTGGGGACAGACAAGAGGGATAGCTCAACGTACTCAACAGAAGGAGGGCGGATTGGAAGGCCTCATATCGGGTCCTCTTATCAAGATCTCAATGTAGCATCTGTTTAGAGGGCCACTTGTATCCTCGAGCTATCCAGCTATAGCTATAGTTTATACCTCCACCAAACTCATGATCGACTAATTATAGGCGGCATCGCATTTAATTTGGGAGCGGGTGGGTGCCCATCCTGGAGTGCAGCATCGAGGCTGGTTAATTGGAGGTGATAATGCCAGATGGCGGCGATTGGCGATACAAGCCCCGTCCGACCTCTCGTGTTTCCATACATACGACCGGTCGACCACATCCACAAGGGGTAATTTTGAGCCTTCTATAGGACGCCGTGGTATTACATGTGGTAATAGGAAAAAGGGAAAAAGGGATAAAAGGGCGGGGCTCTATAGCGTCATCGTCTTTGATAGTATAGGATCCACACTACCCCAGGCTACGGTGTGGCACACGACCCAATCTCAGGCCAATTTGCAGATCCACTGGAAAGATTCGCCAAACTAGTTCTTCTTCCCGTACTTGTAGATCCGATAACGTCATGACCACCTCCACTCTAGTCCTCTCTTCCTGTGGCCAAATCTGGCAGGCCTCTGGCTTCCTCGTCGTTTCTTTTTTTACCACGGCCCATGTCGATGCGACCGCTGATCCATGCATCCCCGCAAAGCGGCCCAGCTAGACCACGGCTAGCACGTGCCACAGCGACCCATCCGGCACGGGAAGCTACAAGGGAGCGGGGGAGGGGCTAGTGCCAGGGTATGGCTCTGTGTCGCCCGTGTTTACAGCTCCGAGCCCTGTACGAGGCAGCTGAGCTCCACGTTCTTGTGCCGTATGTCTTGCACGTGCATCGTCAAGGTCATCTCGGTGACGTCACAGTCGTCCCATTAGCCAGCCCGGGAGTCCGTCCCTGACATGGCCTGATCACAATCGCGGACTATATATTATCATAGGGCAGGTAAGGGCTCATAATACTGCTGGTGTGGTCGTGGAATCTGGCGTCATGGCGAGATATTCTGTCGCTCGTCCAAATGGCGGGCTGGACATGCATGCACTCCACCTCTGGAGCCATCGCAGCGTCTCTGGCAGCTGGGAGGCGGAAGGGGCTCTATCGAGGCTTAGCGCGCCTGTCAGCGAGCCCTACCTTTGAGCTGACCCTGCCTCATTTGGCTCAACTCCACGTTTGAGGACCCTGACGTTGACGTGCTAGTCCAGGCTACTGGCTGACAGCTGTAACAGAGCCTCCTGTGTACAAGTAGCCGGTTTGATGAAGCGGGCTGATACCGGCCAAGTCTACGCTCCATCAGCCCAGTCTCAACCGTCATTTCATCTAATCAAACACTGATCCTACACGCTGTGTAAGCCGTCTCAGTACTTGTAATACCTTTCCAGGGCTGCAGGTGGCCGGAAGAATGTGCAATACAATGCCAGCCGCCATAATATAATATCCAGCTCCCACCATGAACCTCAACATGTATCCATGGCGTGGTGCAGTGAGTACAATACAAGTACGAAGTACTTGTACAAGTATGTACAAGTATTATGGAGAGATTGAACGAAGAACAAGTCTGAAACGTGCAACTTGTACAGTACGAGTACATGGATACAAGTACTCGTACGAGTACAACAACACAACTTCGGCGGCTCTCACAACATCTACAAATGTGCTGCTTGCAACTAATCAAACTAAGACAAGAGAATATAATTTCTGGCCAATTTGCCCGTTATTATACAGTTGACGCATGCACACCAACCCACATGATGGAGCGTGTGTAGACAGGGATAATTAGCACGGGAGGGTTTCTGGAAACACGTAAAGAAGATTTATAATATCTCTGGCTGTCTGGCCGGGCTCCCGCAGACCCGGCAACCTCAAGTAATAAACGGGTACAAGTATATAGTCCATGTCCTTTCCCATCTTTCCAGCCAATCTTCAACGGTCCAAAAAAGAGATGATCTGTGACGACCGAAAAACCAACCAAGAGATAGACTCTCAGATTTGCCCAAGAGTGAATCTGTATTGCATCGGCTATCGTCTACAGGCTGGAGACAAAGAGCAGACAAAGGCCTAAAGGGGGGAAATAGGGGTGTTCTGAGAAGACGCTAAGTAGCACTAATTTGCATCTAAACAGGAGCTAGACCTTTTAGAGGCCCGCTAGAGATGGAGCCGGGGCCTAACTCACACTAATGGGCTCTAAAAACGGGCTTTTGGGGGCCTCTTCTCCAGAATTATCCCGAAAGAACCTCGATCCAGAACCACACGTCGAAAGCGAGTCGACCAGCGATATTATTTTCAGTCGCTTTCCTCAAACTGCTCCCATAACACTTGTATAACGCACGTATAGACACAGGGGTAAAGTCTGGTGCTATTACAGCTCAAGGCCCAGCATGTCTCAGGTTTAAAAGCGGGAGAGATCAAAACAAATGGGCTCAAGTAGGTACCGGCGTGATTCAGGGCTAAAACGGTCTGTCGACAGGGGCTCGAGCTAGTCTGGGATTGCACATTGCCTGTTTCGGCGCGCCAGGGCCTTTATCACGTTCTCTCACATGTGCTCACATACAAACACTTCAAACAGACATGAAACAGTGGACTCTGTGTCGGGTAGGTGGAATGGCGATCGTTTTTCACCGCGAGAGTGCCGATCTGTGCCGATCCGGCGGTTGATCGACCATCTCGAGTCGCTGGAATCTGGGCCTCAAATAATATCGGAGCTCGAGCGACCTTTGTACACCAGAAAAGAAAATAAACCATGTATCACTGGCTGCAGAGAATGTGTCAGAGGAAGAAGAAATGTTCGATGTTGCAACCGCATGAAACCACTTGTGAGGAGGTGTACAGTGCAAAAGCGGTACAAGTACGGAGTACATACTTGTAGATTACCGAATCTAGTATCTGCACTTCTCCCCGGTTGTCACCAAGAACCCCTAACTTCCTCTTTCATTCTCTCACAGCCCACACTCCCCCTTGGCTTCTGCACCATGCCGCTGACGAATACGACTCTTGAGCCAATCGAATAATATATACGAGACGAGCTAAAGACGCGGTAGCTCTGCGTCCCAAACGTAGGATCACGTAGCCTGGCGTGGTGCACACGGCTTATTATTTCCTTCCACAAGTAAGTACAGTAGCTACAAGTAAGGGGAACACAGGGGGTCAACTACTTGTAGACGTAGGGGCCAACGGATACGGCAAGCACACGGCAGAAGTAGCTCTTAGCCTCACGCCTTAGACAGCTGCTTATTTTTACCCTTGCGTCGAGCACGAGAGACCCACCCAGTACAAAGTAGCCACTATGACTCCTATCCTGCTCCTTCCGAATGCGATTCTTGCAAGAGCAATATCCTAGAGCAACATCTCATCTATTACTCAGGGTCCACATGTGATTTGCAGCTTAACCTCCTGACTTATACCTCCTTTTCCACCCCTTTTAGTTGACCCCTTTTATTTGACCCTTCGACGATCTCCAGTCTAAAAGAACATGGGCAGAACACGGGAGAACACTGTACGAAGTACAAGAGACGCCAATGCCAGAAGTGCGGTGAAAGACCATCCCTTACAGCTGACAATGGTCGCCTGACACTGTAGAGCCCCAACACTGTGAAAATATCGCTTTATTCTGCGTCCTGAGCAGGGGTGGAAAACGCTTATACATACTCAATGCACACACATGGTGTTGTGCAGCGAAGTAGAGGTACGGACGGAGAGATGACTAATCAGAAACGCTGTCACGTTCCCCAACGGGCCATCAAACCTCCAGTCCCCTCTCACGTGCCATCAAACCTCCAGTCCCCTACTCACGTTGCTACACCCTCACCAATAACATGATCGATCAAACTATATACATGGGTCCACAGGTACAATGGAGATCCTTCGACGGCGAGCTGCGCTGTGAACTCTCTCGGCCAGTCGGCATCTGCTAGCAAAACCATCATTACTCATTCATCTTCGTTCGCTCGTCCCCTAGCCCTTTTGTTTGCCTAAAGCATCGACTTCTCTCCAACCTGCTTCCCCACATCCTAACACTTCTCGACAATGATGGAAGAAGCGCCTCCACCACCGTTGCAGATGGCAGCACAACCGTACTTGCCGCCCTCCTGCTGCAGAACAGAGTTGAGGGTGACAATGACTCGGGCGCCGGAGCAGCCCAGAGGGTGGCCAATGGCAACAGCACCGCCGTAGACGTTGACCTTGGACTCGTCCAGACCCAGCAGCTTGGTGTTGGCAATGCCGACCACGGAGAAGGCCTCGTTGAACTCGTAGAAGTCAATGTCCTTGGCCTCGAGACCAGCTCGCTTGAGAGCCACAGGCACGGCCAGAGCGGGAGCAGTGGTGAACTTGACGGGCTCGTTGGCAGCCTCGCCCCAAGACACAATCTTGAGCAGGGGCTTGAGACCGAGCTCCTTGACCTTGGAGCCCGAGGCCAGAATGACGGCGGCTCCTCCGTCGTTGATGGGGGAGGCGTTGGGGGCAGTGACGGTTCCGTCCTTCTTGAACACGGTTCGGGCAGACTTGAGCTTGTCCTCGTTCAGGTTCTTGACCTCCTCGTCCTCGGAGACAACGACACCGGGCTTGCCTCGGAAGCCGGGCAGCTCAATGGGCGACACCTCGTCCTTGAACTTGCCGGCGGCGTAGGCAGCCTGGGCCTTCTTGTACGAGTTGATGGCAAACTCGTCCTGCTCCTCTCGGGAGATGGAGTGGGTGTCGGCACACACCTCGGCAGCCACACCCATGGCCTGGCCGTCGTAGGCGTCAAACAGACCGTCTCGCTGGATGCCGTCCACCAGAGCGCCGTTGCCGTACTTGTTGGCGACTCGGGCCTGCACGTAGTGGGGCACGTTGGACATGGACTCGGCTCCACCAGCAATGACAATGTCGGCCGATCCGGTCATGATGGCCTGGGCGCCCTGGATGATGGCCTTCATGCCGGACGCGCACACCTTGTTGACGGTGGTGGCCACAATGGTGTCGGGGAGACCGGCCTTGAGAGCAACCTGTCGGGCGGGGGCCTGGCCAACACCGGCGGAGAGGACGTTGCCGAAGATGATCTCGTCGATCTGCTCGGGCTTGAGATCGGTCTTGGCGAGGGCGGCTGGGTTAGTACGGAAGCAAACGAATTGAGCGCAGCTCAATGAGTGCGCGGACAACATCCTATGGCATATTGTCGGGCAACAGGGAAACACCTGAAACATCCTGCTGGTATGCCGCCAGTCAACAGGACATCCTGAAATATCGTGCTGGAGCACTGTCAGACAACATCCTATAGAACACTGTCAGACAACATCCTATGGAACACTGTCAGGACAACATCCTATGGAATACTGTCGGGCAACAGGGAAACACCTGAAACATCCTAAGGAACACTGTCAGGACAACATCCTATGGAACACTGTCAGGACAACATCCTATGGAATACTGTCAGACAACAGGGAAACATTCTGGAGCATCCTGCTGGAACACTGTCAGACAACAGGACAACATCAAGGAACTTCCTGTTCGATCCTGTCAGGACAACGATCTTATAGTTACCGACAACCAGAGATCTGACACGAACAGCAGTGCAAACAGCAGGTAAGACCACAGATCGTGGGTCCCACAGCCATTGTGCATGACTGAGATCACAATGACAACCTGACACCGACAGGTCCACGGACATCAGCCATTGTCAACAGACAGATCAGACAACAGAGACAACATCATAGATCACCGCAGCGACACAAGTGGTCCTGCCCATTCAGGGACAACACTTGGAATATCACCCCAACTGCAATGGATCACCAGACATGACATCAGATGACCACCCCAATTGAGTGACACGACCCATGTCGGTGTCAGATCCGTCTAGATCAGTTGGTCGCAACGTGAGCAACCAATATAATACCGAGCAAGTAACACTGTCTCTGTACCACATTAGTTCACGTCACAATCATGCTGCCATCACGACTGCCATCACGACTGCCATCACGACTGCCAGTCTTCCTGCTCCTGTCTCCTTTTCTGTTCGTGTCCCTCTCCTGTCGTGTCACCCTGGATGTGATCACCCATTCATACTCACCCTTGACGGCGTGGGCGCCGAGATCAACGTAGGTCTGGCCGCTCAGCGAGCTGAGGAAAGAACCAATGGGGGTTCGTGCGGTGGAAACAATGTAGACGGGCTCCATCTTGACGTGTGGTGTAAGTTGTGTGAAGAAGAGATGCAAATGTGAGTTACAAGTGTACAAGTAGCTTTAACCTGTTGGGAGTGTGTGGCAGGTGAAGTGATTGAGACTGAAAAGTCACGTTGGAGAGTAATGTGGAGTGTAAAGACACAAAAGGAACATTCCCAAGAATATATATACCCGTCAACAACCCCCCTCAAAACTCTGCTGACCAATGCATGCTGTTTACCTCGAGCCAGAGACACTGCCACGCTCTCTCCAGTCCACTGAAAATAACGTTTGACCCGATCCAAACGACGGACTCGAAGAAAGCGAGCGACGTGTACCAATAGTGTTTGTCACTAGAACCGGTGCAAATGGTGATCGATCAGTGCAACTCGACCGAAGCGATTGGAGCGAAGAGAGAGAGCCGAGGTTATTACAAACTCATCCCAAGCGGCTCAAGGACGGATGATTAAGGAGTACGGAGTACACTCTTTGTTGTATCAATCATCTATAGACCTCTCCATCAGGGTAACATTGGTTCTGTTGAGCTGCTTGCTTTTTCCTACCTATTCGAAGGGTGGTTTTGTGAGTAAAGGAGGTTGCTAATTTTTCAACTAGAATACTAAGCAAAACTGTTGTAACGTTTTTAGGCTATTTTCATATACTTACTAAGCATGATGACTAAGCATGATGACTAAGCATGATGACTAAGCAAACAACTAAACAGATGACTAAGCAGATGACTAAGCAGATGACTAAGCAGATGACTAAGCAGATGACTAACCAAGGACAAGATCAGATCACTGGTCAGGCAGTTTTGTAATTATAAAAAATCGGAGAAAACTCACAAAAATCGCAAAAATACTCCCAAATGCTCACCACCCCTTTCCAGCACTTATCCATATTATCAATCAACCTGTAACAGTGTATAGGCGTACACTGGTGTACTTGTACTTCGCTTGTATCTTGCTGCCTGCATAAACCCAAATAATTTTGTCGAGATCTTTCACACTTCTTCACCATGATTTCAATCAACGACAGAAAGTTCCTTACCGAGGCCCTGAAGGTGGGCAAGCGGCTGGACGGCCGGACGATGGAGGAGGCGCGTCCTCTGGAGGTGAAATTCGGCTCGCAGTTTGGCCATGTCGAGCTCAGTCTCGGCAAAACCAAGGTGGTGGTTCGAATTTCCGCCGAAATCACAAAGCCCAACGAGCGGCGTCCGTTTGAGGGCATTTTCGTCGTGCACACCGACATTGGGTCCATGGCGTCCCCGATATTCGAAAACAACCACCAGAGCGAGATGGAAATCATGATTTCGCAGGTGGTGGAGAAGGCCGTGCGACGAAGTGGAGCTCTGGATCTCGAGTCGCTGTGTATTGTTGCGGGCAAAAAGTGCTGGGAGATTCGGGCCGACGTGCACTACCTGGACTATGATGGAGGGCTTGTGGACGCCACGTGTGCGGCTGTCATGGCTGGTCTGTATCATTTCAAGAAGCCCGATGTGGAGGTTGATGGAGGAGCCGTGACGGTGTGTGACATGGAGGAGAGACACCCCGTGGCTCTGAGTGTGCTGCATCTGCCCGTGTCTGTGACCTATGGTCTTTTTGAGCTCAAAAACGACGATACCAACGAGGTGGACAAGGTGGAGTGTGTGTTGGACTGCACTGGCATCGAGAGACAGGTCCAGAACGCAGAGATTACAATCACAATCAACAAAAACAGAGACATTTGCCAGATTAGCAAACCCAGCGGCGTGTCGATCGAGGGATACAGAATAGTCGAGCTGTGTGAAAAGGCATTCCAGGAGGCTGTCAGGGTGACTGAGGTGATTGACAAGGCTCTGAAGGAGGACGAGGAGATGCGAAACAAGGGTAACTGGAAGGCGCTGTTGAGTGCGGAGAATGATCGGTATGAGAAGTAATCCAGAGCGTAGCGATGGATTACGCTCGGGATTAAGGAGAGGTGAAGGGTTACTTGAAGATGACATACTACTGATCTGATACTCAAGGTCAGACTTTCATAAATGAGCTTCTCAAAGTACAGTGACAGTATTTGCCGATACGAGTCAACTCACAGACTACTCGTGAATACCGGTCACAATCTCCTAGGATGATATATAGATAGATGCATAATGGATATATAGGATATGGTTCTTGTAGCAAAGGAGTGTGTACCAGTAGTGAAGTTGAGCACATCTAGAGTGAAGAGGAGCGGCATAACAGCACCTATTATACCCAGTGGTATCCTAAGACACTTTGGCGTGAACAACTCGTCTATAACATCTTCCAATAGCATCACTATAATAACAGCGTGGGCTAACGAAATGTATGAAGATATAGACAACAACCAACAAGTCCAGAGTGAGCCAGTTCTCTTGAGATGTTGATAGAGTACTGTACGAAGCACTGTACAAGTACTATGATCCTGTACTACAATGAAATACTACCTCCACCAAAACCTGCTTGTTGAATAAATAAATATGAGGCTATAAAAATGCACCTATCTGCCACCCGTTCTGCTCCTTTTGAATCCCGTTTCCCTGGTATCATCACTTCCACCCTCTTCTCTCTTCCTCTTCTCCAATTCCTTTCTCTCAAACCAAGCCTGCCTTTTCCTTTCGAATTCCTCTTTCGCTTTCTTCTCCAAGTACGCCTCTTTCTTCTCTTCATACGTTAGCGGCCTCAGTTGCCTTCTCCTCTCCTCTTGTCTTCTGATCTCCTCTTGTCTTGTCTTTTCCTCTTGTCTTCTCTCTTCCTCTTGTCTTCTTTCGTCCTCTTGTCTTCTCTTTTCCGAAGGCCTAATTCTTTCTGATTCCCGTCTTTTTTCCTCCTGCCTTCTCTTCCTTCTCTTCTTCTCCTGCCTTCTCTCATCCAATTCCTTCTTTCCGTCATCCCTACTTTCTTCAGGCTCTTTTCCTTTCTCAGATTCCCTGCTCTTTTCTCTCTCCCTCTCCTCCCTCTCCTTCTGCTCTTTCTCCTCTTCCAAAACAGACAACCGAGCTGCGACCTGAAGACCGTCCATACCAGGCAAGATTCCCTGTAGTCCATACTCCTGGAAAACCACAAACTTGTTGCGCATGATCTTCACCTGATTTGTAATGTAATCAGAGAACTCAGACAGTCTTCTCGAAACACAGCGCTCCTCAAGACTAGCTTCTTGAATAGAATGAGAAAGAGCAACAGCAGCTTTCATCAACATATGGTCGCCCTCCTGGGCGCTCTCTTCCAGTAACTTGATATAATCGCCCATCATTTGGGTATCTTCTTGATCGTGCCATTCCTGGTGTTCTTTATACTGAGCCTTTAGAGCCTCCAAATCGTCCCTTGAAAACGCGTCGCGATCAACAGTCGCAAGGAAACATTCTCGTGCAATCAGAATCATGATGGACCTTCTTTCGGCATCCAGGGTGGCTCTGATTGTGTCTGGATCAGAAACTGCCTTGCGAGGATCTTTCTTCAACCAGTACTTTAGTTGATTAGCCATAGCCTCCAACATGTCGGCAGTTTCGCCGATAGGCTGGCTAACCACGTGACTTCGATCTGAGCTCAAAAACTTGCGTGTCACCAGACAAAAACGCAGCACATTGAGCCCGGCCTTTTTGTAGCCTCCTATCGATTCGAGATGCTGCTCGACCCTCGCAGTGAGAGCTTTCTGCACTCCTTCGGTGGGTCTGCTCAGGTACCGGTCGCAGTAGTGCTCGAGAATCCAGTCGGTGGCGTAGGATCTCTCCTCCAATTCACGTCCCATTTTTTTTGACGCGACTCAGTTACAAGAAGTATGTACATACGCGATCTGGAGTTGAAGTTAATGTACTGATAGTATGCAGAGTGAGTGAAGAGTGAACGAAGTATATGAGTGTACCGGTAGCTTTGTATAAGTGTATGGTAAAGTGAGACGGTTTATTTGTGGTGGTAGAGTTGATTAAAAGTGCCATTCTTCAGGTATACTTGCTTCTTTGGTGTTGACTAAAGTATGGGATGTCTAAGCAGTATATCTAGTTTCTCAACTAAACCCAACAAAAATGAACTTCATTGTCAAGTAAAATAATTGAACCAAAAGTCAAAAAGTCCTCACAAAATTACGTGACAAAGAAATAAAGAAGTAATAGCCAGTGCTTAGCCGCATCAGGTACACTGCAATATCTCAGCGGTCGTATAGCCACACGCTGCATCTTTCAACCAGCCCTTTTATTTCCACACCGTTAATATTACTGCCAATTTCAGCTGCCAAATGTGCATGCCTTACCAGCCCTGTTGTAGGGGAAGTAAAAAAATCATACAAATTCGAAAAAAATGAGAAAAATAACAAAAAACATGAAAAAGCACGACAAAATAAACAATTCCATCTTTTTAACCATCAAAAACACCCACAACCGGACCCATTAGACTGTTCTGTCTAAATCCCACAATGTATCACCTCACAAGCTTAATAATCCCATACAACACAGGACACTCTTCCAGGTCCTTCAGTAGCCCAGTAAACGAGCTGAAAATCACACCACACACAAATACCACCTCTTCAAACACATTGCACTCTTCAGTTTCCTTCAATCTCCCCCCAAACCCCCCCAATAACAACACCCCCCCCTAAGTTACCCTACCGTCCCAACCACAAACAAGAACCACATTTAAAGTTTGCACTGGAATGTGCGCTATACCAGCCCCCCAAATTACCCGCCTCTTTCTTTTCACTATCCCACGACACAAAACGCTCTTGTCCTCATCACCACTCTTCTTCGGCACCTTCATCGACACCGCCACCGTACGCCCCGAGGCTTCCCCACACACACAACGTCTACACACAGGATTTGCCACCGTATTTATATACAGCAACCCTTGGTTTTTGTGTAACATCCTAGACGCACAACCCACCACACGCGACACGAAACGCGCCTCTGAGAAAAAAAGTACTCCTGTACACACACACAACTTGACACACACACACAATGTTCTTCTCCGAACAACTACTGACTGACCGAGGCCCCCTGGCCCAGGTGTGGCTTGCCGCCAACCTCGAAAAGAAGCTGAAGCGAAGCGACCTGCTCAACACAGACATCCCCAAGTCCGTCAAGGCGATTGTGGACAGCGAAAAAAAGGTGCCCATGGCCCTGCGGCTGTCGGGCCAGCTGCTGCTCGGCGTGGTGCGAATCTACGGCCGCCAGACCGGCTACCTGCTGGACGACTGCTCCCACACCGTCACCAAGATCAAGATGACGTTCAAGCCCGGCAACGTCGATCTGCCCACCGTCAACACCGGCGGCAGAAACACCTCCAAGGCCTCCGCGGCCCTCACGCTCGGTAACGCGATTTCCGACCTCGACCTGGCACTTCCTCCTGCCCCGGTTATTCCCGGTCTCAATCTCCCCGGCCTCAACCTCGGGCTCGACGAGTTCATGCCCGTGAGCAACGCCAACCTCGTCAGCAACGCCACCGACATCACGCTGCCCCAGCACGACATTTCCATCGAAATCGGCCGAGCTGACGAGGAGGACGAGCTGGCGGACCTCGGCGACGACCTGGAGCTCGATCTGGGCCTGGACCTGGACGGCGAGCTGAACCTGGACGAGCCCTCGGCTGTGGACGGCGCTGGAAACGAGTCTATCGAGCTGCCCCGAGGCGACGACGACGAGCTCGCCAACCTCGACGACGGCCTGGACCTGGGTCTGGATCTCGGCGAGGACAACCTCGAGGCCGAGCTGGCTGCCCAGCAGGCCGCCGAACAGCTGGACGACAACCTCCCCATGTCGCCCATCGAGCCTGCGGACGACGGGCTGCTGGAGGAGGACGGCCTCACGCTGGAGGAGCCCTCCATCAACATGGCCGACGCGCTGGCCGGCAACATTCCCGAGGTGGCCACTCCGGCCGCTCCCCGGCGCCGACGGGCCGCCCGAGGCAAGCGGGCCAAGTTTGACGACGAGACCCAGCTCGACCAGGACTTTGTGCAGCAGCAGCGACGAAACCGGGACGGCATCATCTACGAGCACCCCCAGCTGGAGGCGTTCGAGAAGGAGGTCAACACCTTCAACGACCTGAGCGCTGACCTGCTGGCTCTGGTGGACCCCGAGGCCATTCGAAAGACTCTTTCCAGCCGGGAAGTGCGAGACGACGAGGAGCAGGTGATGACCCCCGCGGCGTCCCCCAACGGCAAGCGAGCCTTTGAGGAGGTGGAGCAGGACGAGCAGGACAAGCTGGCCGAGCAGCCCCTCGACTACGAGATCCCCGACGATATCGTCATGGACAACACCGAGACCGTGGACGAGCTTGCTGCCGCTGCTGCCAACGGTGAAGAGGAGGAGGATCTGCTGGTGACCGGCACCGTCGACGGTATTGCCAAGAGCACCATTGCTACGGCGCAGACTCTGCGGCGACAAATGTCCGGCGACCAGGACAAGGTGCAGTTTTCGGAGCTGATTGCCGGCAAGGGCCGAAAGGCCGCGGTGCAGAGCTTCTTCGAGGTGCTGGTGCTGGCAACCAAGGATACGATTGCCATTGACCAGCCCAAGCCCTACGCCGACTTCTCCGTGTCTGCCAAGGACAACCTGTACGACGACATGTGGAGCGAGGTCAACACCGAGATTGCCGCTTAGACCGATGACGATGGCTTCCCTGGCTAGACTGCTTGACTTTGCATGCGACTACTGACTCTGCTTCTGCACCTATTTATTTAATGAATTGTATAACTAGTATTATTGATGAGAGATGTAGGATAGATGCCGATGAAGGGATATAAAACAGCTCGGGGGTATGTAGACATAGATGGGTTCAGCTGATACCATAGCAAGAGGATTCATGGGCTTAACGTCTTGACAACGTTCGATGTTAAAAGAGACCAATGACTCCATCGTTATTCGCTAACTACAGTACACAGTCATTCCTAACAGAGATGTGACAGTCTGAAGGAGCAAGTTACAGAAAGATTCCTTTCTCCTCAAGTGATAATGATCCAGAAACATGAAACTTGAACAGTAGTACAGTACGAGAAAGGAACAAGTGAAAAACTTTCCATTCATGATCTCAACAGTTTCAGCTGATATTTCACCACCCAAAAGACCTCGGCTTACAGTTCAATCTCAGAGTCATTTGGACCTTGACCGAGACATTCCATACATACCGTTCATTCCGTCAGCCACTCTAAACCGTAGCTAAAAACTTTTCAAACTCTTGTGGCCAGTGGCTCCGTGGCTAAAGGTGGGCGGCGATGTAATGCTAATGGAGAAGTAGTCCGTGTGGCTTGGTGGCTGTGCTATAGGAGGGGGTTATAGTATAGATGATGAAAAATTGATAAATGAGGCCAGAAGCGAGTTTTTCAACACCTTTTCAAGTCCCCCTTTAACCAGATGTCCGATCTTTCTTCTTCCGATGACTTGCAACGACTCCACATCATCGGCCCTACCTTAGAGCTGTGGCTTGAGTACGCCATGAAGAGTTTTTAAGCAGTAGGAGCCTGGGTGAGCCCCGGTGAGCCTCCTAATGGCTGAGGCGTAAGTGGGCGTAGTCGAACAATTACAAGCCACAATGGGAGCTGTACCACTTGCGTGATTATCACTGTGAGACGAGAGAATACCCCCACGTACAGAGCAACAGTGTCTATGGTTGCTCCGAGGTTTCTCAGAGACCCAACGAGCTACTCATCCACTTTTTCATCACCCTTCAGCCTGCCACTATCGAAGAACATTGGGTTTCGGGGTCCGAAAGCTGTCTAGTTTCATGGGGCTGTTCCAGAGCCACGTGCGACCTTGTGGGGTCGATATGCAGGCTTATCTCCGTACAATGTGGCTCGATTCATTCGGCTGCATCACTGGCACACGTCTATCTTACATGGGCTTACATCGGGGTACATTCGTAAAGTCGGTTGTTTGGGGGTCGCTTAGGAAACACCTTCCTCATTGGGCAAGGTTGAGTGATATGGTTTGAAGGGGAATTTGGGGGTCGTTTTTGGAACGAAAAAAATGTAGGGATTTTCACCGACACTTCACTGGTGCACTGAGAACACACAGATAATCCGATTTCCGTGTTTTACTTGTCAATATAGCCCGCATTCACCATTTTGCACAGCCCTTCTCACCCCACCATGAACTCTTATCATGCAGCCGCACTTTAACTGTATGCACGGAGAAGACTCAAATGAAAAGACAAACAAGAAGCGTCGTATTGTTGCTAGCGGGGTTATTGAGGTGAAAAAAATGTTGCTGGCGATTGGCAGGAGCTATCCAACTCGATCTTTCAACTGCTCACCGATTTATGAGAACTATTTCCGTCTTTTCAGGCTACCTCCCTTCACGGATCTTCATCTCCACGCCTCCTCACTATCTCTTCGCTATCAAACTTAATCGCTGTTCAATGAGAGAAGGCCTGAATGAAAAGATTGTCGCAGATCGTCTTTATCTTATGTCTCACCGGATCCGTGCACGAGCGTATTGTATATAAAGATGTGGGTTCCTGTTCTTGAGAGAGGTGGCAGTCGTTTTCGAGTCTAGCAACAAGCGGAGTTCTAGCAACGACTTTTCATTGCCAAATCTCTTCAAATCATCAAGCCGAGTTCTAGAGACAAGTCTCCACCACCTACTAACATGACTCTAGACTACGATGCCATTCCCGGCACAATTCCTCTGGTTGACTCGAGCCAAAAAGACATTGTTCTTCATCCCACACCTTCGTGTCACCCCGATGACCCTCTCAACTGGTCGTATCGTCGAAAACTGCTCAGTATGTTCTGCATGGTCACCTATACTGTCGCGGTTGCAGTTCCCTCAGCCTCCATCTACTCCGTTCTCACCCCCATCTCTCACAGCACAGGTCTTCCTCTGGCCACGTTAAATCAGGGAACAGGATACATGTTTCTCTTCTTTGGTCTGGGGTGCATCATTTCGCAGCCTCTTTCTCAGCAGTTTGGCAAGCGGCCCGTGTACCTCGTTTCAGTTCTCGGAACTGCTCTGATCCAGCTGTGGGCACCTAATGTCACCTCTTCTGGCCAGTGGATCGGCTCCAAAATCGTCCAGGGCTTTCTGGGAGCCTCGGTCGAGTCTCTCGGCGAAGTCACCGTGGCCGACGTGTGGTTTGAACACGAGCGAGGACGTTGGATGGGCGTGTATGGATTTGCACTCATGTTTGCGTCGAATATCGCCCCTGTGGTGGCTGGCTTCATCACCCAGGGCATGAACTGGAAATGGGTGCTCTACTGGGGTGTTATCTTCGACGGAGTCGCTTTTGTGTTCCTCTTCTTCTTCTTTGAAGAGACAAACTTCCCCCGAGCAAAGTACATGCCCAGTGTCGAGGAGACGACTTCGGAAACCGAACAGGCCTCGTTCTCGGAAAAGGCGCCGGTCTACGACGATGAGCAGTCACGTGACGACACCAGCTACCCCGAAGGCAAGCCTCGAGATATCGATCTTGAAGGAACAGCCACTTCGGGTGTTGTTTTTGAAAAAAAGACGTTTGTGCAAAAGCTGGCTCTCTGGGACGAACCCAAACCCATGATGCTGTGGACCATGATCAAGCGGCCGTTCATTATTTTTGTGCGGTTCCCGGTCGTCGTCTACTCTGGTTTTCTGTGTGGAACCGGACTCATTTGTTTCAACATTTGTAACGCTACCACCTCCTATGTTCTTTCCAACCAACCCTACAACTTCAAGGCGTCCATGGTCGGTCTGTGCTACATTTCTCCGTGCGTGATTGTCTTTCTGGCGTCCTTCTACGGAGGATACATGTCCGATTTGCTGCGAATGAAACTGGCCAAGAGAAACGGAGGCATTTCTGAACCCGAACACCGACTGTGGGTGCTTCTTGCATACCTCATTCTGTGTCCTCCAGCTCTGATTCTGTGGGGTATTGGAGCTGCCGAAGGCATCCACTGGTTCCCCATTGTGCTGGGAATGGGTCTAGTCAAGGGTCTGGGAACTCTCACGTCGATTTGCGCCCTCAACTACGCCGTGGACAGTTACCGAGAGATTGCGTCGGACTCCATGGTGGTGGTCATTCTGATCCGAAACCTGATGAGCTTCGGGCTGTCGTACGGCATCACGCCGTGGTTCATGAACGAGGGTCTCAAGAAATGCTTTGGAGAAGCCGCTGGAGTCTCGTTTGGCTGCTGTGTCACCATGTTCATTTTCATCAAATGGGGCAAGCAGATGCGAAACTCGTCCAAGAAGCTGTACTGGAGCTTTGTCCAGGAGAGTATCGACAATGGCGTTTCCCATTAGTGTGACGGCCGTTGTATGTATTTATTGTATTATTGTTTATTGAGTTGCTATTGTATGTACAGTAATGAGACTAACAAGACACCTATTAGCTATCTATCAATAGCACAAACTAATCGAACCAATATTACTAAATTAGGGTGTTGAGGGTTGTCTAGATCTGAACCCTTCAGCCAGAACTTCTTCGAAGTATCTCAAAATGTCTTCCACTCTTTGGTAACTTGCTTCACAACACTTGGTGTTCGTATTCTTCCCCTTGTGTAATCGTCTCGTATTCGTACCTTTATCAGCCACATATCTGTACAATGACGTGTTAGCCTGCATATCGGCACTTAATTAGCGCATATGGTTTTATACTTAAACAGTTGAACGACGAGGTTCTCCTTCGTCCAAAAATGTCGGAGCCTCTGGTCATTGACATCTCCGAGCTCAAAAAGTACGACGATGTGTCGCCCCGTTCGCTGCTCACGTTTGTGGCTCGGTGGTACTTTCACCAGCTCGGAGAACAGAAAAAGACCCAGCATGACCTGGAGCTCTTCCAACAGCTCGTATACCGGTTCAAGTTCATTTCTCGGTCTCAATCGAACGACATGAGCGTTGTGAATCTCGAAAAGTACCCCAACAAGCATCTTTTTGAGATTTCCGTGCTTCTGGACGGCACCGAAACCTGGAGATATGTCGATGAAGGCAACCACGGAGGAATCCACTTCAAAGACCAGCGATTGGTCCAAGAACCTGAAATTCAAGACCATGAACACAGTTACCCAAGCATAGGCGACTCGGACTTTGAGATTCAGAGGCACGTTCCGTACCTTTCGTACTTCGTGATGGTCTTTGTGGCCTTCTTCGTGGTCACCTTTATCGTCAGAAAAGTGAGAAGGGTGGACAAAAAGAGAGACTAAGGAGTTGCCACTTGGATTTCTCTTGCATGTCTGATTATGTAATTGAAGGTATACTAACGGTGAAACGGGTGTCTACAACAGATGGGTTAGCCAGGGTTAGTCAGGGTTAGTCGTGTAGTAGTTTTATCCTTGTTCAGAAAATATCCAGTGAGTAATGTAAATATGAAAAGTTGAGAAAGAGGTTAGAAACAATCCTGCGGAGCTGATTCACTGTTGATATCTACCGGTAGCTCACTATACTCTCTCTGAGCTGACTAATATAGTACAGATGAAAGATCGTAGACCTATAATGAGCTACTCAATCAAGATGGAACCTTCATAGACAGACAAACAGTTTCTTGACTTATTCTGCTCTCTCATATCTCTTTTATTCACAATTTTCCGCGGAATTGTTCGATTGTTTCTCCCTCATATACTCCCTCTCACCCCCAGAAACTCATCTCCGGTCCCTTGGCCCAGTTGGTTAAGGCGTCGTGCTAATAAGAATAGCAGCTTTGCAACGCGAAGATCAGCAGTTCGATCCTGCTAGGGACCATGGCACGCAAGTGTTCTTTTTTCTCGTTTTGCAGACATTTCTGAGTCATCAGGTAGGTCCCATGTAGTGGTCTGCATCCAAAGTGAAGTATAGGTCTCATTTTGACACTTATACACTAGATGGAGATTATAGGGATGTCTCTGACTTCTTTGTGACTTCTTTGTGCCTTCCTTTAGTGAACAACCCGCTCAAAAATACCATACCAATGTGATGACTAATAAGCTTACTAATCACACTTACTAATATAGACTTACTAATCAAAAAGCTTACTAATCAAAAGCTTACTAATCAAAAGCTTACTAATCAAAAAGCTTACTAATCAAAAAGCTTACTAATCAAACAGCTTACTAATCAAACAGCGTATTATTCTTTGAAAAGAACAGTCATGAGATGGAGAAGAACACTTAGACGAAGGTGGATCCAGTGAGCTACCAATAATCCATTTCTACACCACAACGAAACTGGCCGGAACTGGACTGCAAGTGCAATATGAATACAAACATCCAATAAAACAAACACTGAGGGTGTAACAAGACTCACAGTCAGGATCTAGACTTTTAATGTGTCCTACGCAGGTGTTGTCTATTACTAGTAATATGTTATTTATTCACATTTGGGGTTCACTACTAACATTTCCATTGTGACTTCTAATGAGACTGGCACCGGTACTGAGTTTCAACACCTTTCCTCTCTCTAGCTGCCTGAATCAATGACAATAATTCGCTTCGCTCATTACTGCATTTCCTCACAGATCCACCACTTCACCCCCCAAGACCTTTCCAATCTTACTCTTTCTAGTCCTCTCATTCTCGTAAACCAGCTTCTGTCCAGTCAGAATGCCCTCTCTGTACAGCTGGAATCCCTCGGCCACCTGATCCAATCCACCGAGAATCAGAGTCACGTTAGGCACTAGTTTCCCCTCCTTGAGCCACTCACCGATCTTAGGAGCATACTCCTTGGCGACCTCAGATTCCTGAGAATCAGGTTTATAAATGTCAAAGGCGTTGATGGAGGCCACAGACACGTTTTTGGGGAACCCCTCGCCCGTGCAGCTGGCCTTGACGGTCGTGTATTTCGTCTCTCCTTGTCCAGCAGCTTCAATGCACTGTTTTTCCGTCTGTTCAGAGCCAATGCAGTCGAAAATGAGCTCGATTTCGCCGTTTTCGTCCTTGATCTGGTTGATCACGTCGGCTTCCTGGTAGAAGTACGTTCTCTTGGCTCCCAGACTTCGCAGTTCCTTGGCAGGACTCATGGAAGAAGTGGAAATGACATCGTAGCCTGCCAACGTCGCAATTTGAATGACATAACGACCCACAGACGTGTTTCCTCCCCACACGAGCAGAATCGGTGCTTTTCCTCGGCAGTGTCCGCCTCTAGAGGAGGTGGTATCTTTAGTTTCCTCAGGAGACTCTTTGGTATCTTCATCCTTTTCCTCGAAAACCAAATTGAGCTTCAAAAACAGCCCAATTACAGCGGTGATGCATCCTACACCGAGCGTGGACGCCTCGTCGGGCCGCACGTTCTCGGGAATACTAAAATAATAGCCGTCAACAGCAATAGTCCAGTCACTGAAGCTTCCATGACCTGGCTTAACAACGCCGGCTATTCGCTTCCCCACAAGCTCTCTGTCCTGCACACCGTCGCCAATCTCGTAAACAATGCCTGAGAAATCGAGTCCCGTCTGCGATCCCGCTTTCAAAGCTCCTCTATCGAACATTTTGACGTCCACGGGGTTTTGGGCCGAGTGATCGACCTTGACAAGAATGTCTGTGGGTGATTTGATGGCTGTAGTGACATCGAGAAGAGCCAGCCGGGTGTCCTGGACGACGACAGCGGGTCCCGTTTCTGTGTCCGTAGCTGCTGTAAGTGTCATCCTGTTGTGTGTGAAAATTAGTGTGGAGTAATAGTTCAGGCACCACTGATCTGATAAAGTTGTTCACCAAAGTTAGAAGGTGGAAATGAGCAAAAGTGGGAAATGGAGAAAATGAAGAAAAATTGTGAAAAATCAGAAAAAAAAGAAGGAATAATAGGTCACTAACATGAGAATTTCAGCCACATAACCTGACCACAAATTAGGTCACTTTTTTCACTTCTATGGTGGTATGTTGTGTGTATTCTCATTGTCAGAACTCGAATGAACCAAGAGGTGATATAAGGAGAATGTCGCTATCAGAGTGGGAAAATATCATCTTAAAATACAAACACTTACCTTTGTTGTCTATTTTCTGCATTTTCCGTTAATATTAGAACATCCTCTTAAATCACCACCAGCATTGGACATTCTGTTCCTCTCACCATGATATACATAAAAGAATTCCTAATTAGCAACTGGAAGTTGTCATAATAGTAAAGATACTGAAGTAATTAAAGCAAAGTGATGAGGTAGATATTCCCTGGTTACTTGTACTTTCGTGAGACCGTCTGATATCTATCCTGTGACATCTGATCCATTTGGGTCCTGGTGAGTTATATGCTCCAATTGTTGGAAGGAAACGTCAATACGATAATAGAGATAGCTTGGATCTGTTACTAAACTGAAAGTAACTACTTGTATTCAATTAACTCTTCCATCTCATCTACATTTCAGCTATTGTACTGTTTTCCATATTATGACTGCCCCACACTCATACCACTGTTTAAGATACAGTACATCCCATAACCAGAAAGCCTCTGCAGTGAAATGAACTAACGAAATCAGATACAGAGGTCACAACTACTTGTACAGTACTTGTACTGTACAAGTACCTCCACTTGTATCATCTCTCAAATCACTCCTCCCTCATGCATCTGACATGCACACACCTGCACCACCCAGATCATGTCGATAAGAATTTTAATAATTTTAATTCATCATCTTTCTCACAAATGTCCCTGAATTTCGACTCTTATATCAAAGCCGAGCGGTACGACGACCCCACGCAGCCCGAGCTCAAGGATGCGCGTAAGGTGACCAAGCAGTTTCTCGAGGACAACAAGCTCGTTCACTTCGATAAGTCCACCCTGGTGTATGGAAACTGCATTTCTCAGGCCTACGCAGATATGGAGGACTGGAAGGTGGTTGCGGAGAACTTTGCCAAGGAGCTGGCGGTGTTCATGCCCACGGCGAAATTCGACCCCGCAAACGACGCACGTGTGCAGAAAACAGGCATCACCGAAGACATGTTTGTGTGGTTTGTGGTGAGGGGAGTTCCTCTCAATGCCACGGGAGGTATTGCCCAGGACATTTTTGTGCCGTGTCAGAAACTGGACGACTTCCCCGCGCTGGTTCTGGTCGATGAGGTTGAGTAGTGGCAGATGGACTTACCCTGAACCAGGTCTGTTCAGCAAGTGGGATATATTATACGACACAAACATAGAGGACTGGGAAGAAATGAGAGAAGGAGAGGATACTGAATTAATGATAATGATGACATACTGGTGCAGTCCTTGTAGCTATTGGTAGATCAAAGTAGCAAAAAACACTCTTAAAATGACACTCAAAAGCTGTATATAAAGCCGATGTACACTCCATGACCTTTCTTAGTATTGGACATTTTGACTGACTAAAGAACCATCTTACACAAGCCTCTCGTAAAACTACTCATGTTTTCATAACGTATTCTTCACTCATTCTTAGTCACATTTCAGAACTTGTCAAAGTGATGAAATAACAATGAAGTACTTGTAATCAAGTTTCTGATCAGCATTGACGTACAAACGAGCTCCAACTGATACTGGTACTACTACTTCTACTACACACGTTTAACATCATAATCAATTAATAATAACACAACTACCATCCATCTCAAAAATCCTTCTCAAAAATCCTTCTCAAAAATCCTTCTCAAATCCTTCTCCTCCTCGTTTCCTCCACAGTGAGCCTGTAGAGCTACTCACTGCGCCAATCCACTTGCTATGCTCGTGGACTAGCTCATCTCAGCCACCTCGGAGTAGAACTGCCGCAAAACAGACGACAGAACACTGGGCAGCTCCTTAATGTCTCGGACAATCACGTAGAACTCAAACGGGAACGTATCGAGGTACTTTTCCATCTTGAGCACCATCTGGCCGTCGTCCTGGGTCACGTACTTGGCCTGCTTGATGTCAGTGATAGAAGACTGTCCAGAAGCAGCAGCAAGAGCGTCAATGACGACAAACACCAGCATGATCTTGAGTTCTCGAGCATGTCGCACCAGCTGTCTCAGAACCTCGTGGTTTTCGCAGATACCGTCAGAGATGATAATCTGCAGCTGCCACAGCTCAGCACCTCCCAGCTTTTGTTGCTGGAAAATGTCGATCGAGTTCTGAACCAGTTTCTGAACATTGGTCTGGTCCTGGGCGAACGAGAACTTGCTCACAAGCTCGCCTCCAGACTCGTCACTGAACGTCTTTTCAAACGGATGAACCAGCTGGGCGTCCTGGCCAAACTTCATCACGGCAAGCTGACCAGACTCCAGCTGGGTGAGAGCCTTGGAAATGAGGGCAATCGACTGGAACGCCAGCTCGACACACTGGGGCGACTCGTTCATCGACTTGGAGTCGTCCACAGAGATCATAATCTGGTACTGCCGCTTGCTGGGCTTGGTTCGACGCATCCAAATCTTGTCCTTCTTGAACGAAGAAGCAATGTAAGGGATGATTCGCTTCATGTTGAGCCGCTTACCGGTCTTGAAGTCTCCTCGCATCTTGGTGGCGAGAGTGGGCTCCAGAATCAGACGCAGCTGCTCACACAGAGTGGTGGCAAGATCGGCAACAGAAGACTGGTACGTCTTCCACTTGTCTCGAGACTCGGAGAGAGACATGGCGGTCTCCTCGATCGACAGATCCTCAATCTCCTCCTCCACCTCCTCAATCTCCTCCTCGTCCGAGTCCACGTCCATCATTTCGCCCTGCACCTTGGACTCGGCGTCTTCGTCGTCCTCCTCGGGCTCGCCCTCAACGGCAGTCTTGCTGGCAGCTCCCTCGGGGGCACCAGAGGCGTCTTCCTCTTCGTCGGCACCCTCCTCAGGCTCCTCCTTGACCTCGGGCTCCTCCTTGGGCTGGTTCTGTCGCTCGGGCTTGACGTCCTCCTGCTCGTCGTCCAGGGCCATGTCGTCGTCAATCTCCTGCTTCACGTCCCGGTCAGCAGCTCCCATGGCCTGGGTATCGTGCTTGGAATCGGGACCGTCCACATGCTCAAACTCCTGGGGGTCGACGTTGGCAGAGTCCACATCGTCCTGGGAGGCGTCGTTGTTGGAGTTTTTGATCTCCTCCTTCTTCTTGTGGAACTCCTTGAGAGCGTCGCCGAGCTGTTTCATCGAGTCCACCCGGCTGTCCTCCTCCTCTCCGTCGCCCTTGTCCTCAGTCTCCTTCTCGTCGTCCTCCTGGTCCTCCTCCTTGGCACCGGCCTCTCCTCCTCCTCCAACGTCCTGCTCCTCCTCCTTGGAGTCTGCATCCTGGCCAGCACCCTTCTCGCCGGTCTCCTGCTTCACGGCGGACTCGTCGTTCTCCTCCTGGTCGCCAGCGTCGTCCTGGCCATGCAGACCCTCCATTTCCATGTCGGGGGCGTCCTCGTTCTGTTCGCCGTGCTTCGAGTCGTCCTCCTGCTGGTCCACCTCCATGGCGTCCTCCTTGACATTGTCCTCCTCCTCGGGGTTCTTTTCGTCGGCGTCCTCAACATCCTCGTTGACTTCACCAGCCCCCTCGTCGACCTCCTCCTCCTCAGCTCCGTCTTCAGGGTCCTCGGAGCCGTTCTCGAGTTCTTGATCCTCCTCGCCCATCTCAACATCCTCGTCATCGCCCTCCTCCTCGCTCATATCCTTGTCAAGACCGTCGTCAAACTCGTCGCCAGAGCCTTCCTCCTTGTCCTCGTCCATACCGTCGAGATTCATGTCTTCAGGCAGCTCCAGCACCTCGGACTCCTCGAGATGAGGATCCAGCTCCTCGCCCTCTTGCTTGTTTCGCACATCGTCGTCCTGGGCGTCCACAGACTCGCCGTCAGAGTCGTCCTCCTGCTCCTCATTGTCTCCCTCGTCTCCCTCGCCGTCCTTCTCCTCCTGCTCGTCTCCATCCTCCTCTCCCTCGCCTTCCTTGGTCTCAGCTTCTCCCTCTTCGCCCTGCTGCTTGCCATCGTCTTGCTTGCCCTCCTCGCCTCCATCGTCCTTGTCGTTTCCATCCACGTCTCCATCCTTCTCCTTCTCGTCCTGCACCTCCTCGTCGTCGTTCCACATCTTGTCGTCCATCGCGTTGGGGTCCAAATCGTCCAGGTTGCCCGTCTCGTCGTCAATGTCCTCCTCCTCCTCCTCTTCCTCGCCGTCCTTGTCCTCTCCCTCTTCCTCGTCCTTGGCATTCTCACTCTTGCCAGCCATGTCACCCTCAACAGACACGGCATCATCGTCCTCGTCCTCGTCTCGATCTTCCTGATCCTCATTCTCCTGCTCCATGTAGTCGTCGAGGTTCTCGTCCTCGCCAACGTCGCCAGAGTGATCCTGAGCGCCAGATCCGTCGCCAAGACCGGTGCCAGAAGCAGTAGCATTGTTGTCCTGCTCCTGATCCTGCTCCTCTTCAGGCGAACAGAATCCGTTGGTGGCAAGGTTGTAGAGAGCCTTGCACAGCAGGAATCCGCCCTTGGTGAGGTCGGAAAACTGAACAGAAGCCTTGGAACACACCACCTGACACATGTACACATACTGCTGGAGATACGCCTTGACAAGTCCAAGAGCGGCAGAACCAGAAGCAGTGTGGCTGACCGAGGCAATGGTGTCTCGCGTCTGAGCCAAAATTCGGTCAGAGTGCAGCAACTGGGCCAGGTTGATCAGAAGCTGGTAGTCTCGGGTAAACGAAATGTCGTCCGACTCGTCATCCTGACCAACGTCGTCAGCAAGGCGCTTGAGCACTCCCTGAACAACAACAAGAATGGTCTTGCAGAGCCTGTCGACGGCTTCAAAGGAGTCGGTCTCGGCCTTGGTCAACTCTTCACCACGCACGTCTTCAAGGGCCACAAAGGAAGACACCAGAGAAGAGGCGTAGCTGAAACACGAGTTGGACTCACCAATCTTGGCGAGCTTGGCCAAAAACTGCTGAACGGTGGCCTGAATGTCGGCCACCACCTGCGTGGTCTCAACGGTGGGCTTCTTCCAGTCCATGAGGTGCTTGACAGAGCCAAACTTGACATTGAGAGTGACAAACTTGGCGTCAAAGTCGTTGCACAGAGTCTGGACCTGAGCAACTCCGGATCCCAGCTTGGAGTCCAGCCGAAGCATGTTGGTGGCAGACTCCACAATCACCTTGATGACAGAAGAGAGACCGGTGAGGAACCGAGTGACAGACTCGCCATCGACAAACGAAAGAGCCACGTCACTGGAAACAACGTCAAGCTGCTTGCCGATAACAGACATTTCCTCAACCACCTCCTCAACGCCTCCAACGACATTGTTCTCCTTGATGCACATTCGCAGAATGTTCTCAGCCATAGCAGCAGCCACGGAAATGTCATGAAGAGGAACATCTCCCGAGGGGTTGGCACAGGCAGACCGCAGCTTGGAGAAGGAGTCAATGAGCCGCAAAAAGTACGACTGGTCTCGAGAAGACGAGACGACCAGGTTTCCAAGCACAGAAGAGAGAGACGCCTGCGACTCAAGCGTCTCAGCGGTGATTCTGCCCTTGAAACCGTGGCTTCGAAGCTCCTTGAGAGTCTCGGACAGGAAACGCTGTTTTTCGACTCGCAGAGCTCCAATCTCCTTCTTGTTCTCCTCGGTAACGTGATTAGGAGTGGCCTTCTTCAGCCGAGCAGACTCATCGAGAATACCGCTCACAATGTCCATCAGGCTGACAGACTCAATCTGGTCCAGAGAGGCAATTCGCTTGGCCAGAATGTTGAGAGTCTTCTGAGCGTCAGGAACAAAAGAAGGAGTGTACTTGCTCAGCAGCTCGGCCAGATCAGCAGCTGCAGGAGCAGAAACAGACACAATGCCAGAAGAGACGCCATTGTCCTGCATACCACCCTCAAGAACAGACTTGACAGGCTCACACAACAGCGTTCGGTACTTTTTGACCACCTTGAACAGCTTTCGGTGCGACTTTCGGGCACTCTCCTTGAGAGCATGCACGTTGGTGTCCTTCCAGGAGGCCAGAAGAATGACTTCCTGAATGTCCTTCTGCAGCGTCTTCTTTCGAGCAGCCACATGGGTCTCAATGGAGGGGATGAACATCTTGTAGTAGACCAGGAACGCCTTGAGAGCGACAGTCACCTGGTTCACCGAAGTGGACTCCTCCAGAGCAGAAATGTGCTTGAGAACAGCCTCCAGAAGCTCGAGTCGGAACTTGTACTGGCCAATGGTAGACTGGGACAAGAACAGATTGAGAGTCTGAACAAGCTGAGTAATGTCGTCACGTGACAGCTCGGTGTTGTCTCTGCACACCACAACCACAGCCTCGTACACGTTGAACCACCACTGTCCAAGTCCGTCCTTTTGAGCCTCTTCCTCAAAGTCAAACAGCTTGGGCCACATGGCCAGCTCCAGACGTCGCCAGGAGACAATCAGAGTCGTGAAAATGTCAATGTACTCACGCACAGACACGTCTCGGGACGCCAGCTTCTCCCACTCGTGCAAAAAGGTGTAAATCTGCTCCACCTTGGCCAAAAGACGCGCCACGGGAGTGGTGACTGAGAACGACAGCAGCTCGTTGCACTGGAAGGCAATCTGCTGAAGAGTATCGTGCTCAGGCCACTTGGCAAGCAGAGTCTGCACAAACTTGAGCAGCTTGGTCGCCACATTGACACACTTTTGCGTCTCGGCAGCTGAATGCTGTCTGTAGAAGTCAAAAGTGGGAGACGCCTCGACAACGTCAATACAGTCGGTTTCAAGCACAGTCACGTGAGCCTGCAGAAGCGAGGGCATCACGTGGGAAACCGAACCATGACCGGCAAGCTTGGCGCCCTTGAGAATCACGTGACTCAGGGGCTCCTCGTGACCGCCAAACACCCGCTCGTACGACTTGAGCCACGCTGAGTAATCAACGTCCTGCTTGGTCACCTTGGGCTTGATCACGTTACCAGCCTCGTCCAGCTTGATCTCGTAGTCGGGGAACAGCTTGGCAAACTCCTCCTCGGCAGTCTCGTCCAGGTTGGTCGAGAATCCAGACGACTCAATGGCAGCCTGTTCCTCCATTCGCAGACGTCGGAGAGTCCATCGAGCAAAGACGGTGGTGCAACAGTAAGCCACCAGCGCCTTGTCGGGGTTCTTTTGCTGCGAAACCACGTCCATGACGAAAGACAGAGTCTTCTCAACCGCCAAATCCTCCACAGACTTGTCGTTGCAAAACTTGACGAGATTGTCAAGAGTGGAAGACAGAGCAGTGGTGGAAGTGAGAGTGAGAGCATCAGTTGTCCACTCAGGAGAGGTGTCGTTGTCAAGAGCACTCTGGGTCATGTACACACCGAGTCTGAAACCCGACACAAATCTGTCGAGAATCGAACACAGGTCCGTGTACCGAGGGTACGAGTGCTTGAGACGCACCAAAAACTGCTGCGTGTTCTTCTGGAAGAGATCCAGCTCCGGGAGCAGCTCACGCGAGCCTCCATCACGCAGCTTTTCCACAACTCCGTCCAAAACAACCATAAACTGGTTCCATTCCCGGATCATCAGATCGATCGAGGTCGACGAGTCTCTGAACACTCTGGGCTTGAAAAGAGCGGTTTCAGAGGTGTACTCCTCGGCCTCGGTTCCGAAAAAGACCTCCTTCATCTTCTGGTCGACATTGTGACTGGCCTTGTGCAGATTGTCAACTCGCACCTGCATGTCGTAGTCCACATACTCCTTGATGGCAGGATCATAGGGGAGATTGGGAACGTACAAGTTCAGGGCAGTCTTGAAGACCAAAATGAAGGCCGAGCCGATCGAAGACAAGGTATGCTGACTCAGCAGCTCCGGAACAGGCTCCAGGCCAGCCATGCTCTCCTCCAGAGCATCGACTGCAGCCCCAGCGACCGCGTTTCCTACTTCCTCCAGGTCACTCAGGGTGGTGGTCAGCACCTTGACAAAGTCGGGAAGCTTGTTGGCGAGGATGGCAGAGTTGTCCTTGGCCAGCAGCTTTCCAACGTAGGCGTAATCACCTCGGGTTTCCTCCACAGCGCCGTTCTTGGTGTTTCCAAAGTTCTGGGCAGCAGCAACGTACTCTCCTGCAAGATGGTTGGCAGAAGTGAGCTCGTAGCCGTTGCCGTGCTTGGTGAGCGCCTCCAAAAGCGATTCGGACTGCGTAGGCAGGCAGGCGTAGAAGGAGAGATTCTGGTGGTTGATGCCAGAAAGCTCAAAGGTCGTGGACAGGTCGGCGAAAAGGTCAACAAAAGCATTCGCCTTGGTCTTCTTCTCGGAGACAGGCTCGCCGGTCTCGTCCTCACCCTCAATCTTCACCTCCTGGACCTCCATGTCATCCACAGTCTTCACAAGCGTGTTGTAAAAGTCCTCGGAAATGGTGCTGTCCGTGGTGGCCTGCAAAAAGCCGGCAAACTGGGCCTTGACTTGCAGCACAGTCTCCAGAGAAGAAACAGGCATCTGGGCACAAACAGCGTCAAACCGCTCGCACAGAGCAGCCACCTTTTCAAAAGTCAGCCAGCCAGACAGCGTGGAAGGCACAGAGGGACAAAGAGTCTCCCAAATGTGTCGCATGACCAGTCCTCTGGAAAGCTGAATCTGAGAATCAAACAGAGCCAGGGCCTTGGTGAGGGGAGTGAGCTCGACGCCAGTAGCGGCTCGAATCCACTCTTCAAACCAGTCGGCGTACACATGGAACTGGGACTCGACAGGAGTGAGAACAGACGTGTTGATGTAAATCTGGTCCACCAGAGTCAGCAGAGACAGAAGCTGAGTGAAAACATTGTCCTCAACAACAGCACCTCCCAGAACCTTCTCCAAAACCTCCTGAACAACCTCCACAGCTCCAACAAGCAGCTGATACAGACCCTTGGCAGCAGCATCCTTCATTCGTCGTCCAGAAACAGCAGCAGCAGACTTTTCAAGATAGGTCAAAGTGCTGGCCTTGTTGTTGTTTCCGTTGACAGAAGCCTCGTCCAGCTTCTTGGCCGTGTGAGAAAACCCAACCATGAGAGCCAAAATGGGAGACAGAGCTCCAAGCTTAACAAGATCGGGATCCAAATGCGGGGCCAGGAAGGCGTCGACGGGGGTCACGTGATCGTCGTTGGGCGTCTGCCGCAGCAGCGAGATGAACCGCGCGACGCCAATGTCACGTGACAGAGCCATCACGTGCGCAGCAACCTCCTTGGCCGTGTTGGGCGCGTCGGTCGAGCCAATGAGACCGGCAAAGTCCGAGGACGCCAGCGGCCAAGACAGGTACTTGAGCGCGACGGTGGAGGTCACGTGAGCGGGAACGTCGGTGGTTTGGGTCACGTGACTCAGAGCTCGGCGCCAGGTCAGCACGTGGCTCTGTTCAATCGGAGCTCCTCCCTCGGTCTCCTCGATTCTCACTCGGTCGTAGAAGGACATTCTCTCGTCCAGTTCGTCGACGAAGATCTCGACTGCTCGGTTTCGCATGGCTCGAGACAGCTCACCGTACTTGGGGTTGACGGTGAGGAAGATTCGAAAGTTCTTGTGGGGCGAAATGACCCTAGGACTTCCGTCTTCCAGAGCGCTTTCGTTGAGAATCAGCGTACCGTTGGGCTCCAGCAGCGAGTTGAGACGGTCGAGAACAGAAGCAGAACACAGGTTGGCGTTATCCAGAACCAGCCAGTGACCCTGGGCCACGGCATTCACAAGAATACCGTCAATCCACTGGAAGCTGACTGTATCAGAGGCGTTCTTGGACTTGGACAGAGTGTCCAGCTCGTTGTAGAGATGTCCAATCTGCGTCTGAAGGTCCTGGTCCATCGAAGTGTCAGCCTTGTGAGAAAGAGCCTTCTGAAGTCCCTCCTTGTTGTCACGTGCAAGCTCCCGTCGAGCCCACTCGGCAAACACAGCGCCAATCTTCTTTTCAATCTGCTCCTTCTTCTGTCGGTTGTCCACCTGCTCGTATCCTCCAACGAGATCCACAGAGTCAACGTCAGCGTTCAGGGCAATCTCGTCAAGAGTGGCTCCAGCAATGGAAGCAAACAGACGAATCAACGAGGTTTTACCCGAACACGAAGGACCAGCAAGAATCACAGGCCACGCGTGGTTGATGGCTCGAATGAGCGTCTCTGAGGGAGAAGAGTTGCAGTGAAGGAAAGACAGGGGAGAGGAAGAGTACGAGGGCTGAATGAGCTGGTCACGTGAAATCGTAGCCTTGCCACATCGAACCTCCTCGGTGTTCTCGACGGTCACGCAGTAGTCACGTGACAGAGAAGAAGCACCAAACACACTCTTGTACAGCTCCTCCAGCTGCTGTCTGTCTCCCTCGGTTCTAAACCGGTCTCCGGCAATCAGGTTCAGAAACTGGCCGGGCTCCTCGGTCTGGTCACGTGACACAAGACTCATCCACCGCATCGTGTCTCTCATGTTGAACTCCCAGGGCGCTCCTCGTGCGCCAAACTTGCCAGACTGCACCTCCTTGTCGAGCTGGCTGATGAACGAGATCATTCTGGCTGAGTCAGCGACATTGGGGTACAGGTACTGGGCAATCTGGAACAGATCCTCCTTGTCCAGAGCGTCCACGTACACCACCGTGAATCGGTTGAGGAACGACTTGGGCAGACCCTTTCGGCCTCCTCCCTGGTGCTGGGGGTTCTGAGCTGCAAAAACAGTGAAGCCAGGAGCACAGGTGAAGAACTTGTCCAGCTCGGGAATGTACGTCTGTCCTCGATGATCCAGACAGGCGTTGAGACCTTCCAGAACAGACTGCGAAGCCAGGTTCATCTCGTCGAGAAGCACCCATTCTCCAGCCTGCATGGCTCGCAGGAAAGGAGCGTCTCTCCAGACAAAAGTGCCAGCCTCAGAATCCTCAGCAGGAGCGTCAGAGCCGAAAAGATCAATCAAGTCAGTCTGTTCAGACAGGTTGATTCGAGTGAGAGGTTTTCCGAGCAGCTGGGCGATACTGGTGATCAGAGAAGTCTTTCCAACACCAGGAGAACCCTCCAAAAGAATGGGTTTGGGCACCTGGAGCGATCTGAGCACTCGCATGGCGTTCAGCCGGGTGGTAGGAGCACTCAGGTTGAAAGACGCCTTCTCCATAGCAGCAGACGAAGCTCCCTCGTCCTCCTTGGCAACAGAAAAGTGGCCAATCTGAAGCGAAGAGTCGGAATCGACAATCTCAGGAGTCTGGTCGTAGATGGCCAGCAGCTGCTTCTTCTTCTTGCCCTTGAGCAGCTCCTCCAGCTTACTAATACACTCCCGCTTTTCCTTCTCGAGATCGGTGAGGTACGACGTCTGTCCAGTTCCCAGGGCATCAATAAACACCATCAGGGCACCGTGGAGAAGCGCAATCTCAGCAGCACCGTCAAACTTGTTGATAAACTCGGTCCAAGCAAGCAGGTTTCGCAGAGAAATGATGCCCGAGGTGGTAGAGCCCGAGTACTTGATGGCAAACCACTTGGAGAACTCGGTGACCACCTTGCTGAGATACTTCTTGTCCTCAGCCAATCTCGAACCCACAATCGTCTCCACGTCGTTGAAATCCTCCATGGAAGGCACCCAGATCTCGGTGAATCGGTTTCGCAGAGCCAGAGACAGCTCCTTCTTGCCGTAGTCACCTCCAGGGTTCATGGTAGCGAAAAACTGGAAGTCAGGCAGAGCTGTGACCGAAGCCTCCGAGGCGTCAGAACCCTTTTCAGCCAGAAGAAGAGTTCGTTCAGGCTCAAGCACAGAGTTGAGACGCTCCAGAACCGAGTCGTCAGCCAGCGAAATCTCATCGAGAAGGAAGAAATCGCCCTGCTTGAGAGCCTGGATCAGAGAACCGTCCGACCACGTGAACAGCGTCTTCTGAGCAGCTCGAGAGGTGACGACAGCCTTCTTGGACTCTTCGGGGATAGACTCAGGGTCAGCCTTGAGCTGAGCAAGGTAATGAGAGTCCAACTCAGCGTTAGTCATCTGAGTAAGATCACGTGACTCATCTCCAGCCAGAGCCTCCAAAAGCGCTTCTCGGAACCGAGCTTCCAAATCAGACCGGTTTCGCACAGGTCGGAAACTTCCAATGATATCGCCAGTCTCCATGTTCTGGTGAGCGTTGACAATGTGCAGCTCCTTTCCTCGAGCCTCGGCAAGCAGCTGGCAGACGGTAGTCTTACCACATCCAGTCTCGCCTACAAGCAAAATAGGCTCCTTGTGCTTGATGGCCTCCTGAACAAGGTAGACGAGTCTTCTGAGTCCGTTGGTCATGACGACAGAAGAGTCCCCATCCACGCCAGGCACACTCACGTGGTCGTACAGCTGCCGCTCGTCCAGCTTCACCTTCATCACCTTCTCAATCGCCTTCTTCACCACCTCTCGCTCCTCCGGGTTTCGCACTCGTTCGCCGAGAAGCAGGAAACCGTTCATCGCCAGCTCCTCGTTGTTGTCGCAGTTTCGTCCCGCCCATCGGAACAAGTCTCGCAGCGTAGCAAACGCGTTTTGCTCGAAAACTCGAGACGCCTGTCGAACCAGAGACAGCTCTCGGTAGACGTTGACAATCTTGGCAGCCTGAGAGGGAGCAATGAGAGCCCGCTTGTGCAGAATGTGCTCCAGCTCGTTCTCGGGAATGTCGCCGAAATGCAGCTCCAAAAATCGGTTTCGGAACGCTCGAGACAGCTGCTTTCGGCCTCCATACAGTCCAGGAGGGTTCTGGGTAGCAAACAGCCGGAACTGGGGGTGAGGTCGAACAACTTCCTGGGTCTCTGGGATAAGCAGCTCTCGGTTGTCATCCAGCAGTCGGTTGAGAGCTTCCAGGACATCGGTGGGTGCCAAATTCAGCTCATCAAGCACAATCCACGCTCCTCGTCGCAGAGCCTGCACCAAAACACCCTCCTTGAACTTGAGTTTGCCCTCAGAGTCAGCCACGTAGGTACCCAGGTACTCCTGCAGGTCCGTGTGTTCGTGGTTGTTGATTCGCACAAACTCGTGGCCCGTCTTCTGAGCCAGGTACCGGATCATGGACGTCTTACCCGCCGAAGTGGGACCCTGAATGAGCACCGATGACTTGCCTGAAGTCGCTCGAACGAGATTGAGCAGGTTCTTGGTGACAAAAGGAGTCATGACGTACTTCTCATCATCATAGGGCTTGAGAGGACCAGGTTCCAGCCAGTAGTGCTCAAAGGCAACATGTTTGTCGCTGGGAGCCTTGGTTTTCTGCGTCATGATCGACTTTTGGTCCTTCAGCTTGTCAATGGTGTACTTTTTGATAATCTCGTGGAGAGCAGACTCGGAGTCGGCGTCAAGGAGAGTCAGAAAAGACATGCAGAAACCCTCATAGAGAGACCGTCTCAATCCTCGAGGTCCAAACAAGTGAGCAATCTGAGACACGTAGACCAGAGTTCGCGACAGGGTTCGAATGGAAAAATGAGGCTTCTGACCAGCTCCATCGACAATCTTGTTCTCGGCAGACATCTTCTTGGCAGTGAGATACAGATCGGCAACGTCATTGTGGATGCCAATAGTGGAGTCAGACACACACAGATGTCCAATGTACCGGTCGATAATCTTGAGCAAATCGTCAAAGTTCTCATCCGGAGAAGAGACGTAGAGCTCTGTGAATCTGGACCGCAAACCAAGAGGCAAATCTCGCTTACCCACGTCAGTAGCAGGGTTCATGCATGCAAACAGTCGGAAGTCAGGATGAGCAACAATCGTCTCAGCATCACCCTTTTCAGACAGCAGGAGAGTTCGGGGCTCGGAAAGGAGATCACTGATGGCCTCCAGAGTGTCAGGAGACGCCAAGTTGATCTCATCCAGCAACACCCACTCGCCCTTTCGAACAGCCTGCACAATGGATCCCTCAATGAACTGGAACACAAACGAAGACTGGATCTGCTTGTACTGGATCTCAAACGCCGTCAGATTGCTCTGGAACGTGTCCCACTGGGCCTGCAGGGATTTGGTCTCTTTATCAGTGAGCTTTCGTCGCTTACCGCTGTCAGACTCCTTCAGTCGTCCAGCAGACAGCTTCACAGCCTCCTTCCACAGTCTAATGCAATTTTTCCAGTGTCGGATGTTGAAAGCTCGAGTCAGCAGCTTCATAAACTCCACGTTCTTCTTGGCCGAAAAAGTGGCAGAGAAAACCTCCTGAAACTCGTCCATCAGAGGAACAGCAATCATCGACACGTCCACGGGCTTGAAACCTCCAAGAAGATCGCCAGCCTCGGTCTGCTGAGAAACGTTGACAACAGTGAGCTTCTTGTTCATGAGAGAAGCCACATTCTGAACAACGGTCGTCTTACCAGTACCGGTCTCACCGACCAGAAGAAGAGGCTCGGTGGAAGAAACACCGACGCAAATCTGCTCCATCAGCTTGGACGAGTGGTTGGTGTTGGCAAACAGCGAATTGGACTTCTTCTTGACTCCAGAAACCTGCTTGGTAAGAACACTTCGCCCGACCTCCAGCGTGTCTGTGGAGTCCTGGTATGCAGGGACACGGCCCAGAAGAACGTCCACCTTGGGAGCAGACATGTTGAGACACTCGCCAATCACGTGGGCCGCCTTCTTTCGCGCGTCAGAGTTGCTCAGAAAGCCCGCAAAGCAGTCCAGGGCCTCCAGGAAGATGAACTCGTACACGTGATTAGGCAGGGGATCGTTGGGAGACGTGTAGCCGAGTCGGGTGATCATGGCAGACACTCGGTTGCACAGTTTGATGAGATCGTTGAGAGACACGATTCGGGAAACAGCCGATTTCGTCAGAGAAACGAAGCTAGACGATCCATACAACGCCACAATGGCGGCAAAAGTGTCCTGGAACGACTCAGCCATGGCCGAAATCACGTGGTATCTCTCCTTGATGATTGTGACGATCTCCTCGGGCTCGAGCTCGGGCAACTCAACCTGCTGCCACAGTCGCAGACCGATAATCTCGTTGGTATGAGCACCAATCTTCTTTCGCATGGTACCCACGAGTCTGAATCCAGGGTGGGCCTTGATGACCTCGTCTCTGGACGGAATCACAAGCTCCCGTTTCTCCAGCAGCGACAGCAGCACCGAAACCACGTCCGTGGGCGCTCTATCAATGTCCTCCACAAGCACCCATCGGCCCTCCTTGATGGCTGTAGTCAGCACTCCGTCTCTCCATTCAAACGATCCGGGCTTGGATCCCGTCGTGTACGCTCCAATGAGCAGCTTGGAGTCCGTCTGGTCGCCCAGGTGGATTCGCACCATGTTGTCGAGCTTGGACAGGTTTCGCGCAATCTCGTTGACGTAGAAAGTCTTGCCTGAACCGCTGGGACCGCTCAGAAGAATGGGAGAAGATGTAGACAGCGCGTGGCCGAGCTCGTTCATAATCTGAACACTGGTGGCCGTTTCCACGTACTCGGAAGCCACAGGAGACGGTCCTCCGAGTCTGGGGATCAGAGAAGAGCCAATGGGCGTGTTCAGCGAGTTGAGGGCAGAAATGTCGACCTCAATCTGCGTGGTGGGCAGCAAATCCCGCGCCAATGCAAGCACCCGCTCGCTCTCTGTGTACTCCAGGTTCTGGTCGCATTTGGTCATCTCAAAGACCTTGTAGAGCAGCTGCTTGGCCATGTCGAACCGCAGCAGGCCGCTGATCACCTCCTTGTCCACCAGACCGCCGTACGTCTCTCTATCAAACGAAACGAGGCGGTAGAAGCCCAGCAGGATGGCCTGCGTCTGCTCATCGCTCTGGGGCACCTTGAGCATCTCCATGAAGCCCATTTTCGAGACGAAATGGGAACACAGGGTCTGGATGCCGGGAACGACGCAAACGTCACGTGCGAGAGCGGTGAGCACGGTAACGGCGTCGTCTCCGCTGCCAGCACCGCTGATCCATCTAGCCACGAGATCGGGAGCGATCTGAGGGCATGAGGGGAGAATGGGGGTGCTGAGAGCCAGGTGCGAGAGCTCGGTGAGGTTGAGGTGGGTGTGTTCGGTGGGAACGGAGAGGGTAACTGGGTTAGCAGGAAACGAGTGGCCGTAGGTCACGAGTGGACCCAATGGGTTGTTATTGAAGGAAGGGGACATCTAATCGATGTTATGAGGACAACTTCTGTTCTAAGAGAAGGACGTTCATAGTCAAATGAAGGACCATAATACCATTAATGGCGTCCACATAGAACTATTGTTCGTAGAAATACTGATCCAACTCCAAGGAGAAGGTTGAGTGGCATCTACTGTAGGATGATGTAGCTGGGGTTGACATGGACATGTAATATGAACTGTGGAAAGATAATTCACTGGATGAGTGAATGTCAATATGAAATCAATGGAGACATTCTGAAGGTCACATCTTACTGTGAGATCAGTATCCATGTTCTTCATAAAGGCATCTTCTCTAGCTTATTCAAAACATAGCCAAATCGAGAGATCTTTTCAAACAAAGTAATCCCTTCAAAGTATCACCTCATCAGTCCACTCAAATCATCACCAGTGACGCCACATGTCACCACATCAATCATGTCAATACCATGATCGTGTCATACTCAACTCTTTGAAGACATAACAAACCAGTCCTTAGGTCAAATCAACACCGCTGATTCGATCCTCCTTCCTAAACCTCCTTCTTGTACCTCTTCTCCTCTTTCATACTCACTCTTACCGTGTGTCACCATCGTGTATCTGTCGTGTGTATTAATGTGTGTGTAAATGTCGTAGTAGTCTTGCAAAGTCGATGCAACTGTGTTAGACGCTTCCAATGGCGAATCCCCCCGTCGATAGTACTCACATGTAGCGAAATAGTCGCCGCTAGGGTCTCCGTCTTGTACAAGACAGGTAAATCGAAAATATGAAGCTGTGGTGGTTCTGATGTAGAATCTGTGTTAGTGGCGGTCACTGTGGTGCTCTTTGTGTCGGCAACGATTTCCCTCTCTTCCCCGCTCTTACTCACCTCAATCCAGGCTCCAAAAACCAGCAATATCAATCTGCTGAAAAGTCGTTACAGTCAAGCAGTGGTCTTCCTGCAAAAAATAAATATGGTTCATGCACCAATATTTTTTCCATCGCCATGCACTCCGAGCTTATTTGAGGAGTAGAGGTGGGACAATAACAGAGACAAATGTGGGTTATTGAGCAGTTATTATGGGTATTTAAAACGCGGAAAGTACTTCTTATAGCTCAAATAACAATATGTCAAAATTGCAACCATTTCGGAGCACTTTTACCTGCCATAATAACGCCCCTTCATTCTCAACTATACTTAACTATACCTATAACAAAGTGTTCAAGAACGTACGTACAGCCTATTTCTGACAGTAATTTGGAAGAAGACACTTCAGTTTGGAATACTGGTGTTAAACATTCTCATCATCAGTATCCGTTTCAAAAAATTCTGGTTTTGCCACCGATGACATACGTCTCAGATGCACGTCCCTAACTCTTCTAGTTAGCTATTACTTGACTTTTACTTGACTTTTACTTAGCTTTTACTCGACCATTTACTTAGCTTATTCAACATCTATACATTACGACCAAAGTCATTACGTCAAAACTAATAAATGTAATGATCCCCTAGCCCTTCTTACGCCCATAATTGCTTCGTAATTATGTTCCCTAGCTCTCCACGCTCACAATTGCTTCGCAATCATTCGCTGCTCTTATTCCACTTTTCCACCACCTTGGCCATCTCCTTTCTAAAACCCTGACTATCAATGCTAGTCTCATTTTCATCATAAAAGGGATTGCTCTTGTAGGCTACCAGCACCTTGAGCACCTGTTTGGCAAACTGCTCAATGCTCTCCGTCCCCTCCTGAGCCTCACTGCCAATGACAATCTTGTTGGCAGTATTAGTCAGCATGCCGTAGACCGCCAGTTTGTGCACGTACAAAAGCGATACACTGCCGGCGTTTTCGTTCTGTTGCTGGCCAAGGTAGTCCAGAGCCATGTATGCTAGTGACGAGTAGTCGTATTCGAGCTGTGTGACGGTTTCGCCTTCTCCAGGGTAGATTCCGATGAAGAGGGGAGTGTTCTGGGTTAGCACGAGCATGCTAGAACATGTTTGGAGTGCAAAGCACGACAAAGATGTGAGAGCATCGCGACAAATTTGGTAATAGGACAGCAGGTTGTTACCTTCTTGAAGATGAGCAATACCATAGACATGATAAAACAAGAGGTTGTATACCACCTTGGAGACAACCGAAAACAAGACAAGAGACTTAGGAATTATGATCAAATGAAGATAATTATCAAGTTCACAATAGAAGCTTGTATCGGATCTATATCAACACAGGGAAGAAGACATAGTTCGAGAAGACATGTCATATCCTTGACACCTTAGGCTGATATCAAACACTCTAGATTCAAAACAACTAGATGAAGCTGAAGAGATATGACAGATGAGCATATGACCAGTTGAAGAAGAGTCACAGGATCTCGCACATGCTATGGTGACGTGAAAAGTACCAATTCAGACAGTAGACATGCTGAGAAGACATGCAAGAGAATACATGTATTCAGACCTCAGGACAGTAGACTATCAACGACCGAAAGAAAGCAGCGATGAATGACCAAATGAAGACAGGTCACGGAATCTCACGGTAGAAGATGAGGTATCAATTTGGCTGTATCCTGAGATTTTTAATGATAGTCATGAGTAGGACAGTCGACAAGACAACCAAAGAAGAAGACAAATGATCCTTGAATGACAGATAACAGTGAAGAGATATAGAATGTCTCATCCAATTATCAGTGACACATCATTTCACTCCTGTATCTTCATCACATCAATAGTGTATCATTCAAAAGCCTTTGAATCCTTCTTTATGACCAACACAGATTCACCTAATACGCTGATGATTCACCTAATACGCTGATGTAGCTCTCCACTGTATCAGCCGTAGTTGATATCGTGTCATCATTTGTATCCTCTCTATCGTCTTCTCAATGTCATGTTCCCCATATACCAACCTCAAGCAGTCGTTCAAAGTCGTTCAAAAGACATACCTCAAGCTTCATATGCTGTATTCTTCCATCCAATGTCTCTTTCCCCTCCCTCATACCTCTCCAACACGTAGATCATGTCATCATCACATCAATGTCATACCTCCACCACCTCTCATACCATCTCTCATATCATCTCCTGTCTCATATCGTCCCCTGTCTCATATCGTCTCCTGCTCCATCTCCTCTTGGCATTTGGCTCTTGTCCTCCTTCCTCTCTCCTCTCTCTTACTCACCTCCCTGCTGATTATCGACACCAGTTTCACCTGAGCCATTGTGTGTGTGTGGTGGTTGGATTGGAGTATCAGACGCGATGTTATGCATGGTGATGTTAATTGTAGGGGGGAGTGGAATGTTTTTCGAAAAATGACGAAAATAGGGAAAAATATGAAAGCTGTGGAAATGAAATATTGACCATTTTAAATATTTTACAAAATTACTCTCTTTGTCATGTGCCAACTCTCAACTCCATCATATCAACCCCCTCCATATCGTACAAGTACTGTACAAGTAATCCACAGAGAAACAGCACCACTCAGATACTTGTACTTGTAGCACAAAGAGGGAACCTGGAGCAAAGATAGTTATACCAAATGATTCAGAATCGTTTTCTCAGCAGTCTGAAACTGTTTCCGTTCAAATCTGGCGTTTTTTGACGTCCTCAGAACACTCTCCATTTCTTATACAATTGTACTGCCTAATCAATGAGCATATACTTGTACCCCAAGAAAGGGAACCCGAATTTTTCCCCTTAAAAACAGAAAAACGCACAAAAACCTCCCAAACCACTCAAATCACCACCAACAACACCCACACCACCCCTCACTTCACTATCCCTTCCCTATCCTTCATTTCACCACTTTTCTTCCTCTCATCTCCCTTGCTCTATCGACCGCATAGTTGACGCATGCATGATTAGATCATCATCAAGTTTCGATCAAATAGTTGAACTTAGACACAGTTATACGGACGAGTTATTGACAGTGTACCAACAGTTTTCAGGTGCACAGTCATTCAACGATCAGCTTTTCCCCCCGCTTTTAAGATCAGAAACCACCTCTTCCTCCTACTGGCAACTCTAGGATTGCTAGTCTACACATCTTTCCCTTCTACAAGTACGAGTACCATGAGAAACGCCAGTGACACATCTACCATCGATCTGGAGTCTCTGGAGTACCCCGAGGCCGTGGTGTTCGATCTGGACTACACTCTGTGGCCCTGTTGGTGCGACACCCATCTCAGTCCTCCTATCAAGCGAGGAACCTCTGATCTCCAGGTGGAAGACAGATCAGGATACGTGCTCAGCTTGTATAGAGACGTTCCCGATATTCTGAAACACCTGCGCGACAACGGCGTCAAGATCCTGGCTGCTTCTCGAACAGCGACTCCAGATGTGGCTAAAAGTATTTTGAAAACCATCAAAATCGACGGCGAACCGGCCATCAACTTTTTCGAAGCGCTGGAGTGGGGCCAGGGCACGAAAATCAACCATTTCAAGAAACTGCAAAAGAAAACCAAGACGGATTTCAAAAAGATGATCTTCTTCGACGACGAGAGAAGAAACAAGGACGTGGAGCGAAGTCTGGGCGTCATGTTCAACCTCGTGGACGAGAGCTACGGAGTCAACTGGAGCGAGTTCAAGAGAGCCATCAAGGGGTATAACGAGAGACTCAAGGGGGCCCTTTGAGTGAAAACGAAGTGTTTATTGAGTTGACGCTTGGATTGAACAAGTTGCTGCAAAAAGAACAGGTAGGACTGGAACATCTGACTTCTGGAAGCTCTTAATACCTCTTGAAACTCCTCAGGACCTTTGGAAACTCCTTTAGCTCAGAGTCTTCATGACTTCAATAGACAACAAGTAGATATAGATAATGACGACAGATTGATGATGCCCTTGACATAACAAATGGACTGAGAACCACTGTCTACTGGACTCAGTATAGGAAGGAAGAGTAGACGAACTCTTCAGAGTGTGTGGTTTTCAGAGTGGCACAGTACATACCTCTTAGTGAGCCATGACTTGGAGATCGAGCTCTAAGTGAAACAAGAGCAACGCAAGTGTATACTGTGGCTTGTTTAGGAACTGCCTCTGTCATTATACACCAATATACAGTGATTACGATCATCTATGGTACTCACTGAAGACTAGCACAACCACTTGATATGTGGATGTTCAGAGGACTCTAGAGTGGTGCACTTGGTTATTCCATTCAACAATTCTTCATTCTTAAGATTAACAAACCAGACTTGATCACATCTACTCCTGATGTTCCTGGAATGACTGACTAAGGCTTCTAGAGCTATTTTGATCACAATGAGCCTTAGTCTACACAAGTCTCTTACATCAGACGATAAAGCAGAACATGCCATCAAAGAGTATGACACACATCACCAACCAAACACCAGTTGCCCCTAAACATCTATCAAATAGTTCACCATGTCTCCACATCACACTCCAGACCATTGCAACTGCCTATTCGATCAAGTCCAAACGATCAACGGCCACACCTACACACCCTACTCGGCAACTCCACCAACTACAACTATACACCCAAAGGCTATTAATGACTACATACTGATTAAACAAAATACATCTCTCCCTTTATCAGGGAGATTGTGAACGAGTGTCACGAACACGAGCAAGCGCCCGTCAGAACTAAAGCGAAAAAACGTCAAATCTCTTCACTTAAAACTGACCAGGACCGGGAGTGCCAGGAAGCGAACCCTGAACAGCGTCGGTGGACAGAGCAGGAGAGGCGACTCGTCCGGGGTCCAGATGAGAAGCCACTCCGCTAGCACCTCCCTCAAGAGGAGCAGAAGCTCCGGGAGCCAGAGGGGTGTGGCCAGGGTCCAGAGTCGTGTGTTGGATGCCCTGGGTCACGCCCTCGACGTCGCCGTACTTGCCCTGCAGCGCGCCGTGGTCCGTCACGTGGCCGCCCTCGAGCTGGGCAGATCCGCCGGCAGGGGTGTTGAAGCCGGGGTCCACAGGCTCGGGCGTGTACTCGGCCCGGTGGGTGCCGTCGAACCCGGCTCCGGCGTCCTCAAACTCCTCGCCCTCGGGAATGGTGTGCACTCCGGAGGACACGGGAGCGATACCGGCGGCTCCGGCAGCGCCAGCAGCTCCGGCAGAAGCACCGGCAGCTCCACCGGGAACGGACGAACCGGCGGTGGAGTCGTACTGGGGCTCGTAGGACTGTTGGACGGGAGCCTGGGCAGCCTGAGCGGGCTCGTACTGGGCAGCAGAGCCAGGAACAGCGCCAGCAGCACCAGCAGCGCCAGCACCGGCAGTAGCAGCACCAGCAGCACCGGCAGTAGCAGGCTCGGCGTATCGAGCACCGGCAGCACCAACAGGCTGCTCAGCATACTGTCCAGCAGCGGCACCAGCAGGCTCAGCATACTGAGCAGCATTACCGACAGGCTGCTCAGCATACTGTCCGGCAGCTCCAGCAGCTCCTCCGGCAGCTCCAGCAGCACCAGCGGCACCAGCGGCACCACCAAAGTTCTCCTCGGGCTCGTCCTCAAAGTCAGCAGTGGCAAAGTTGGTCTTGCCGCCAGAAACCTTGAGGAAGGCGTCGTACCACAGCTGCAGCTCCTGGTAGGTGGCGGCCTTCAGCGTGATGGTCTTCTTGGTGGGAATCGTCGACGACGTGTCCTTGCCCTTGATCTTGAGCTTGAGATCGCCTCCTCGAGGAGGAAGAGGTCCAATGGTCGAGTCAGGCACGTACAGCGAAAAGTTGGGGTTGGGCTCGATCAGGGGGTCCTCAGAGGCGTATCCGTGCAGGAAACCAGATCGGGTCAGCACGTAGAAGCCAGAGGTGTAGTTCTTGACAATGTGGCCCTCCTTTCGCTGCAGGATGCCGGACACAAGAGGCTGAGCGGCAGGGTTGTCCGAGTTGGGGAAGGTGACCGAGTCCAGCGACCGCTTGGCCTTGTTGGGGTCCACGAGCTGGTGCTGCTCTCGCTTGGCAAACTCGTCCCACTCAAAGTCCTCGGGGATGGCGGCAAACCGCTCAGAAAAGGACACGTACGAGTCGTGGGCGTTGGCAAAGTAGCCCGAGAGAATCTCCGACGACAGCTGCACCGCCCGCTGGATCACCTGCACAATGTGCCGCTCGAACGACTTGATGTTGTTCTGCACCGACAGCAGCGAGTCCGACAGCGCGTTCTCGCGGTTGAGCTGGTCGCCGACCTGGGCCAGGGTTGCCCGCTTGAGCACGTAGGGGTCGTGCTTGGCGGACTGCTGGAGACCGGTGAAGCCGGCGGTGGACTGGCCCAGAGTCTCGATCGACCGGTGGGTCTTGCCCCGCACCTTCTCGACCTCCTGCGACTGCTTGAGCGTCGAGTGCTTGAGCGTCTTGATGTGCTTCTCGATCTCGTCCTCCAGCTCCTCCAGCGACGGCAGCACCGACGTCTTGAGGTTCTGCTCGGACTGCGTCGCCAGGTTGATGAGCGTGTCGAGCCGCGTCGCCATGTTGGACAGCGCCGGCGTCACGCCAATGGCCTCGGGGTTGGCCTGGTGCACGCCCGTGGGCGTGGGGTTGTTTTTGGCGGTCTGGGCGTTGCTTCGGTTGGGCAGTCCGCCTCGCAGCGACTGTTGGAAGCCGTGCTGCTGGGTCGGAGTGGAAGGGGTTCCGGGCTCCGAGGAAACGCCGCCGTCGAAGCGGGGGACCTCGGCGAGCGCCTTGCGGGTCTTCTCGAGGTAGCCGACCTGGTGCTTCTGCTGGGAGGCCGCAATGTTGATGTACTCGATGAGGAAGGCCACCGTGGCTCGCCAGTTGTCTAGACGGGCGATGAGCAGGTTCGTGGGGTCAGTGGGGGCATCGAGAGCGTGGGTGGGGGCAGAGGAGGCGGTGGCAGAAGAACCAGCAGCTCTAGAAGAAGAGGGTCCAGAGGAAGCACCGGCAAAACCAGAGGGTCCAGCAGAAGAAGAGGGACCAGCAGAAGCTCCAGCGGCAGCACCAGTGGCAGCTCCAGTCACTCCAGCAGCTCCAGAGTTACCCGGAACAGCAGAAGGACCCTGGTCGGAGTACATGTACTCCTCGCCCTTGAAGTCCGGCTGCTGGGACGACGAGGTCAGAGTCGCGCCCTCGAGATTCGGGTTGCGCTGCTGGGCAGGCGCAAAGTCGCGGTGGATGTCGCCAACGGTCTGGGACATGGTGTTGGTGGCGCCGGGAGACACAGAAGGCGAAATGGAGTCAGGCACGTTCAATTGGGGGGCCTGAGAGGGGGTGGCAGTTGCGGCAGTTTCGGTAGCCACAGGAGAGGTAGCAGTGGCAGTGGTGTTGGCAGTTGCGGAGTTGGCAATCGGGGTGTTTGTGTTCGCAGGAACCTCGCTCTTGCGCTTGAAGAACTTTTGTCGGAAGCCACTCATGGTTATATATACTCCAGCAGTGTTTTTCCGTTTTTGCCTGACAAGTGCAGTGTGGGGTGAGAAGGGGAACAAGTTAGACGGAGGTTAAGTTTGGTTGCTGTTTGGGACTGAGGAATAGGGAGGAGAGGGATATGGGTTAGGGGAGAGTTTGGGGGTGTGTTTTTTGAGCTGAGTAAGCGGCGTCCGTTTGTGTCTTCATATATCCACAACTCAATGCCTCCTAAATACTCCCCATTATCACTATCTACCCTCTGTTTACAAGCTCACCACACTTAGAGTTATATATATCGCAACATGCATTCAACATGCACAGACTGTGAGATAGGCGGTGTACAAAAATGAGAGTGGTGTGTGTGTGGTAGTAGAGGAGGTTAGGTCACGTGAGCGATATGAGCGGTGGGAGTGTTTCAGGAAGAGTTCTACTATCTCAATATTTTCCCGGTCACGTGACTTTTTCTCCACTATTTCCCATTTTCACCAACATGATCTCCTCTCACTCCATGACGCAACAGCAACCTTGAACAATCCACAGTTGCTATCTGGAGAAAGAGGCAACTGAATTGCCCCGTTGAGAGATCGTCGGGTCATGTGATACTGTACGTCCGTGGTCACATGGGAAGTGATGTGGAACTGAGATCGTGCAATAGTTGCGTATGATTACATAATCCAACTAGCGAAAGATCTTTCAAAGGCGTTGGCTCAGAAATGGAGTAGGCACCTGTGTATTTTTATGCCATCAGAGTATTCCCCAGCTGTGGAGCTTCAAAATGAAACCGCTCCCATCCCTCCAGCTTCCCTGGAGCACTGAAAACGAGGTTCCTTTTCTCTTCAACAAAAGTCCAACTAAACTCTGGAAAGCTGTAGAATCACGGAAAAAGGGGATGGAAGCACAGGGACTTGAATAACCGCTTCTCAGCCCTATGACGGCCACCCCTGTAAGTAAATCCTTTCTAGACGACTTCAAGAAAGCAGCCTATACGCCATTTCTGCGGATGCATAACCAAATTCAGACCATGTCCGACACCATTTGCGCCCCACTATCCGCTAGCGATTCCGGGGTAGATCAACAATGAAGTACAAGTAGGGCATCAGCAGTCTTGGAGTTATAGCGAGGTCACGTCACGTACTAACGTGTGGGGTAGCTGTGGACCGTGTCTAAACACTCGCACGACCTATAGGTGTGTAGCAACGGTTTAAATTCGCACCAACTCCGCGTTAGCTGCTTCTATACTGCCCGACTACACATTAGTCCGGCTCTAGTTGCTTGTATGCTGTTTAGGACGGCTCCTATTACCCAGTAGCTGCTTACACCAACCACCGGGCTTTGTCCACCCTTGGACTGTGTACTAACTGTGTTGGACCCTTACTAAACATTTCTCGGGGTACCGGTAGCGGCTAAAGGCGTCTAAACTGGAGGCTCAAAATGTATCATTGTAATCACCGGACGATGGAGATAACATATTCGAACTTGTCGGTTGCGAAGCTATAACTGAAACAGAGCGTTGTGCTGGTCTAAAAGAAGGGTGGGTGTGAGGACAATGGGAATGGGTGCTTCGAGTCTGGATCAAGTTGCGAACAAGGGGTTCCTCCGAGTAATTGGCTGCCGTAGAGTGATCATGTGGAGATGTATCTTCACGTCATGTTTCATGAAGTGAACGTCATCGTGCGTGGGGAGGGAGACGATTATAGATCGGTCGAGATAGATCAAGGAGATCTGAGAGATCTAGGGGTTGGTCCAGATCGAATTAATATACTTGGTTTTTGAAGATTGATTTTTTTTTCTAGTTAAATTGACCGAAATCAAAACTGGAGATGTTCATATGCATCTTGATCTCAATGTCGGAGAAATACTCAAAAGTGACCCCTTGTCGGTTATATAAAGAGATAGGTAGCTCATTTGGTGTCAAAACCATCGGGGCGACCTCCTGCAGACACTGAAGTTATTTCATATTGGAAATGTTAACCAACAGGACATTTCAACATGTTGTGGTTTAGATACTCGAAATGAGTACGTAAGGTCAGAACTGCTTCATCTTTTTCTGACTCCAAAGGCTCAATGAAGATGAAACGACAAGAAACACAAATAGCGACAGCCTGTCTTATAGCTACACAACTACTAAACAGTAACATATCCATTACTAACACAATTTTACTACTTGTTGATGCCATCGGGGAAGAAGTCCACCTCGACAGCTAGTACTGCTCAATCGCAGCTTGGTACGCCGACCATCGCTTACAGAAGCTTGGTGACTCGGCCAATGGCGATACTCTGGCCCTGGTCTCGCAGAGTGAATCGGCCCAGCTGGGGGGTCTTGCTGAACTCGTCCATGCAGACGGGGTTCTGGGTCTCGAGTCGAGCAATGATCTTCATGCCCTTCTTGGCAAAGGCCGGGGGCTTCTTGGACTTTCGGTTGGTGCCCTTCTCCAGCTTGTGCAGCAGAGCGGTGAAGGTCACCTCCTCGGCGGCAGTATGAATGTGCATGACGCACGAGAAGCCGGTCGACAGAATCGACTTGAGCTCGGTGATGGCAATCTGGGCCTCGAAGACGGTGACGGCAGCCACGGGCTGGGCGGCGGAACACAGCACCTGTCCGATCTGCACCTCCTCCTCTTCGATGCCCTTGACCTTGAGTCGGATCTGCTCACCAACAGCGGCAGCTCCAACCTCCTGCTCGGTCTCCTTGTACAGAGTGGTGACCTCGACGGGGACCTTGGAGGGCATGACCACCAGGTTGTCGCCCTTTCGCACGGTACCCACCTCAATCTTACCCTCGACGATGGTACCCAGGTTCTTCTCCTTGTTGGAGATGGGCAGCATGAAGGGGCCGGTGAGGTTTCGCTCGAGCTCAAACGAGTCCAGCAGCTCCAGCAGAGAGGGGCCGTCGTACCAGGGGCACACCTCCTTGGACACCCGCTCCTTAACGTTGGCGCCGGTGAAACCGGACACGGGCATGAAGGTGATCTCGGTCTTGTCCGAGTAGCCCAGACCCTTGAGGTACAGCTTGAGCTTGTTGATGCACTCCTCGTACCGCTCCTTGGACCAGTTGACGGTCGAGTCGTCCATCTTGTTGATGGCAATCACCAGCTTGTTGATGCCCTGGGTCTTGGCCAGCATGGCGTGCTCTCGGGTCTGGCCGTCTCGCTCGAAACCAGTCTCGTACTCTCCCTTTCGGGCGGAAATGACGAGAATACCGGCGTCGGCCTGGGCAGCTCCACCGATCATGGAGGGCACGTACATCTTGTGGCCGGGGGCGTCCAGCAGGGTGTATCGTCGCTTGTCGGTCTCAAAGTACGACCGGCCGACCTCCACGGTCTTACCCTCGGCTCGCTCCTCCTTGTTGATGTCCATGACCCACGACAGGTACCAGCCGGGTCGGCCGGCGTCGGCAGCCTCCTTCTCCATCTTCTCAATGGTTCGCTTGTTGACGGTTCCGGTGAGGTAGAGAATCTGGCCTCCCAGAGTGGACTTGCCGACATCAACGTGGCCCATGAAGATGATGGACATGTGGTCCTTGGTCTCGCCAAACATCTCCTTGATGGTCTCCTGGTCAATCTCGGCGTTCTGGGCGGCAATCAGAGCGTCGGCGGAGGGAGCGTTCTCGGCAGCAGGAGTAGACTCCTTGGTGGGGGCGGGAGTGGACTCCTTGGAAGCAGGAGCAGGAGTGGCCTCCTTCTTAGCCTCCTCCTTCTTGGGCTCCTCCTTGACCTCCTCCTTGGTCTCCTTCTTCTCCTCCTTGTCGCCGCCAATCTTGAGCACAGACTTCTTCTCGGCAGGCTTATCAGCGGGCTTGTCGCCGCCAATCTTGAGAGCTCCGCCGGTCTTGGGCTTGTCTCCTCCAATCTTCAGAGCGCCTCCAGCCTTGGGCTTGTCGCCGCCAATCTTGAGAGCTCCGCCAGACTTGGCAGCGGGCTTCTTGAGCTTGTTGAGAGCCTCCTGCTTCTGCTTCTGGTACTCCTCCAGAGTCAGCGTCTTCTCTGCGGGCTCCTCGGCGGCAGCTCCGTTGTCGTAGCCGCCGTACTGGTCGTAGCCGCCGTACTGGTTGCCGTACTGGTTATCGTAGCCACCGTACTGGTTGTTGTAGCCCTGGTTGTAGTTGTTGTAACCGCCCTGGTAGCCTCCTCGGTAGCCACCCCGGCCTCGTCCCGAGTAGCCGCCTCGACCCTGGTAGCCCTGGTTGTAGTTGTTGCCCTGGTAGCCTCCCTGGTAGCCTCCCTGGTAGCCGCCCTGCTGGTAGCCGCCCTGCTGGTACTGGTCGTAGCCTCCCTGGGGGGCAAAGGACTGACCGGGCACAAAGGCCTGGCCGGGCACAAACGACTGGGGAGCGTAGCCCTGGGGCTGGCCGGGCTGCTGGGAACCCTGACCCTGGGAGCCCTGACCCTCGTTGATGTTGGCCTTGTTGGCGAAATCCTGGTTGAATTGATCACTCATGATGGGTGCTGTTGAGGAGTTGACAATTTCCAGCTGGGAATTGTTCAAGGTCGGTGATATTTTTGAAACCTTAACCCACAGAGTTGGGAGAAAATTTTAGTCGTAATCTGAGCCGTGGAAGAGGGATGGTGGAGTGTGAGAAGGTGAAGACTCGTGGTCAGAGGCTAATTTTGACGGACGAATTTTTTGCAGCGTTTTTTAACCGATTCTACTGGCCAGTTCAAGAGCAACAACCGTTGTGGGGCTGCTAAGGACACGTGACCAATTTAGAATCTTGTCACACGTGAGATTTAAACTTTGATCCATCTCAAGATGATGGAGGTGGGAAGCAAACGGGAAGGTGGCATATGAGCGGTGAGAGTGTGTGGGGGTGGTGGTGAAGAGTCACGTGACACGAGAAGGTGATGGGAAAAGCTCGTGGTTGTGGCCTGAGTTGGATGGGAGTCGAAGGGTGCCTGGTGTATCTCTTAACCAATAGTTCAACTGTAGTTTGAAGTAATGTTGGGGAATAGATGAGAGCTAAGTATGGTGTCAAGTAAATAACAACTAGAGCCATGGTTTCGATAAACTTGCGAAAGAGAACCAGAGAAGGTGTGAATATCAAGAGAAGTTGCGTATCAGATGCCACTGTATCGAAGACTGTCACGAGGAGCTTTTATCGCTCTTACTGGCCTGACAATGATCGTTCTCACAGATGGGATTGAGTGAGAACAGACATGTTAAAGGCGCCATTGAGCTCAATGGTGAATTCCCGAATGTCATAATTATCTGACAGCTTCAATTGACAGTGGGAGTGCCGATAATATTCATTGGTTTCTGGAACGCAGGGTTCACAAATGACGTCACTCCTTGCCTCGTGTGTTCAGTCACCAGTGGAGGATGAATGATGATCTGAGGCTTGATCACGTCAATGAAGTTGAACGGCTGGTTCTGGTTCAACGGTACCTGTACGTAACACCATGCCATGACTGAACACGACCATTCCACAAGAGCTCAATTGGAAGTGCTGTCACCCTCCCCAGCCTCAACCACTACACTCCCATAGTCACACGTCGCAGCCACAAACGTGACCACTCCCTTGGGCATCAATGACTGTGAGTTGGGGACCGTACGGAGCCCGCGGCATGGTATTATGCTTCCGATGTGTGTGACTGGAGTGTATGTGAGGTGAAGAAGGGTGACAGACTTCCAACTGAGACCACGAGTATGGCGCGTCGGCATCAGGTGAGTGAACAGAGTGTCTGTGAGATGGCTGTCCCATAACAGTGACATCCTTCTGTGTTAGTTGGGTTCAAAGGACACGAGACATGAAGTCCTGTGTTTGTGTCACTTAACGACACGAGAGATGAAGTCCTGTGTTTGTGTCACTTAAGGAGTACTCACGAGGTGGTATCAAGAGCAAGGTATACGGAGGTATCTCATTTGCGCATGTGCTGCTCTTTGTGGTATCAAATTGTGGTATTGTCAATGTTTGGGGGTGTGTCATGAAAGAAGTCAGGTTGTGAGTGGAGATGTTACACAAAAGCTCGTTAACTTCCCTTTTTTTTTGTTATACTTATTCCATTTACTAACTAACACGACCTTATTTTGACGACCTTATTTTGGTTGAAAATTGAGACGACAACTGTAGCCCGAATATGAATGGAACAAAACTGAGAGTAGCTTAGTCGATTTTTTCGCATTACGGGCTTCAATTTGATACTAACATGAGTGTATTTCGGGTAGAATTGAGAAACCAGTAAGAAATCGTCCTGAATGCACTAAAACATGTTCTTGCTCTGAAGTCATCAATACAAGAGATTTGAAACAAGGAGGTCTTGTTTTCTGATGATTGGGGCTATAATAAGCCACCAACCAGTAAGCCATATATCAATGCTGACTCAGGGTGCGGTTTCATGAAAATCAAGTAACCACAATAGATCCAAACTCGAGACAGAAAAGAGTCAGAGGTGTGAGAGCTTTCCAATAGGCTTAGACAGAATCTCCAAGTACAGTACTGTAGTCACATATTACTTTCATTTTATTACTGCTGGTATTTTGAACACCTGAGTGATCTTCTGCTGACTCAACCAGAGAACATTAAAGATCGAGATATTGAGCACTAGAAACGACTATGAAGCCTGGAAAACAGTATCATTGGACTCAATTTAGATGATGTTCAACTAATTAGCAGCTTTCTTACATAAAAAAATAGCAGTTCTGGTTTTAGTGACATTCATGGTGCTAATGTGATTAGTAAGCACAGCTGCTAGAGGATGTTTACTAGTCAATGATCTGTTTGGAAATGATCAGATGGATTGAAGTAACAGATTTGTGCTCTTACAGTCAGAATTACTGCTTCATTGTGTGAGTTTTTGTATTTCAGTCAAGGTACTGTAGTCACTTAGTCAGCTCTGAAATATGGATTTTTAGACAAGGAATGAATAAAAAGGGAGAAGCAATTGATCTTTCTGAGTATTCTAACAGACCAGCTTGATATCAATGAGCATGGACAAGAGAGGTGGTTTGTAGAACCTGCTTGAGCTGACAAGAAAGAACTAGTACAGTGCCGTACCGGTAACTGAAGAAAAGCATCTCTTCAAACCCGTATCCCTCCAAACTACCACCGACTCTCAACTATTTCTTCAACTAACTCGCTGTTAATCTCATCTAATAAGAGTCAAGTTTACGACCTGCCATTGTCCCGAACCATTGTCTCCAAACTTGTACACTAACTCTTAGTCAGGCTGCCAAAATGTCTTCACCTCTGCACCGCTCCACAGGTGCGTTCCGACGATCTACGACGTGACATGTTTCACCGGCACCGCGGTTGCTGTGATGCAATCTCTGTGGCAGCTCGTTCACTTATGCTCAGGTCCGCACTTGTTTGTATCCCCATGTCTCGTATTTCCACAGAGTCATAAATGTCCATAAATTAGGGTGGCGGTGCCGTCCCAGGACAGATCCGAGAGTTTCTCGTATTGTGAGATTTGATAAAAGCGGTCTATGAAGTCTGAAGACATATACAACACACCTTTCAGACACTTGCCACCTCCTGGCCGACAAAAGTAAGCATTCATTCTGAAATACGCAAACCGCCATAGAATTCAATTTCACACCTCTCCTGTCTCCCCTGAACATCTACGCGGGAGTCTGGTTTAGTACGGCTGCGTTTCATATAACTTTGCACCGTGGTAATGCCCGTTTTGGAAGTGAAACACTGGCCACCTCCTGTCACGCATCGGCTACTTGTCTCAATACCCATGTATGGAGCCCACCTCGCTTCAATCGCAGGCTATGATATCATGGCATGTGGATCTAGGTGATCATGTAGATCGGCTAATATTATCCACTGTTGAAACAGTTGTCGGTGAGATTACGGCGATTAAAAAACGATTGAGACGGTGTCTGAATGGAGTAATAGAAGTCCAAGTTGATGTCATTCAACCACTCCATGCCATTCATTCACCTCAAACATTCATATGATCACCACTCTCACTCCTCCCACCTCGTATCAGAAAGCAACACCTGCTGCTGTTTGGAGGCAATGGCGGGAAGCTGGCGTATTATTCTCGATCTGGCTGACCCCCAAACCTCGCTTATAGAGTTGGCAGGGGACATAGCGTGTGTGGATTTGGGTGTTTGAGGCCCGCGGATTGATAGAAACAAGGTGGCCGACGATATGGTTACGAGATACAAGGTGGCACGACGTTGGTATGAGAGAGAGTGCTCTCGAGGCTGAGCCGTTGTTCCAGTAACCACTTGGTTGTGGTGCTCCTCACAGCTTGTCTCCTTTGGGGAAAAAGAAAAAGAAAAGACAGAGTGCCAGAAACACACAAAAGCAACGACGCAAATCTCCGAGAAAGCCGGCGTAGTGCACATCCACCGTACAAGTACATCAGCACGTCCTCTTGTCTCGACGACCCCTTTTTCTTGTCCCTGGCATATAACGATTTTTTAAGCTGGGACACGGGGTTTGCCAAGAGGCCAAGCGCTTGGCTGTCTGGGCACCAGAGAGGGACGAAGAGATATGTAATCCCACAGCGATCGGCACTTGTCCAAACTGTAACCCTCCTTTTTTTTATTCTTAAGATGTTCTCGGAGATATCGGAAATAAGTTTGGGAGAGAGAGAGACACGTTGCTTTTTCCGGCTTACTAAGCCAACAAGCGAAAACTCTGATACTCTGATTCCACTACACGATTACACTTTTGGGGCTAAACCTAGATTTGCGTTTGTGTCCACTTGGTGATTTCTGAGCCAACAGACGATTTTCGGCCGAGTTTGCCGTCGCTTCGAAAATCGAACCGCACACAAACACAGCTCGTCTCAGGCTCTATCTTCTTTGTGTCCATTGGCTCGCCAGGGCGAGTACCCAGGCTGCTCTCTGAATCACACCATTGATCGCTGATACGTGGTTTTATTAACCTTCCAATCACGTATTACCAAACAAAGAATGACCAATAGATTGATAAAAATTCAAAAGCAGCGGTGGTTGTGGGTAGACATAGAACTGGGATTTCGAAACAACTGGCTATCGTGCGTTAGCGTGATTCGAACAGCAAAAAGAGCCATCGTACAAGTCAGCAACCGAGCCATCGTATCAGCAACCTCGCTTGTAGCTATATGGTTTAGACAAGGCCACCTTCAAGAATGAACTACATGTATGTCCATACATGGCTCAGGGTTCAATTTCGCCTACAGTATTGCATTTCATTTACAAGTAACATGTTCCGGGAGCCCAAAGTCAGGTGATTCATCAGTCCACAAGACCGACCTCAGGACTTTGCTCGATATCGTGAGACATGGATATCGAGATATCCCATTCGAGGAAAAAGACACGGTAAAGTGTGAACCGAGAAACAACAGTAGAAATTGAAAAAATGGGGGAAAATGGGAAAAACACAGATTTTGCGTTAGACAGCACCTTTGCAATTACGGCGGAGTTTTCCTCTTGCAGCTATTGTCTATATTGGTCTTTTTATGGTGTTTCTTTGAAAAACGGAGAAAAAAGGGTAAAAATAGCCTGAAAAACGGAATAAAGCAGATACAAGTACGAGGAGTAGATTTGCCAACAGCTATGAACGCCAGAATTTAGCCAGTATACTCGTCTCGTCTCTACTACAAGTTTTAGTGAACTTGATCGATATTTTCATTTTGCCTCATCTCGACGAAAAAGACAACACGCCATTACTCTTCATAGAGTGACTCGAGAGCAATGAGGAGCAAATCACTCAATAGCCACATTTTCACAGACTCTACCAATACGCTTGCCTCGGTTTTACCATTCTTTATCGTGTTTTTATCTTTTATTTCCATTTTGTCCTATTCTGACGAAATTTAATACACGTCACAACTTGACAAATATCGTTGACAGAACACCAAGAGGTATACCATTCGTTAGCCCCAACGCTGGAGATCATTTCCATGCTGTCCACCTCCTTTCTTCTCACCTCCACCACCATCCACAGACCTCCCCCTACACTACACTCCACCATCACACTGTCCTCCATAACTCCACCAATATCAAACCCACACGAGCAAGCACTCCATCGCTGGCAAGCCCTCACCGTAACGAACATTTTCGTACCCTTAACGGGTATATTCCGTTGCCAAGGCGCTATCACCATGCCGCAATCTTCCCCACAAAAAGAAATGGCTCATACAAACAGAATTTGTAGCAAGCAGTGTCGCTGGAGAGATGTGGAGTTAGTGTCAATCAAGTAGCAGCTTTAGAGGACTTGCTGCTGTAGTCCCTGGGTCCATTTGCTGCATCGGGCGTGTGTATGTTTGCTTGTTGTGCGGGTACCTGGCTAAGAGTGAAGAGCAAGAAGCAAAGAGCTAAGGTAGCAAGATGGGTGCTTGAGAGAGCAATGGAGATCGGGTAGATAAGTTTGCGAGTGTGTATTGGGTGGTAGTTGCTGTGTTGGTGGGTTTAGGAGGTGATTCTTAAGTGAAATTACTAATCGTCCAGTGTTGCTACTAATCCACGTTTTCAGAACAGTTCAGAAAACTGCTACTCAGAGAACAAGTCAAAAAGTGCACTCTATGACGGGTATAACCACGCTGAACCTCCCACAGAGAAATCTCGCTTATATTGCCTTGCTAATGAGGTAGAGATGAAAAAGTGGTGTAGTCGTATCTACCGATACCGGTACAGTTTATCTGTGGCTTTAAAGAGATGGTAGAAGTGATCAGGAGACTGTCAGAATGCTCCATGTGAACTCCTCGTTCTTCTACCACTTTTATTAGTCATCATATTCTGACTATACTCTGCACCATACAGATTGAACAAAAACTAACTACCAGATAACAGAACTTGAACTACCGTACTTCACCAAACCAACACCACCCTCAAATGTCATACTCATAACCTGACCCTCCAGTACACGCCTTCGTATTCTCAAGTTTGATCCAAGTAGAGTTGCTCACGGACTTGCCCTTCTCCCGTGTCTCGGGAACATGTATTTATTCGGGCCGAGCTAACGGACGACGACAACCATGGTGAAGGGCTACCAGTGGCACGGAGACTCTTGCAGGGTCCAAATTACAACAGTGTCAAAGAGCAATCGACGATATTTCGGTGTTACCAAAAACGGACTTATCCTTGTGTCAACCGCTTCTACCCTGTTCACTACCCTGGACTCTACCCCCACATGTCTCATTAAATGAGCACCCCAGGAGGAGGTTGCTACTGGTATTGGCAAAAGCAACGACTGTTTAATGTAGGAAGATCGTGATAGCCGCTTGTGTTTGGCTTGTTTTTTTGACGTATACCGCTTGTTGGAGATATCCTGTGGTCAGCTTGCCCCCAAACTAAGCCCAGACATTGCTCAGAGGGAGAGTTTGAGTAAGACAGCGGAGTTTGAGAGGAAGACTGGCTTTGACATTGCTCGGAGATTGAATTACCGTTGGAGCAAGAGTCTTGAGCTAGTGCGGTTTTTGAGGCCGTTCTGGGCCCCAGATGGGGGAAATAGCAGCACCAGCGTGTAGCGCTAGCCGCCAGCAATCCAACGGTGCTATTTCCGCGGCTACCGCTTTTCTCGGACGTCTGTGGCTCGCATTTTCGCAATCCCTGTCTCACATGCACGTGAATCTAATGGACAGTAGAGTGTTGAGAAAAATGTCGACATATGTCCTGTTTGACAGGTGTGCGGACAAGGAGCACAAGGAAGAGGAGCTGTGCATGGGTGTGCCTGACAAGCCTGTGACGGCGACAGATATGAAACTGTTTTTTTGACGTTTTGTGGGCAATTTATCGGATTAATCGAAAAATCGCAGCAAACCTAACGATGCACAGAAGACTGTCCATAACCGTGGCAACTTTGAAGCCGATAAAAGTGGCTGAAATCGGCCCTGGACCCTAAAGTGCAGCTCGCAGAGCACGCGGAGCTCTGTCGGAGCCCTCCAGACCCACCCAGACCTCTAATCTATTCCACAGCACACGTTGCTCTAATGCAGGGTTTAACGGTCTGCATAACAGATACGATGATGGGAAAATGGGAAAAACCAATAAGAAAGAACACGACTTGTAGATGTACTTTTTTTATATATATATAATCACATAATACAATGAATGTCAAAATCATCTCCTAACAAATCCTTCAGTTGGCCTAAGGTCCAGTTATTCATGTGCGAGAACAGTGCAGCAACCTCGTTTCATTTTAGCAATTTTTTTTTTAATTTTTTTCAAGTTTTTTTTTTTTTGCTTTCCTGCACACTCTTCATAAGGTCTCTGTGCAGATAAGAAAAGTTGCCTGATTCTCAAGGCTCCACCGCATAACCACTCCCCTTTGTTCCACTGCTATTATTCGGGTCTTCCTAATGTGCTTCAGAAAAAAGAAATCTCCTGCAGCCGAAAACGGTCCGCAACTATACTACTATTGAGGCGGAGTACTCTGGATTTGTCGAATATAGCCGTAAGGGGTACCAAAATGACGAGCAGAGGGAGGGGGTTCTAATGGTGGCATTACGAGATTCGCTGCGTTGCTAGATAATGAGATATCAACGATTCTGTTATCTGACCGAAATAAGGTGTAACGGGAGTGCGGTTTTGAACTCTTCCAAAGTGGTGCAAAAGAGCAGCTATATGGCTCGAATTTTGACTGGTGGTTACTGAGGGTATTTCGATGAACCTGGCGTTTGTCGCAACGTTCTGGGACTTTCACTGGTGCAGGTATAGATGATAGGTGTTTAGTGACCTAATCTTAACTAAGAAAGACTAAAGCTAAGTAGGATTCCAGACCTCAAGTATCGTACTTGGCTGCAAATTGTAACGGTGGGTTAGTAGAATACGACGTTGCTGATATAGACATGATACCCAGATATAATAGTTCATGCCTTGATTTTAACGTCTATCTTTTATTGTTCTTAAGATGCTTCTAGAGGTGTAGGGAGATGAATATTACTAACTGGAGATGGCTCCAAGTGGTAAGAAGAACATTCCTATACTTTTCACAACTCGGAGAGTCTTGAAAATACCACATATTTGTTTTAATTCTTTCTCTACATGCCCTTAGTTATTCCAAGTAACTCAGTTCTTCTCCTCTATTCATAGTTCACATCCCAACTGTGTATTGCTGAGACCGTTTATTTTCTCCTTCATTACTTGACACTCAGTTCGACTCCAGCTTGGGCTTCAACTAGGGCCTCTTTGAACTCAAAACTTGTATTTTGGACATGTCTTCAGTTTCAGCCTCAAAGTGAAGTGGAAATGTGAACATTTGATATTCAACAGCAGTGTGATTTCTCAGCCTAGCTATTACTGTACCGTACTTCAGAAATAGGAATGCTGACTAAGAAAGTGACAGCCTCATTTATGATCATTTTGAGTTGACTCTGTTTTCTAGCCCCAAATTTCCTATGATGTTTCAAACTCAAAAGCTCTAATCAGAAGATAGGAGTCATTCATTTGGATGAAATAATCACGTGATAGAGAATAATAAGTTCTGGTACTGCTTTCTGAGGTGCCATTAACAATCTAATCAATCTCAGACCTTTCCACACCCCTCCAAACAGCCCCAATTGACCCCTCATTCCACCCAACTAAATCCAACTAAATCCAACTAAATTCCCAACAACGTTACTCACCAAGAGTCATACGCGTGTCCCCGTTTGTTTCGTGTAAAAGTCGTGCTAGAGAGATGAAAAGTGTACCAAATTGTAGCCCCAATCTTCAGCATTATAACAATACCCCCAGAGTCTCCACATCTCTTCTCCACCCCCCACAAAATCACTCCCCCCCTCCCCCCTATTTCTCCTGATAACAACCTTATTCTTATTAAACATCATCATCACAACAATCTCATTATCACGACTTGAAAACACACATTCATTCCCACTTCATTCATGGAATGGCTACTGGCACAAGCAGGAGCGACGGCCGTCTCGTTCGCCACCCGCGGAGGATACTCCCTGGCCACCCACTATGCCGTCAAAACGGTGAAAAAGTACCTGGAATCAGTGCCTCCTGAGGACCGCCAGGGACTTGAAAAAACACGAGCAAGACTCGAAACCAAGATCCTCATCATCTCGCCGGCCATCGACCTCATCCAGCTCATTTCCGCACGCGGAAACACGTCTCTGAGCACAACTGTGGCGCTCACAAGAGAACTGAAACAGGACATTGCCGAGTTTCAGGAAGATATGGACGAACTAATGAGCCAGGAGAATGACACGTCGGCTGTGTCAATCACCAAGGTCAGAGAATCCATGGAACTGCTGCTCAAACGAGTCGAAGAAGCCATTCCTCTGATCCAACTGGCTCTCACAACAAGTGGAGCATGTCTGTCCTCAGACTTGCCTAATAACGTGTCCCCAGCAAGACTCCTGCAGGCCATGGACTACGTGAGACAGTCCGAGAGAGAGTGGGATGCGAGGAGGGATAGAGAGAGGGCAAGCGCAGGCGTTCGTAACGAATGCTTAGTCAGCGGCTTACGTAACCACGACTCCAGCACTCCCCTCAAGAGTACTTCAGGGCACATCAAAATCGGACCTACGTTCTCCATCACTTCCTACACCACCTTCTCTTCGTCTTCTCAGATAGCGTGGAAAGAAGACATGGCTCGAGCTCAACTGTCTCTATTCCAGACGGACAAAAAATACTGCTACTATCTGAAGCTGGAGGAGAACTTCAACGATGGCCGTTACCATGACGACAAGCCCCGAGTGTCCACCATTGATGTTTCTACCATCACCAGGCTGTTTTTTTCTGCCTCCGGAAAACTCCTGGAAATCGAAGATAGCAAAAGTCCCGTGCTAGTGGTGAAGATAAACGAAGCCGATTTGGAAGCCGACGAGGAAGAAGAGGAGGAAAAAGTCACGTGGCTGGCCATCGAGTCGTGGTCACGTGAGGAGGAGGAAGACGCGGACGAGTACGGGGAAGAAGAAGAAGAAGAAGAAGAAGACAACTCGTTCGAAATGAGTGTGACGGAGGACGGCAGTGGCAACAAGTCACGTGTGTTCGAGTCGCCGGTGAAGCGGGAGGGCGTCGGGTCACGTGACTACGACAACCCGCGCGATTTTCTGCGGTCACGTGACTTCTCCAAGTACGAGCACGCCGCTGCTGCGAGCGGTCACGTGACCTCCCTGTCGCACCAGCTCGACAGCCTGTCCATCTCCGGCCCCTCACGTGACTCCATCTCGCTGCTCGAGTATCTCATTCGTCTTCTTGCGCTTCAGTCCAACGACCAAAAGTCGGCGTTGGAAATCACAGATGAGCGTCTTAATCTGTATCTGCGAGACGAGTCACGTGCGTCAGGCTACAGCGGGACAGGTTATGACCAAAATGTGCCGGACCTGGACTCTCAGCGCACAATGTCTCGTCCTATAGCTCCCGACACTCCGGTAGTGCTGGGAGGGAAGCACAAGTCACGTGATTTGGCTCCTGCGGTGCCGAGCAGCATAGGTCGAGGTCACGTGATGCACCATAACGTTGGCCAGAACGTGCATCTTGGTCATTATGGTCATCTGACTTCTTCGGTGTCTCGTCCTTCGTCTTCGCAAGCTCCTCAGACTCCGTTGAGGAACAATCAGTTTTCGGCGTTTCATACTCCTAATGCAAAGAGTGCGTGGGAGGTGGATCGGGTGATGAGGCCGAGTCCGTTGAAGCGACAATAACCGAGCGTAGCGAGGTTATTGTACGTCGAGTTTCGGGTTTTCGAGACTCGTTTTCGAGACTCGTTTTCGAGAGGTTTTAGAGACTTCAGGTTGTCAGGTACTACTTGGTTGTCAGGTACTAATTGGTTGTCAGGTACTAATTAAAATACAGATGGCATAATAGATTTGGGTGAAGAGTTGTACTCAGTTTCTAATAGCGCAGGAAATCTGAGTTGATTTAGATCTGAGACATGAGAAGAAGAAGTGAGGACTTGGGAGGGTGGTAGAGTTGGAGCAAATGCTTAGGCAAAATAAAAGTGAGTCTAGGAGCTCCTAGTAGCCCATCAGAGTGTATCTCAGATGAGTGCATTATCTAAGGTACATGAGATTGAGCTGTGACTACTTGGTTCGTACTCTATCTCGCACGGCTTAAGCTTGAGGTTATAATTTGAGGTTGAGTTGAGGGAATAGAGTCAACGGTGAGCGATGGGGAGTTGAATGTAGGTCAATTGGACTGTGGAGAAGCCGTTGAGAGGGAATTGGAGTTGTTTGGGTGCAGAGTGAGGAATTGAACTGAGGTGTGATTTGAGGAGATTTGAAAGGGGGAGGAGGGAGGTGAATGGGAATTTGGGATCGGCTGTGGGGCAATTGAGCCTTCAGAAGCCTTCTGTAGAAATTTCAGATCTGTGGTACTATTATTCGTGGAGTTGTAGTGTCTTTTGTTGGTGGTCTAGTTTACTTGAGTCCATGTCTCTCTCCCAACTGCATACTCAGTAGATGCACTTTCTAAAGTATAATACTTGATATGACAACTTTTAGATAGGATAGTTTAACTATTAACAGCAGACTCCATATCTCGCCAATTAATTGAGTCAGAGAGCTGAGAATTAGTGGGTATACTCTGGCTATCTCCCTGAGTGTACCATAAAAACCTCACAGCTCTGGCTCATTTCGAACCCCATTTTTGAAGGGTCAAAACACCACCCCCAGCCGTGCGGCTCATTTAATGCCTCCACCTTATTTGAGATATAATGGAATTTCGTGAATTGCGAGTGATTGACGAGAGCAGCACTAACAAGAGTGGTACCATTGGATTCAGCAGCTCATGGTGGTCATTTTGATACTACTCATGATGCGATTTGGTATGAGGAAGATATTCGTTTCAGCCCATGTCAGTTCCAAATAACCTGTGTCAAACGTAGAACACCCAAGCCTCCTCCATCGTCAACTCTTCTGAAATGTCTCGCACGGCTAGAGATTTAGAACGTTGCTTAAGCTTGAGGTTATGTTGAGGGATTAGGCGGTGGTGAAACGAGGAACCGAAGAGATATGAGGGTGTAACCGAGGCGAGGCAATCGGTGAGTATCAGCGACTCTCCAGCAGCAACTCCAACTCCAGCCGATCAACAACTGAGTTGCGAGGTTCCGTGGAATGTCACATAGCAATGATGTGATATAAAGAGAAGAACTCAGACAGAAGTCATCGCTACGGTTGAAGAAGGATGCCTCAACTCTCCAAGTGATGATGTACAAACTAGTTAGTATAGCTGATTGAGACATTGCTTTGCTCTGCCTCAGTAGCAAATGAGATACACACATACACCCAGAGTGATTCAAGTCTGAACAACACTATGACTAATGTGTAGTACAAGTACGTCAGAGTAACACTCGGACTGATTCTAACAGTATTTCAAGTTCTAGAAGTTCTTCTTTCTGTAATTTGATGACATCTTTCACCAGACACTATAGATAACTCCAAGTTCCAGCACAAATCACAAACGTAGCAGTTTCCAAAGACACCACCGGAATCAACGCCTCATCAATATTCTTTCTCAATCTTCCACATTCTTTCGATTATCTCTTGCTAACTCACTTCTGCCGATAGACTTGCGAGGCTGACAAGTATACACGAGCCGAGCAACTCTACTCGGCTTAGTCAGCAGTCTCCACCGATAGCGCGCTTCTATCATACTCGGCTGTGGCTATGATAGTTCGGCAGCGACTTGGATCGCGAATCTCGGAAGCGTATCTCTATGGAATGTGTTATCTGCGTTACAATATAGAACAATAGAAAATGCAGGAGAGGTCGTGGCGACTAGGGAGGATGGTGGGGCGTGTCAGGGGGTGACAGGGGTGATATATTAAATGGTACATTGACTGGTACTTGTACATTGACTGTTACATCTCGTCTCTACCACTTTCACCACCTACTTGGGATTACTTGACAGTCCCAAAGTTTGTTGGAAATTAGTTGTGAAAAATTCTCACCCAAACTAGCGTGCAAAATTACTTGACGTCATCAACTACACCGTAATGCCACATGGTGAGTCTAAATCCATCACCAGACGCTGACGAACACAAACACAGAAAATAGTTCCATCCCTGAGTATCCTCCATAGAGTTAATACATTGTGTGATGATAAAAAAATGCACAAGAGTTGGTGCTAATGCAGTCTGAGAGTTACGACGGAGGAAGGACGGTGGAGGGAGATAGGGATTTTTCATAAACTCGGGAAAATACAGATAAACACCATGTCACGTGACCCCGAATTATCGGCATTTTCCCCCATTTTACAAAATTCGCGGCCCGTCTCAAACACGCCCCCTCCACTCCTCACAAATAAACGACAATCCAGTTAAACCCTGGAGTTTGTTCTTAACTGCAGAGACGAGAATTTGAAATCGGCCAAATATGACCCGAAAAGGAGGACAATGAAGGTGGAAGACACAGGAGGCAGAATAATACCGTGGCTACGTACGCGTCAAGAGATTTTTCAGATAGCTGCTCTCAACAAAAAGTTGTCGACGGTCTCGTAAGCAACATCCACAAGCACAACTGCAAATCTCTTTCACACCCCAGTCGTTAAAGTGTAAGACCGGCCACACGACCGCACGAGGCCGCGGAGGTGGTGGCTTGGTTTTCGTTTAATTTTACAGCTCCACGAGCCTGGGTTTGAGTATAGAGTGCAGACTAAACCTGAGTCTCACGGAGGTCAGAGGGGCTCATGATGGGCTGTTTGAACGAGCTAGAATTACGAGAAAGCGGCCCCGGGGTCATGTGACCGCGCGGAATACAATGGCGAAGTCCCTGAGTCTACAGCTCTTTTCGTCGTCGAGTTATCGTCTATTTTCAGATTACGTAAACACCTTGATAATTAAGTCAATATTATAGCAACCACTACAGGGATTCCCACGAATCACCTCCCCGACACCCCCTACACTCCTCCCTACACCCCATGGCTAGCCAGTGTCGCTATCAAATCATTTCGTCCATGCATCTCCAGCGCATGGTGCGAATATCAGGGAGGGCCGTATCTCGTTTCACGGACTTGGGAGGGCTACGAAAAAAGCCCAGATGCCCTTGTGTGGCCCAAACTTGGTGCCAGAGCCGCCCGCTCTTGCTTGCTCTTTCTATACGTTTTATACCTTCAAAATAGTTGCTATCAACAAGACCTGCTGGGTATGATTGTGAACACCAGATCAAATGAAAAACACGGCTCGCCAGTTGGGTTCCGCGGGTCACGTGATCGGCCACTACCGGCCTCTCTCGCAAAAAAAAAGGTAAACAGTTATGGGCGGTTTCAGACGATCCTGTCTTATCTGTCAAGCACGGTTATTCTATACGGAGGAGGGGGTGGTGGTTAAGTCATTGAGAGGTGTTCAAGTTGGCTGGTAGTAAAAGTAGTTTAGTCACGTGACAATACACTAACACATCACGTGCTGAACCCCCAAGTCACATGACTAGAACGCCCCTGGGCTTTCGCCTTTTCACTTTTTCGTTCTTCATCAATGTAAACAGTGGGCCAAAGTTTTCCAGTAAAAGCCGTGCTGACCGTTCAAACTCTCGGAGACGCATCTCGGACAGTAAACAGTCGTCAGGTGCACTCTGTTGCGACTAAGGTGAAGCGGATAGCAGGTAAGCGGCTATAATTACGTTTCTGGAGTGCTTAGTAAGCAGGAGCGAGAAGCGGGCTACCGGCAGAACCAGAAGGGCTAGAAGGACGGGGAGTTGATTGTAGGAAAGGTAGAGTCTCAATTAGTAATCAAGCAAGTTGTCAACTTGACAGCTCTGGAAACGCATCCTCAGTGGCACTTCTTTTCTTCTCCGCCCACTACCGCTCACTACCCACGTTCCTGCCGTCCACCAGTCTCACCACCTCCCATTATTCCGGCCGTAGCAAATCATTTCAACCCCCAGACTAGCCAGACTCCTGCATTACTGTTTGGTGTCGGACAGTTGCTTTCTTTTGCTGAGAACAAGGTCCAGGAGCCTCTCCGACCCGCCAGGGCTCTTCTCCGGCCCCGCGCGCACCTGTAGCCGTCTGTCACAAGTGTCTACGATCGCCCAAAGTCGGTTTTTCGATTTTCGTAGATTTTTTCCAGGTTTATTTTTTGCTCCAACGGTTGGGCTAGTAGGAAAATGAGAATTTCGCTGGAAAACGCTGTAGGCGTCGGAATGACTCCGGAAGGCTCGGCTTTGATAGCGGAAGCCGCGGGGAGCCAGGGCCGTCTTTCAGCAGCGCTCTAGCAGCTATATCTGTCGAGAAAAACGGCTTCTGTTTCTCCGGTAAAGCCGAAAAAAATGACGGAGCTAAAGTGGATCACGGAAGAGAAGGGAGGTTGTGCGGCTCAAGAGAAATTTGGGAGACGTTTTGTGGGACCAGGAAAAGAGATATTCGAAATTCGAAAGTTGTGGTGGATTCCCCACATCCCTGGCTTCTGATTACTATTTTCATTTTCGAATTTGACCGACAGCAACACCCCCAAATCGTGTGTCGCCGCTCGGAGGATATCTCCGATCCGTATCCGCAAAAAAAGTTAGTGGAAACCTTGGGCGTGTGGAGTCAGGCGCTCCAGTGGATCACAAAGACGGACTACCACTGGTCGACATGTACAGCTGCATCTAACGCCCGTCGGTGGACGTAGTGCGACGTCAGGCTGCAGCTTAGATCGAGATTTGTCAGCAGGGGGAGAAGTCGTCCAGTTTGTGATCCAGCACCGCTGCTGACTAACGGAGCTTACCGGTGGCTCGGGCAGATCCAGGGCTACACGGAGATATCCCCAACGTGCGCCGACCTTAGTTCCCGCCCACTTTGGAGCGTTTCGCAGCCCCTGCCTTGCTTTGGTACATGTCCAAACCTGCACGAGGCACGTGGACAGCTGTAGAGGCGGGCGGGCGTTGAAAAAGCTGGCCGCGAGCAAACCGGGCGCTGTGGATCGAATGGCGGCGTCGGATTGTGTGTGGCGCTGAAACTGGCCGACTTGTGGGCGTTTCGGGCGGATCTCAAAAATAAGGTGGATCAAATTTGCATTTTAAAAACAAAAATCATAGTAAATGGAGTGCTCACTTTTGACGATATCTCAATACGCTGACAGCTCTGGAATACGACCGTGTGTGCAACGCTGGTGTAGACAAACGGCAACGTCTGCCTCGGCCCAGGGTCGCATCGACCGTTGCAATCTCCGGTATCTGTTGCTCTAGTCTCACTCGGTGCATACGGGTCCGAAGGCCGAGGAGTGGAGCTGGCGCGGAAATATATATATGGCTGTGATCGGGGTGAGCAGGAGAACACAATGCTGTGCTCAGCTAGTCGCTACGACGTCTCCTCGTTGTGCTGTGGTGTCTGAGATACCAATACTACTTCAACTAAATTTCTTGGCGTCTTGTGCAACATAGCAATGATTCAAAAAAAAATTCAGGCGGATGCGAGCTGCAAATGGAAATGGAAATGGAAATGGAAATGGAAAGATGATTAGTCATACACTGTACACTTGGAGCTACTCATGGTTACTTGTACGGAGTACTATATAGAAGGCCAGAAGTGGTGTTGGTGGTGTTGGTGGTGTTGGTGGTGCCAGTGGCTTACTCATCTCTACAGTGGTGATGATGGTAAGACGCACAAGGCGATGCAATGGAGGAGGAGATGAAAAAGAGGAAAGAAAACAAATCGACCAAAGAGAAATTCGACCAAAAAAAAGGGAAAACAAATCATGTATGTAATGTATAAATAATGCAGTGCTAGGTAGGGAGCGTTAGTGGGGCGTTACAGGTACAACGGCTCCGTCAGGAACACGGACTCCTGGTCGTCCCGCTTGAACGGCAGCATCACGTCTGCCGGCGACACCGAGCACGGCTGCTGGCCCTGGATCCACTCCGGCGTGGCGTTGCTGCTGGGGGGCGTCTGGATGGAGGAGGCCGAGGCCGAGGCCGAGGCATTGGGTGCCACGCTCAGCTCCGGGGCGTCTCCTGCGCCTCCCACGCCGCCCCACAGGTTCCACGACGACAGAATCGACGACGGCGACGTGGACTCGAACCGGTCAAAGTTGATGTCCGTGGACGCCAGCGCCCGCCCCGAGCCCGTGGGGATGCTGTGGCTCTGCGCGTGGCCCTGGGGCAGCTGCATGTCCAGCGACGAGAACACGTCCGAGTCCAGCAGGGGGGAGGACAGGTCGTCGTTGAGAATCTGGAGATACGAGGCGTCCAGGGCGCCGGTGGGGACCAGGGCCGGCGAGTCGACCCACGCGGGGGGAGTCACTGCGTAGAACGGCGACGATGGCGAGTTGGCCAGCTGGGTGGCTCCACTCAGCGCCGTGTGCGACGGTCGCACTTTTTCGACCCGGTTCTTGTTTCTGCCAGAGTGCAGAGACGACAGCGACGACGACGAGTTGGTTCGGCCCAGGAAGTTGACGGACTTGAGGGCGGACTCGGGGGAGTGCGGCGACTGGGGCTGGGGAGAAAGAGAAGGGGTGGCTGAGAGAGCTCGATGGGAATGAGTGGGAGTTGCCACGGGGGGAGTGGTGACATTGGTGGTGTGGGAGAGGGGTGACGAGGCAGAGGTCTGCTGAGAGGAAGTCACCTGGGAGGAAGAATGGGGCTGCGAGGCGGTCACCTGACCCTGGGAATGGGGCACGTTGGACTGCTGAGAAACAGCCTGCTGGCCTTGAGAATGGGGCTGGCCGGCATGTGATTGTTCCTCCAGCACCGCCTTATTAATGACGATGCATCCGTTGGCTCCAGTGGTGGTGGAGTTTGGGGGCAGCACCTGGGGATGTTTGTTGGTGCAGATGCATCCGCCGCCGGAGTAGCAGGGACAGGTGGCGGCGTGCTTGGACGACGAGGACCCGCACTTGCACTTGACGTGGAGCGCCTTGTTTTTGCGGGCCTCACGACAATGCAGACACTGGGTGGCGGGACGTCCCTTGGGCTTGATGCGGATCAGCGGCTGCTGGGTGTGGGTGCACGAGGAGACTCGGTGGCCTCGGATGCATCGTTCGCATGCGTATTTGATTCCTTCGATGACGACCATGGTGAGTGTGAAGGTGTGTGGTGTGGTGATGTGGTGGTGTGGTGGTGTGGTGGTGAAGGATGGGTCCTTAGGTAAGTCCTGTGAAGAAGGTGAAGGTGAGGAAGTCTGATGAGTCCTCTGAGTCTCAACTGATTAGGTGGTTATTAACTGTTCAAAACTGTTCACTGTTCCTGTGTGACAGAGCTGATGTCTGATTGATGGCTTCTTAATGTCTTCTTAATGTCTTCTTGATGTCTGATGTCACAAGTACCAAGTGGAGTAACTGGAGTTGTGTAACTGGAGTCTGTGTCACGGTGTCACTCTGCAACTGCTGTTTGTGGAACTGGCGTGGTACTGGCGTTGTCTGGTCGTCGCTTTCAAGTCTCTCCGTGCCAGGTATATATACTGGGTAGGCGGGTTAAGTTGGGAACTTGTGCTTCACAGAAGGACACAAAGAGCGAGGACCAAAGCAGCTGGAAATGAAAAAGGGAGCCTGCAGGCCGAGGCTAACCTTGGGCGCACAAAATAGGCTCACAAAACACAAAAGCAAAAAAACACAAAACCGAAACCAAACAGTCCGACGAAATAAATCCAACCTAACATGGGGTGATGGAGACCGGAGATAATCAAGGTTGAAATGAAAAATGGATATGATAAATTGGCATGGTTTGGAGAAAGAAAAAAAATCGAAAAAGAATCAAAAAATACTTCGGGTATATCTTGGGTATTGGCAGCCCGACATGGACATATCACATCACCACCAAAATTATACCATTAGAAAGCCCAGATTCAGGGCTACCAGATGCTACCATTATTTCATTTCTAGCGATTTTCCTCCGATTTCCACAAAAAAATCCACATATTCCCCCCTCCTTGTTGGACAGCCAAGACTTCATGCACTCCATGCACCGAAGCTATCTGTCAGGGTCCGATAACTCCGTAGTTCCGAAATATCCCCGAACGTGCGTCCGTGCATAACGTTGCTGAGTAAGCGCCATCAGAGATGTCCACCAAAAATGGAACAAATCCTTGTGGGAAACAAAACACAGTCCTTCCCCCCCCCTACCCGTGTGCACACCCTTACCCACACCCTTAACCACCGCGCCCCCCCTTCCCTACCCTAACCCTACCGTACTTGTCTGTAGGTTCTCGCTTATGCAAAGCCGTACCATCTAGAATACGTGTGTGTCAGAGCTTGGAGATCGGACCCAATAAACGGGCTACTTTTCGCAAAATTGGGGGAAAAGGCTTAAAAAACACAAAGCGGCTCCTCCTCCAGTCCCACACTATTTTTACTCCCTTTTTGTGTCCTCGTCCTCGAGTTTATCTGACATAACTCTTGTGACCCCCACAGCCGTATCGTGGGCGCTAGGAGCACGCTAGCGGCGAAATACCGCCCTGCCGGCCTTTCCCACGCTGCAACGGTGGTTTCAGCCAACTCCACAGTCTCCCAGCTCCTCTGTGTCGCCGCTGAGACATGTTCATCGATTTCCTTGTTTCGACGCGTGGAAAAGACAGCCGAGAGTTTATATAAGCGAAAAAGAAATCTGATAATGAGAATGAGGAGGCGGAGTGTTTTTTTGTCTTTTTTCCCGCGGCGGTTACATATTTTTTTCGATTTGTTTCGATTTGTTTTGAATTGTTTTGAATTATCAGGATTTTAAAGGCGTTTTTTTTTATTTTCTTATTTTTTTTTTCTTATTTTTTTTTTCGAAATACTCGCCCAAAACCAGTATTGGTCTGTTTATCGTCGGTCTCACCACCCCTCTCACGTAACTTCGGCCACTTCAAGAGCAAAAGCCGTGTTAGGGTTGTCGGCGTGCGGTCCGCCGCCCAGGTATCACAGAGCGGAAGTGGTGGCCACGACATGAGCGGTGTCGTGCCCATCACATTGTCAATGTCGTGCCCATGACATTGTCAATGTCGTCCCCATCACACCGCCTTTGTGACCCCCACGACTCTTGCACCGTACTTGTACCGTTATCACAGTCTTCGGCTACAATACGACAAAAGAAAAGATTTAATACAGTGGGATCGAAAGGGAAATGAAAATCAAAAGTCGATTTGCCAGACAAAGTATGGGACAATTCTTGGCGCAAAAATTCATTCTGATTTAATATAAAAAAATTAAAAAATTAAAAAATTAAAAGAAAAATAAGCAATAAATTGCCCCCATATGAAACGTAGAAAAAGGAATGTCTGCGTTCAAAAGTGCGGTCGATGCTGCAATCGGCGACTTCTTTGTGTGTGCGCATTTATTGCGATTTATCCAATTTATTCGATTTTATCAATTAATACTTGTTTTTCTATTTTTCTATTTTTCTATTTTTTTGTCCATTTTCAAACGAATAAATTGATAAATTGATTTATGGGTTTTTTGGCAACCCCCACCCTGAAAACCTTGTTTCCCGAAACAGAACTGTGGCTGGCTAGGGTTGCAGTCGACGGTTTGGGGTTGTGGGTTAGGGCTGCCCCCAAAGAGGCAACGCAACAGAAAAAATACAGGTTATGAGACCATCCGAGGCCTCGGGTGTTAAGGCTTGCCATAAATGAGTGTCTTTCTTTGGCGGAGATCGTGGAGAGTAGGGTTGCCACGGTTAGGGTCGGTTGTGGGTTAGGGTCCGTGGAGGCTTAGAAAAAGTGATCGTTAGGAGAGAAAAAAAAAACCATCTGTTGCTGTGATTGTTTGGGTTGGGGTAGATGAGGTCGGAACAAGGGTATGTGGTACTATTGTACCTATTTTCGACTCAATTGAGTCATCTTGCTTTGTTTTACACCTATGACATACCCCGTGTGATTTTCTCAGTTGTGACATAGTCAAGGTGGTGGGCACGACATAGTCGAGGTGATGGGCACCATCAAGTCTGTCATGTGACATTGTCTCTGTGGTGGGTGTACAAACAGCTGTCTATAGAATGCCGATAGAGTGCAGATCGAGGGGAAGCGTATAGGGGTGTTTATACTGTATTAACGAGAGCGTATAGAAAAGCACAAGGACTTTTGAAGTCGGGAAATATTCTGAATTGCTCTTTTGTTATCCTGAACTTTGAAACAAGGCAGAATTGGCTGTAGAGCAGGGAGAAGGAAGATGAGGCGATGGGCAGGGTGTTTGGAGGGTGAGGAAGGATACTGTGAAGTCTGTGTCTATATATCTTGTGTTTTGGACAAGTTGTGGGGTTGTGTGTTTTGACGGTTAATTATATGGCACAAAAATGGGAATATGGAGATGAGGTGATAATGGAGTTAGTGTGGTGGTAGTTCAGACCGATAGGAACACATTCATATGGTTTTCATTTTAGTATCATGTTTGCTGGAGTGTAGAAGATGTGTATTTAGACCTTAGTAATAATAGTTGGACTATTAACTATTTTGTTATCTTGCAAACTATTCTTCACTAAATGCAAGTACGGTTTCAACTATACCTAAGTAATTCAACTTCTTTAACTCTGAACTCATACAAGTGTTAGAAACTGTCTCCAAACGTCAATATGTGTCTAACTGATCTAATTAGTTTCTCAACTGTGTATTTTGAACTGTCCGTGAAGCTTCAATTTTCAATCTCTCAAAGTGTCATTGTTCTTCACAGAAACGAGACGAAGTAAAGTGGAGTTCTGGAATGTCTTTCCCCGGCTTCAGGGAATACTCTCGTACAACTCTCATCTTGTTACTCCTTTTTTAGCAGCTTTTATCACCACTTGAAAATAACCATACATCGCTTTTTAGAACCCAAATCAAATAACTTTGAGGACACTGGGAAAGAAACCAAGTTCACTGGCGTATTTCCCAAGCTCAAACTAACACATTGTTCAACTGTTGGAGGTTGTCGCATCAGTATTGAACAATTTAGAACAATCTTTATACATGTCCTTCGGTAAGCACAGAAGTCAACAAAAGTGACTCATATCTGAACTAGGAATACAGCCGACTTCACCATCGTCTTCTCCAAGCCCGTCTGGTTCCAACCATACCCTTCTTTGGTCTCTCTTCAAAATTCACATCACATCTCCACAAAATCTTCAACAAGACCTTCAACTATTACTTAACCTTCTTCACTACACCTCAACTAACACTCCCACTACAACATCTTCTCATACTCCTCCAAATACCTCCATTGAACTCCAAGAAATTCATTACCACTTCCCACAGCCGCCTACAACACCCCACAAAAACCCCAACCTTCCAACCTTCCTCCTCACCAAAATAATCACCTTCTTCTAAACTCAACTACACACCTAACAAACATACACACAACTTTCACAAATACAACCCGAAAACCCCCAAATTCACTACCAATCGACTCCCCTCGAGCTCACAAACACACCTATCTTCACCACTTACCTCCTACATCCCTGCATCACCCTCAAATAACGACTCCACTCAAACACCATCAGATTCCACCAACACCAACACACGCCACAACCTCCATTCCATCCTCAGCTCCTCCAGCCTCCACGAGCGCCCACAATTCGAGACCCTGTCTGATCCAGGCTATATTCAAGCCACGTTTTAACCTTTGAAAAAAGTCAAAATTTCATTTCCGATGTTGGCGGAGAATGTCATAAATTCACCGCAAAAAGCGCAATTCACGTCCAATTGGCTCGTGTCAACTACCAATCGACTCCCCGTAATCTCCTGATCACACCTGTATTACTCCCGTATCTCCAGCACCAACGCATCAAAAGTTATTGCAATCTCCCCCCAAATGTTCTCCAACATACCCCCAGACTCAGCCCAATTATTGCCCAACTCTATCTTTCCCTGAGTCACTCGAATCCGGCCGCCCACGACACTGGGGCTGTCGTTACCGGTATTTCTGAGATTTCTTTTTTTTTTGACACCTCTCAGAATCACCTGATGGGTACGGGGAATGGCGACACAGATATGAATTCGCTTGGCACCGCCACAGAATGAGGAAACTTGAAATTTCACCATCAAAATAAGGTTTGTCAGGTGAAATGAGGAGGGAAATGGGAGGTGAATTTGAATGTGATCCGGAGGTTCGATGAAGGCGATATTCGAGGAATCATTCGAGCACATGGTTATCACGTGATTCCGTTTCCCCCCAACCCTCTACCATGTCTGTGGCACCCCCCACAAACCCCCCTCCTACGTGGCTAATATCAAGCCACACTTGGCACTGGCCAATCACATGCAGCACAAGTGCCACTTTTACCCTACCCCGGAACCTTATTTCTTTGTGGTGGCGCAATCGCTGTTTGTTTGTGCTTTATCTCACGTGACGCGAGACGGTTGAGATGGAAAACGCACAATTGTCTGTACCTTTAATTGGCGAGTACGGTAAGCGAGTGCGATAAGCGAGTGCGGGGCGAGTACGATAAGCGAGTACGGTTAACGAGTTGCACAAACAGCCCCAAGTCCAACGGAAAATCCCCTTCACTCTAAATCCCTTCCACTCTAATCTCCTGCATTACGTCACGGGCATTAGAGTTCTGTGGCTTGTATAAGTAAAATAAAGAGTCCGATTTCGAAACACTTCTCCTCCAATTTCCCCATCAATCATCATGGCTAATACTCCCCACGGCGGCGAACTCAAGGATCTTCTTCAGCGAGACCGGGCGATTCGTTCCGAGCTCCTTGCGGAGTCCGAGACTCTTCCCTCCATTCTTCTTTCTGAGCGACAGCTGTGCGATCTGGAGCTCATTCTTTCCGGCGGATTTTCTCCTCTCGAGGGTTTCATGAACGAGAAGGACTACAATGGCGTTGTTAACGATCTGCGACTCGCCGACGGCAACCTGTTTTCCATGCCCATCACTCTCGATGTGTCTCAGGAGCAGATTGACGAGCTGGGTCTCAAGCCCCAGGGCAGATTCACTCTGCGAGACTTCCGAGACGATTCTCCGCTCGCCATCATCACCGTGGACGACGTTTACCGTCCCGACAAGTCTGTGGAGGCCCAGAAGGTCTTCCGAGGCGATCCCGAGCACCCTGCTGTGCGGTACCTGTTTCACACCGCCAAGGAGTTTTACGTCGGCGGCAAGATCCAGGCCATCAACAAGCTCAACCACTACGACTACGTCGGTCTGCGGTACACACCCGCCGAGCTGCGGCAGGAGTTTGGCAAGCTGGGCTGGAACAAGGTCGTTGCTTTCCAGACCCGAAACCCCATGCACCGGGCTCATCGAGAACTCACTGTGCGAGCTGCCCGATCTCGACAGGCCAACGTGCTGATCCACCCCGTGGTTGGTCTGACTAAGCCCGGAGACATTGACCATTTCACCCGGGTGCGGGTCTACCAGGCGCTGTTGCCCCGGTACCCCAACGGCATGGCTCTTCTGGGTCTGCTGCCTCTGGCGATGCGAATGGGCGGAGATCGAGAGGCCGTGTGGCACGCCATCATCCGTAAGAACTACGGAGCCACCCATTTTATCGTCGGCCGAGATCACGCCGGTCCCGGAAAGAACTCCAAGGGCGAGGAGTTCTACGGACCTTATGACGCTCAGGAGCTCGTGGAAAAGTACAAGGACGAGCTGGGCATCGAGGTGGTGCCGTTCCAGATGATGACGTACCTGCCGGACTCGGACGAGTACATGCCCAAGGACGAGGTGCCTGAGGGAACCAAGACGCTGGATATCTCGGGAACCGAGCTGCGAAAACGGCTCAAGTTTGGCCTGCCCATTCCCGAGTGGTTTTCTTACCCCGAGGTCGTCAAGGTGCTGCGAGAGTCGCATCCTCCTCGAGCCAAGCAGGGTTTCACCATCTTTTTGACCGGCCATTACAACTCCGGCAAAGACGCCATTGCCCGAGCTCTGCAGGTGTCGCTGAACCAGCAGGCCGGACGAACGACCACGCTGCTGCTCGGCGAAACCGTGCGGTCCGAGCTGTCGGCCGAACTCGGCTTCTCACGTGACGACAGACACAAGAACGTGCAGCGAATCGCGTTTGTGGCTGCCGAGCTGACTCGAGCTGGCTCCGCCGTGATTGCCGCTCCTATCGCTCCCCACGAGGCTGGACGAAAGGAGGCCAAGGAGACGATTGAGCAGTCCGGCAACTTTTTCCTGGTGCACGTGAACACGCCTCTGGAGCACTGTGAGGCGACTGACCGAAAGGGCCGATTTGCTGCTGCCAAGCGAGGTGAGATCAAGGGTTTCACTGGTGTTGACGACGAGTACGAGGTGCCTCAGAACGCGGATCTCGTGGTGGATGCGTCTCAGACCGAGGTGCGAACGATTGTTCACCAGATTATTCTGTTGTTGGAGTCTCAGGGATTTTTTGGAAATTAAAATAGTTAAGACATCTTTAGCGAACAAACTGGAATTGCGACGAAGCAAACAAACTGGAATTGCGACGAAGGAGCAATTTTGTTTGTGAGCGTAAAACTCGTATCTTTAGCAAACAAACTGGAATTGCGACGTAGGAGCAATTTTGTTTGTGAGCCTGTACAAGTATCCGTAGGAGTCTGAACAAACTGGTTGCAAAGGAGCAATTTTGTTTGGTTTTTGATCACAAGTGAGAGCCAGGGCAGGTTGACAGGTGTACGAAGTATTTAATTACCTCGTACTTGTAGCTTGAGTTAGTATCAACACAGCAGATATGTGACGTATCTTCTTCTTAGGAGCGTCATAGTGGCACGGCTACAGTTCAATCAACTCACTGAGATATCGACGTCAATATCAAGAAGCAGATATCAGCAGTTGTATGAAGCAAAGAGGTAGACCTGTTTGGCGTTCGAGCTTTGTGGCAAGAAAGAGGGGAAAAAAGTGGCGAGAAAGAGGATACGTTACATCTATGGGAAAGTGGGCTTTTAAGTGGAGTGGGAGTTGGTTTGGTGACATCACTCCAGTGATGGTGTTTTGGGGCCAACTCTGGAAACTTTAAAAAAAAGTGATGCTCAGGTGGGTCTGCTGAGTCATCTGCTTAGTCATCCAAACAAACTGGAATTGCGACGAAGGAGCAATTTTGTTTGTTTTTTTTTTATAATCACATCATTGTAAGATCTGGAGGGTTACTCTATAGACAGTCATGAGAGTGTGATAGTTGTCCGTGGTGTCTTATAATACTGCGTTGTTTGTTAAACTTGGCTCAAGTGGCTTACTTGGAATTAGTTAGAAATGTAAACTACTCACAACTCGGGAAGGAGTGCACTTTGAGAGCTGAGGTTTTGGGAAAATGATATATGGGAGTACCTGATACTGCAGTCCAAATGTTGTCCACTTCGGATTACTCCTTCTTTTTTTGAAGGGCTACTTGTGTGCTCATTAATTATCCATAGTAATTATGTTTATTTTGTAGACATGTTATAGCTTATTTGTACACTGGAACAAGAGTTGAAATATTGGGTGATCCTGTAACGTAGGAGACTTGGGGGTTGTTTTGCTTGATTCCTGGACGTCCGCTGATCAATTTGATACCACTTTTGGCCTGGTTCTGAGATAAATCAATGTTTGCTTAGTCATCGCTTAGTCATCATACATAGTAGTGAGAAAAGTATTGGAAAAAGTACTCTACAGAGCTGAGACTTTGTAGGTAGCTCAAATGAGGCTCAAATAGTACTGTGGTCAAAAATCTAAACTCCAGTGTCATTTCTGAGCGAATAAGACGGTTTCTTCCCCAAAACTTCAAAACGACAGAAAACCACGTAAAAAAGAGATTTCTCGGTAAACTTGCTCTTGTCATTGTCCTCCAGCTGTCAGAATCCCTCCACTGTGTTTCAATTTTTGTTTCGCCCACTCTGACGTCCAAATAAACATCCACTAGCCCCATCGCTTTTAGCACCGCACTAGAACTGAAAGAGCCGGATTCGGTCTGAATTTTCGGATACACGGCAAAGCGAGGCTTCTGAGTTGCGTGGTGGCCGTGGAATTTCCGTGGCGTTGGTGGTTCGTCCGAGACAGTGGATTCGAGAAACTCGCCAAAATAAGGTGGCACATTAGACATATGAAGAGACAATATTGTGGAGCTTTGGGAGGTGGCAGAAAGAAGCTGGATGTGTAGGCGTTGTTGCCAAGGGTGCTTTACCCATCTCCCGGAATTTCACACAATTCTGACGCCTTTTGAACAACTTTAGACGCTATTAATTTACTTACATCTTCTCAACTAAATTACTTGGAGCTGAAAGAACCACATGGAATCCGCCACAGTTGTCCAATATTCAAATTCTCACTTGGAATCGCCTCCCCTGGGCCTCCTCATTCACCCTCAAAAACCCCTTTCAAAAACCTCCATTCCATTACTCTCAAAAAACATCCTCAAATGTCATATATATCACCTCAATACACCACTCATAAACAGCACAACACATCGCTCAAAAATGGCCCCAAATCATGCCACACGAAAACGGAGACCACCATTCGATTTCTGAGCCCACAAATACCACACCCTAAAATTCCCACGCCATTTCCTCCACTTTCAGATGCTGACTAAGCACACACAAAACCTCGCTATCTCCTTCAATATCCGCTCTGCACCCCCACGAACTATACCATTGTGTTCCCTTTGTCCACATCTATCTCCTAGTACCCCTTAACTCCGGGCACTTGTGGAGGCTTTGTTTCTTTTTTTGTTTGTTTTGTTGCCAGTCTTATCACCACGGCAAGCCACGACATTAGCCATGTAGTCACCACACTCGCCATGTAGTCACCACACTCGCCATGTAGTCACCACACTCGCCATGTAGTCACCACACTGGCCATGTCACCACACTCGCCATGTCATCACATTCACCATGTGGTCACCACATTGGCCTTGTGATACCACTACCTCCAACTCTTTTTTCATAAATCGGCTCATCCCGACTGGGAACTATCTCCGAGTGTCCCATCGCGTATCCAGCGACCCGCTATTGTTCTTCTCGATAGACTTTCATTTCTTCTTGTTTGGGGTGAGACTTGTTAAGGAAGAAGCAGTTTATTGGGCGATACAGAAGAGCCAGAGGGCTGGGAGCTTGACCATTCGACTCAGGAGACCGAGGGGAACATTTTGACACTTGTCTTTTTCCTCTGCGATTTTTTCCCGTCAAAATACCGGAAATTTCTTTTTTTCATAAAAACACCCTGTTTCTCACCACCAAACCTACCTGGACTGCTCCCACGTATAGCTCAGTGTCTGAGACGGCGCTGGCGCGTGTGAGACGTGCGGCATCACCCGAAGGTGTCGATTAGGTTGACTTTGGCCAGACTTTGAACGCTCCGTCGACAGGCACAAAAAAGCAACGGTGCAACATGACCCCTGGTTGTGGTGGCTCGCAGATGCGTTAGCGAGGTGGCCGGGGCTGATCGAGGGGCTGAGTGATGTTTCAGCTGAAATACGGACAAGTAGGGTACGGTATTTCAGGGTGTGAGGTGATTTCAGAGTTTTCCGTCCTACTTGCTCAAAAGACGTCCGATTTTCACACGGAGTTCGCCAGTGCACTGTGGGCGTTGCGACGAGCTAGGATCTGGTTTCTGATTTCCGCTGGTATGTTTTCTCGTCAAGTTGGAGCAATTATTGTTTGTGGTCCACTCTCATGCATTAGGTTAACGCTCCGAAAACCGAGACATCGGCATCGACTTAAAGCGCGCAGCCAGGCGAGTACGACGAGCTTGTTTGTTCTATACGTGTTCTACGGGTTGTATGTGAACATGAAAACGACATGGACCATGTGATGGGCACGACATTGGCAATGTAATGGCCTGACATGGAGAATGTAGTCACTACATGGCCCATGTGATGGGCACGACATTGGCAATGTGGTGGCTCATGGACACTGTAGTCACTACATTGACCTTGTAACGGCGCTATTACAGGCTCTACAAGTGGACTAGGTCTCGGATATTGAAGCCTAGTTGGTGTATATGAAAGAACATTGATGTCTTAACAATAAGATGAATTTTCGTACTCGTCAGATGTACTCATAAGTCATAATATCACCCGTTTGCAAACTCTCAGGCTAACTGTCTTTTGACGCACTACTTGTACACCTCCAGCATCGCCGTATACCGAGTCGGCCCGTTACTGTTCCACCAGAAGTACGGCCAGTGGAGATTGGAATGAAAAAGTGGACGTGGACGGCAGCTGAGCGATATTGGATACGTGTGAGGGGTTTAGAAGTGGAGAAGCCCTTGCTTTTGGTGAATCTGGGGTCATAACATGTAGTCATAGGGTGTAGTCATAACTCATAAGATGTAGTCATAGGGTGTGGGTCCTGACTCATAAGATGTACTCATAACCCCGAGTCATAACTCATAAGCTGTGCTCACATGTATTTACTCAATCATAAGACGTCAGCAGTCCACGCCTTCCACGGGATTTTCAGGGACATTCTTAATGCTACATTAATACCACAAGTATGAAAACCGTATCGCTGAAAACAAAGCAAACATTCTTTTTCTTTTTCCAATCGAACAGCAACATCGTAATCGTCCATCTCACCACGTCTCATCGCTTCAGCTTATCATCTCACTTCTCTGATAGCAACACTACACTTTTTCTTAGAACCGTACTCCTGAGCGACACAAAGAAGCCACAGCAAAAAGAAATATACAGCCGGATTCCCCGTGTCTTGGTGACCAAAACCATCTATCTCTCTAACTTCTAGACCCACTTCTCCTGCTTCAGCCAGCGATCTTGTCTTTACGGACCTCACGTATTCAACTGCACATCATTCTTGTTCCAGCCGTATTGCCTCTTCGCTGTCTCACCTGAGCGTATAGCTTAACTTAGCCAGGGTAGTGGTGAGTGTGAAGTGGGTGTTGTATATGTGAAGTAAGTCCCAAGTAATCTCCAAGTATTTTTCAAGTAATTTCCAACTAATTTCCAACTAATTTCCAAGTAATTTCCAAATAATTTCCAAATAATTAAAACATCTAGTTGAACAAGTTCAACAAATATTTGACAAAAAATACCGACCATTTCCGCCCATTTGCGTCCATTTCACCTCTTCATTTTCACCTCATTTCGTCTCAGTATCATCGGAACATTTAAGGTTAAGGTTAACCTCATCTGACGTTTTCGTCTAACAAAGTTTAATGTTGGGTCCACTTCCGCATAAATAAGGTCACGTGCACTTTGGGAGCCCATCTTATTTTTCAAACCTGCAAAAACAGAGATACAGCTAAACGAGTGCTATGGTCGTATTCACGTGATTTTTGCGAGCATTTAGGTACCAAAAAACCCACTTCCGCCTGAAAGTTAAAAATGCAGCCATACGGATCCGGGGTAATAGATACAGTCTTGTTGAGGTCATTGTCGAAGCCATTTGTTGATTTCCGAATTTGTTTGTTTTTCCAACGATTTCTAGAGAATTTATACGAATTCTTGAGAATTTATACGATTTTTCGTCATTTAAATAATTCAATTTAATTACAACATAAATGACTGTACAATTCTCCCAAATTCGATTCAATCACATGACTCGTACGTCACGTGATCTGACACCTTTGCTCATGCACGCCATCGAAGTGGAGACCTGGCAATGAGACCTGTTTTTGGAGCTGACCTATACATTTCGTGGCATATCATAGACACAGACTTTTGCAGAGTAAAAACACAAACACGGCCTTTGAAGATGCAGCAAAGCGGATGAGGTGATGGCAAGGAGAGGTGATTTGGACCAAACAACTGGTCAAAATTTTTGTCTGCATTTTTCTGTATTTTTTGTATTTTTTTCTTATTTCTGACGTCTTTTCCAAGTGGTGTTCATTTTCCCAATGTATTCTTTTTCACAATCCCCCATACCCCTCTCTTACTCAACCTGACAATTTCTGACTGTGCACTGATAAGCTGTATTTTTTTTATTGTTTTTTTTTTTTTTGTCGTCAATCTTAAGTTGCTGATTTTTACGGGAGGCGCCAAGCCTTGGCACGCTTGGCATGCATGGGGGATGCGTCAGGATATGGAGCAACTGGCTGCAGTGTGGGGGTCCCAAGAGATGTGGATTTTTTTGGCAGGTGGATATATGGTCATGGATCACAAATACGAGCCGAGTTATCCCCATCTATGACCTTCAAGGGGGTGATAAAAGATAATCTCTTTGTGTGTAATTTTTTTATGGTTTTCCATTTTAATTTTTTCTTGGTTTTAATTCTTCAACTCTAATGATTCTGGTAGGGTCTGAGTCTATTTTAAACTCTCGCTAAAAGTCTAATATCCGCACACGGCTGGTATTGTGAGTGTGCATGTGGACACAAGGAGATTTGAGTTGGACGGAGTGAGTTTGTGTTACAAGTCGTTTGTGTTTGTGTCACTGAAATGGTTAGAGTGAGGTGGTTGCAAGTGTACAATTGTTTTTATATTTTATTTGATTTAATTTTAATTTTTAATTTTTAATTTAATTTTTAATTTAATTTAATTTGTTTTTATCTTATCAGTTTCCTCACCTGATTTGCTCGCTTAGATCGGGCAATCAATGGGGGTACAAAGAAGATGCAGCGATGCATGGAATACGTGTACCAAGATGGGGGCGTAGTTGAGTGTATTTTTTAAATCGAGAAAAGATGCGGAAAATCAAAAATGCGGAAAATTAAAAATATGAAAAATTCAGAAAAAATCGAAAATCCGGAAAATCGAAAATACAAATCAGTACACACCAATGCATTCAATCAAAGCCGTCCGATCAACACTCTGCAGGCTGTGCACTTGTACAGGGGCTGTTCTTTGTATGCCTGAGTTTTTTATTACTAAAGATGCGACACCCTGACTAACCCTGACCAACCCTGGGCTTCGGGGTGTTGGAAGGATGTCACGTGAAGTGGGGGGATTGCTATGATCCAGTCAGCTTGTATATTGGAGCTTTATTGGTGGAGTTCTGGAGGTTGGTGTAACTTGAGGAGTGTTAGAGATGATTTGGTGAAGAGAAGGCAAATATGGAAGTGAGTGGTACTGAAATAATCAGCTGGCTGGGGGGAGAAATATGGTATACGTCACGTGATTATATCTTACGTTTCTACCGACTATGGTGGATTCTATTTCTGTATCTTTAGTTAAGATTTATATTTCAAGCTAAGTAGCCAGTTGGGAGTGGTCAAGTATGGGGTTGAGATAAAACCACTCAGTTAAGAATGTCAAGTAAATGGAATATGGAATAGTGAAGACAAGAGTGGAGGTGTAGAAGCCTAATGGAGACAAATAGTATCTTACGTTTGTCCATGAGAGCGTTATGAGACACACTGGAGTCATTTGGAGACATCTCGTTATGGTGAGTAATACAAGTGTTACCTATGAGTGATAGGAGAGAGATGCAAGCAAACAAAGTGTATATTCTGCATCGGAAAAGCGGCTTCAATAACACAGAACAACCCTATAACCGCAGCTATCTTTTTGTACACAGGGTGAGCTATCAGAACCAGGAATGAAGAATTGTCATTGAGACAGAAGAGAGGAGATGTAGTTTACAGCAGTACTCATAAGGACTCTAAACGTCCTTTGAAACGTTTCAAAAGACTTCCCGTCTCTTTATCTCTTTTCCATCTTCTACAATCAATGTACTTCATCTAGAGTGCTCATTTCAGACAAGTCACGATAAGTAGACATAGACCCAAGAAATGACTATGAGAAGCAGAAACTATTTTTAAACGGCTCCGCATATGCATTCCCTTCACTTCTTGTATTCTCATCATACGTCAATTACAGAATATCTCAGTTTCTCTATTATTTATCATAAAATACACTCTTCATTTGTAGACGACAGAAACATTCTACAAGCCTGAAAAGTCGTGACAACACTTCCCACACTGCCCCCATTCCCCCGTCAAACTCCCTCTCCTCCTTCTCTCTTCCTTCTTTCAGTGTCAACTTTTTCTGCTTACGTCATAGTTCCCAAATAATACACTTGGCGCAATATAATAACGCCAAGAAGACCAGCGTCTGGCTGCCTCGCGTCTCACCCACAGTCTAAACCACTTGGCGTGTTTGTATGTGCCAAGACGGGCGGGAAAGTCGGAAAGCAGCATACCTTGGTGTTTATAGATGAAGACTTATAACGGTCGATAAGAGAGATAACAAAGACCGAAATAATAGCAGGCGGGTTAGAGAGGTCACGTGATGGCAATCATCGAGTCTTGGCTTTCAAGGCGGGCATATTTCGGCTGTATAGGAGTAATAGGTGGGAGTTATGAAGCAAATTAGTAAACATTAGAGAAGGGTGGCAGGTGTGGGAGTTGGTGGCAGTTGAGGTTGTTGTGGGCGGGGGGGGGAAGGCTGGGGGTATGGTGTGATTTTTCTGTTTTTGTTTGGTATAAACTGGGGTAGTTCAACAATTGAAGTTGACTTAGTTGAGTTAGTTGACATTTGTTGACAATGACAAATTAGTTGAAACCTTAGTTGACTTTTTGGCTCGTAGTTGATTTTTTGGCCTTAGTTGATATTTGTTGATGTTAGTTGACATTAGTTGACTTAGTTGACTTTTTGGCATTAGTTGACTTAGTTGACCATTTCACATTTACTTGACTTTTTAGTTGACTTTAGAATTTTAGTTGACAGAAGAATTAGTTGACTTTCACTACTTTTAGTTGACAATATTTGTCAACTTCTAGTAATGCTGATTCTGTTACGTTTGAGAGCTCAAACGTTCCAAGAGTGGATTCATTGTGATCCTCTCAGTCTCAGGATGACGTCAGTATAATTATTTAGTTCCATCTCCTTAAAGTAAGACTTGACTTCTCAACATGGCTTTAACTAGTGATTCGAAAAAGTAAGGTGCGTAATACAGCCAGATAAGAGCTCTATCACCACGTGCAAAGCTTCTCGTGAGATGATAGTCTCTGGCGTATGTCTCACTGATACCACGCCTCTGGTATCAAATCGTCAATTGAGCAAGAATGACAAGCCGTGGAACGATGAGAACTGCACCATTGTAATACCCTGAGCACGAGCATCATTTTGGTATACCATGTACTTGGAATGAGTGACATGGGTAGTGTGATGGGTGACATTGACAATGCAAGCCAAGACATTGTTCATGTCGGGAGTTACATTGCTCGTGTCATTGTTACATTGGTGTCGTGCCTGTCATCGTACGATACTCTAGTGTGCAGCCATACGATGATCGTATGCCAACAAACGGACATAGTCATACGATGTGCCACAAAGAGGTATCTTGTCTGTATGACTGGACTAGTGGTTTATCTGAGACCTTGTAACGTCATTTGAGACACGTTGTAACGTCATATTGAGATAGTGAGATGGTGAGACATGTTGAGACAGGTTGTTGAGTCATGCTGTTGAGTCACGAGAGTATCAAGGAGAAACACCTGAAGCTCATCGTGTCTCCACACTTCAACCGCTCCACCCTAACACTGCCTTCGTCGTTCTTGGACCACCACAGCCTCAACCTCAGTCGTATTATACCTAGAGACTATGTGGATACCCCAATTGTCAAACCTCGCTTAAGAAAAAGCAACGTCCAAGGTTCCACACAGAATACGACTTTTATTAAACGTAATCTGGCGAAGGTAGTGAGGGTCTAAAGTGACGTGGAGAGGCGGTGGAGCGAAGAGAAGACACCAGGCGTACTCTCCCGGCTGATTAGAGCCCATTGGCGAAGTCCCCTTGTCTCCATCGTCTCTCCTTGTGGTTCCAGGCCACTATTTCCAAGAATGACATGTTCCTTCCAAACCAAAACCCATACTCACTTTGAACCAGCCAGAGGGTATTGCCGTGACATAGGTGGTGCTAGGAGTGGCCATAGTCAGTTGCATGCATACTTACCTGATGTGAGTTGTCGTCATGGTGATGAGGAAGAAGAAGAGTGAGGTGGGCTGTCAGGCTGTATTAACCTATATGCCCCAAATGTCGTCATGTGTCTGTGCCCCAAATTCCAGGTCATGTGGATAGTGAAGCCCCAAAATTCAGGTCAGCTGATTGCCATATGCCCCAAAATTCCAGGTCAGATGACAAGATGCCCCAAATTTCAGGTCACCTGTCTACATGCCCCAAAATTCCAGGTCAGGTGTCTACATGCCCCAAAATTCCTGCTCACCTGCATCACCACTTCTCTTCATACAAGTACCACCTACTCACACTCCTGACTCCACATTACTAACACAGAGAACTCAGTCAGGAAGACGGACTAAACCCTCCAGCTCCTCCCGCTTAATAGCAAATGACTTTGCCGTGTTCAAATGACTTTCTGACCTTTTGAGCCAGCCTCCAACGTCTTTGTGTCAAAAAGATCACCTAACTTCCACACTAGAGGTCGTAAGCGTCTAAAAACACACTAGTCTCACAGCAATAGGGACTCCGACAACACGTCATTCTGGGTTGCTGTTTGGGTACGACACTCTTGGGTACTTGGCACGACTATCTCATTGACCCTCTTACTAATGCGCTTACTAATGCTCTTACTAATGCACTTGGGATCACGTGCACTTGGCGCAAATGGGCATAGATAACGTCTTTGGCGCACATCCCACACAATGTGTCCAAAGACAGAGCTCAGGAAGTGGCCACAACACAAACCCCTAGTCGCCCCCAGCGACCTAAACCGTCACACGCTTCTTTTGGTTCATGTCAAGCTTTTCTGAACTCTCCAAGTCAGAAATGGGAATTTCCACCGCCAGCCCAATCCCCGTCGATAACTCATCAAGTGGAGTCTTCCAGTTGGGGTCTTACAGGCCTCTCATACCCGTGTTACCTGCCAACATACCCCACCTCTGGATGAATATATTTGTGACTTCAAAGTCCCCGGAAAAGACCGAAACTTTGGAGGGTGAATAAACCGCGGTCGGAGATTCCAACGGAGCGCTTAGGTTGGGGTTTAGACTGCTTTTGGCGGGCTTGTGGATGTCCACGAGTTTGGTGGTGCTGGATGCAAATAAGGTCATGAGATAATGGGGCGCTTCGGTGAGCTTCTGTGTCACGTCTAGAATGCGACACTGGGCTCAAGTAGACGTGCCAAGTAATGCTCTCGAACTTTGTTGGACGCACGGTGGAGTGTGTACTGGATAAATCGGACCACAGTCGCCAAGCGCCAAAGGGGTGGGCTACCGAGCTGAGGGAAGGAAGGTATTTCTGACGTCACGGGGAAAAAAAAAAAAAAAAAAAAAAAAATCGGAAAAACGACATCTTTGTCTAATACTGGGAATGGTCGAGATTTGAAGATACCCCCGTGTAGCCACGGTTGCGACGACGACAACGGTGCAGCCCGTTTTCAAATCGAAGCTGTTTTGGCGATTCTGGACTTTTCTGCACCCGCACGTTTTCATAAATCCCAGGCTATAGATGGCACTATATGCAAGCTACTGTGGACCCCCACACTGCTTGTGGGAATTAAAAATATAAAAATAAAAATAAAAATAAAACAAGACCACAGACAGACGATTGTCGTAATGGTGCTTGTACCTTGGGCGACTTTGGATTATCGTACTTGTCTACTTTGGATCGGACTTTGTCTGTACTTTGTCTGCACTTTGTCTGCACTTTGTCTGCACTAGGATTATCGTACTTTGGTGCACTGAAGGTTTGCTTTTATTTCTTATTTCTTGGTTTCTTTTTTTGGCGTAATCTCAGCGCCCTCTGCTTTTCTTTTTGCAGAAAAATAAAATGTGGCGGCCCAATGGAGTTAACCACTGAGACACTGATGTTCAGATAATGCTGTATCAGAGTGCCTTACGCATGTGCGGCGAGCAAAAACTTGCAACGTCTGCAGCTCCCGCGGGAGACCTCCGATTAGTAAGCCGGCTTCACCAGTCGCTCCGGAAGCGTCGTGGCTCCATTTTCATACCACTTTCGTCTTCTTGCGATGGCCAGCGCTCGTACAGGCGGGTGTCCCGTGTCGATCGTTTCCACGGCAAAAAGCAACGTGTCTCGGAGCACAAGGTTTCGATCTCAGAATGAGCGTCTCAAAGATGGGCACTCTGCAACACCCATGTCTGGAGATGAAGAGCGTGTAGCCGAGCGGCAGGGGTGGCGCGAGACAAGGAAGTCGGCGTGGGAATGGACCGATCGAAGGAAAAACTACAGTGTGCTGTTTGTGGAGTGCCCCTTGCGATGCGACACTTTAGCTAAGTTCGTTGGGAGTAAGTGGCATCAAAAAAGTGGCATCAAAAAAAAAAAAAATGGCACACATGACACAATGGAGCACGGAATAATGGGCGATTTTGACAGATTTTGGGGGCATTTTTGACAGCAGTTGACGGCTTTGACAGAACTCTGTGATTTTGACAGAATTTTGGGGCTTTCATGATGCGTTTTCAAAAAAATTCCAAAATCTCAAATTTTCATCACCCCACGCAGTCAGCAATCGAAAAGCAGCCCCCCAGTGCAACCTGCAGTATCGTACATACGTACATATAGTACAGCCAATCCGCTTGCATGTCCCGCCGGCTTCTGACGGCTTCTGTACCCCATTTGTCGTCGACCCATACGCCGATCTCCTGCTGCAGCGATTATCGTGTGGGATATTAAAAGTCAGCCGAGACATGTCGGCAGCGAGGTTGGGGCTGGATTTAGCGAAATTGGAAGCTCCAGGCGCGGGATCGCGATGCACATCGTCTGCACTTTGGCTCTAGCTCAAGTAATATTACTTCCCTTATGCCGTTCGCTTAAGCAAACAAAGGTGAGACAAGGAGACGTCAAGTAATATGGTTGAGTGACGTAACTGTTAACCTATTACCCGAGATGGCGACAACAAATGGCCCAGGTTGAAACAGCAAGCCAAGGTGCATGTCAAGTGCACTCGATCGAGAAATGAGAACGTGAAGGTGGTGATGTGTCGCAGGTGAGTGGCGGGGGAAAATGGGGTAACTGGGGATATCCGAAGAAATCAGGAATTTGGAAAAATGGGGAAAAATAAAAAAAATCCGGAAATTGGAAAAATTGGAAAAAAAAGGAAAAAATCAGAAAATTCCGGAAAATAGGAAAATTACAAACAACAAATAGCAACATGAGAAGATGGACATGAGTCGTGATCATGGCACAGCTGCCACAGACGAGCTGACAGCATAGACCCTGGTACAAGGTCAAGACAAGAACTAGAATAGAAGGAAGAAGGAAAGAAGGAACAAGAAACATACAACAAGTCTACAGTACGATGGTACGTAGACGGTGTCAGGAGACAAATGTCAATAGACAATGTCAGTAGACACGTCATAGCAAGAGAACAACAGCAGAAAAAGAGAAAAAGAAGAAAAAAACAATAACATCCATTTAAATCAGTGACATAACTGACAAAAAGCAGCGGCAAGTGCCGAGACTATATGAAGGGGTATCAACGGTGGTTCACCGACAGTCACAAGTGACGGGTATCTCAAAGAGCACTTGGCAGGAGGTATCATAAGCCGTTGTCGATTGAACAAATCTTCAGAAGTCAGCTTCTGAGATGTTGTTGTGTTTGTGTCACCAAATCGAGGTGCTGTTTGTGTCACTGAATCGAGGTGCCGTTTGTGTCACAAGAGAGGTGCTGTTTGTGTCGCTATAGTGATGGTGAAGAGGAAGAGTTTGTGTTGCTGGCAGTGGAAGAAGGAAGGGTGGTTGCGAGGTTGCAAGTTTGCTCCTTTCTTTTTGTGTCCTTACTTTGAACCTTAAAAATGGGGAAAGAATTACTTAATTATAAAATAAATACAGCAACAAATGAGGAAAAATGTCAACAAAAAATGATGACTAAAAAAAAAAAAAAAAAAAAAAAAAACCAGATACCCAAAAAGAGGTCACCAAAACAACTGCCACAACACCACCAGTACTCCTTTCTACCCCTCCTGCTCTCAATCTCACCCCTGTTCGTCAATCATAAACCTTCATTCCTTCAGTCTATTTTCTTAGTCATGCACTTATTCGGAGCGACTGTGATGCGAGGAATCGTAGGAAAGTCATAGCCAAGACGTTATGAATTCTCGGAAGCGTATGAGGAACTGTTTTCCCTTTTAGGAGACACTGTAAGACCTATAGCTGGTCTTTTGTGGTATACAAGTAGGGTATATGCGGTGGAAATCCGCGAAATCCGCCAACTCCCCCATTTTGAAGGCTGTAAGATCGGGAGGTTATTCGGGATCATCTCTAGAGTGGGCTGAGTCAGGAGGTATACTTCTGTGGCTTTTGCATGTGTATTCGTAACGTGAGAGAGGAGAGGGTGTTCTTAAGGAACAGACACGATTTTTGATGTGTCTTGATGACTAAAAGGGCTAATTTTCCGTCATTAGTATCACTAGATACGGGCGGCCCGCCGGAGTCGTCAGAATATCGTCTTTTATCAGTTGGGATTTTATCCAGTGTGGAAATTTCGATTAAGTTAGCCTACGCTTACTCAGATTGTTTGGAATGTGATAGAACGACTGGTGAAATAGATGGAAGACCAGGAGCTGTTGAGGGCGTTGTAATGACGTGTTTGTAAGGCCTTGGAGAACTTCCTGCTTCGATTCCAATTTTAGTGCTCTTTCAAGGAGCATTTTACCACACTCAGATACACCAATACGGTCTTGTCGAGCCAATTAAATCGATACAATGGAAATGAGGACATACAGAGCTACCTACAGACCGCTTTTCACATCTAATCAGCTCAAAAGAGACTTGTGTTGCTTTTTTTATCGCAAACTCCTGTCGATTTCAGTTGATTACGTAATCACATTACGTAATCACAGGTGAACAAATGAAGACATAGGAGATCTGAGTCATATCGTTTAAAAGCTTTTGAATACTCTAGCTAGGTAGTACGGTCAATGGTGTCTTCTCTAAGTCTGCAGGAACTTCAAGCTCTTAACACTCTGTTAACGGACTCTCGAAATTATTTTACCATTTTGAACCGTATGTTTGATGATCTCAAATAAGTCGATAAAACAAATTGTTACACTATATTTGACGCTAAATCAATAGATTCGTATGCTTAACGCTCTAGTGACCGTTCTCAAACTGCTGTTGTATCTCACTCTGTTTACATACCTCCTAAATTATTTCACCAATTCCAGACCCCCAAATCCATGATTACGTAATCATGGGGAAGATGTGTCCTAGAGTTGTAGATGCACATCTAAAGTTGTTACAGGACTATATGTAGTGTATTGTCAGCTTCAAATATCAAATTGGCTATTTCAACGCCCACATGAGAACCATGACTCCTTCTGTACTCTGTTTGCATACCCCTAAATTATTTCACAAATGACATAACTTTAATTTGGCCTTTTTCGACTTAACTATTTTCTGAACTAATCTCATTATTATTAAGTTTTTTCCTCAACTAATTTACAAAATAAGTAGGTATGTTCTCAACTAATATACATTATAGTCAAGTATTGCCTAACTATGTCAAAAGAAATGACTAAACAAAAATCTCAAGAGTTTGAAGTGACCACAATCGTAGTTTTATTCACTTTTCACTGCCAGAGAGACTCGTCAGACCGAGTCTGCAGAAAATCCGTCTTGCAGTTTTCGAGTATCTGTTGTCGTTGGTGGAATGCCTACAATCGGGTTTTCTAAATCTTCTCAAAATACACAAAAATTAGTATCTAAATCAAGCTCCTGGTGCGACGAAATCAAATTCGCCACTCTCAACCAGATTGCACCAATAATAAGTCTACCGTTGTCGGCTCAATTTCTTACCAAAATAAGGTGGTATAAATAAGGTTTTCAAATAAAGTGGTTTAATTAAGGTAATGTTTAGTTATGACGTTTTGTGTAACTATCCCACTTTTAACAACTTGACTTCTTACTCAACACATCACAGTCTGTCATTGATACCAACCCTTTGATACCACTCATTGATACCACAGAGATGCGATGATACACCAGCCATGATACCCCCGTCATGATACCTCTGAATTTGATACCACGTGAGTATGTACTAGTGACACAAACACAAGACCAGAAGTACTTGTTACGTGTCCTTTGAAACTAACACAGACAGGTCACCATCAGGACAGCCATCACAGTCACTCTGTTCATCCCTCTCATTCATACACCATACTCTTGGTCTCAGTCGTGTATACCCTTCTTCAGCTCACACCCATACCACAAGTATGACACCCTCCCCTAACTCACCTGCCTTTAGCACACACATTGGAAGCAGAATACCATGCCGCGGGCTCCGTACGGTCCCCAACTCACAGTCATTACTGCCGAAGAGAGTGGCCACACTGTGGCTGCGAGTGTGACAAGGGTGGGAGGTTGGAATTGCGTACGTATGACTGAGGTTTTGTGGTGGAGGTTGGGTATATGTAATTGTGACTGAGGTCTTGTGGTGGGTGAGGGTCAGGGTGGTGACTGCACTGATTACTGACGTCTGGTGGTGAGGTTGGGGGTGACTGCATTTGTGACTGAGTGGTGGCTGAGGTTAGGGAGTGAGGTCTTGTGGTGGTTATCGAGTGACTGCTGACCAAGTCACTGTCATGCCTAATTCTTACCTGAAGATCACGACACTCTAACCGCCGTCTTCTCCCAGCTGGTATGCCCTCGCTGAGACCTGGAACACTGGCATCACTACCGGTACAGTACCTTCATGTTATGAGCCCTTTTTTATGCAGACATGAAACACCATTGAAGTTCAGGCCGGATCTTGTGAATCAAGCAGTATTGTCCTTGGTGACTTGTTTTCCCGGCATAAGACGTGGAAGCTGATGCCCTTAGTCGAGACTCTACAGCGTTTGCGTCACTAGGGTTGAGCCTGTGATGTGTTTCAGGTACACGCTCATGGTGATGGCTTCTCTTGGTGGTGGACAACACTGGTGAAGAATCTTTAGTTTCTCGGTCTGTGAAACCATGCCTTCCAATGGACCATCCGACAAAGAGTTATCACCACGACCACGAAAGTGCTCTGTGAAGGGTGTCCAGCTTGCAGCCATAGTCATGCTAAGCCCGACTCCTGTTTCGATCATCTTGGGTGACCCCTCGTCAAATCGATAAAACTTGCGGTCCTCATGTTCCACTGACTGAGTCCTTGGCGTTTTTCTGTGGGAATTAGATGTTCCATTGATTCAGCCACCGTGGAATGGGTTATTTTCATTGTCCAGTGTATCTCCCAGACTCAGACAGTTGCGAAGATGACTTCAAATACAGCCGAAATTGGTATCAATAAGACCACGACAGGCTGCAGATGATCATGGCGAAGCTCCCAGGAGACTATTAGCGTGTTGTCCTCAGTTGTGGACCAATTCTGCGACGGTCAGAGGGAAGGTGGATGGTATTTCTGACTTGTACGTTCAAGGGTGGACTTATTAATCCAGGAAGACTAGCAACTGAGTTGAAGTACTGTAGCTACTACTCTCACTACATTGTCCATTTATCTCATTTTGCTGCTATAGGGAGACTTCCGGTGAATGTCAGTTTTCTTACATAATCACATCTCACGTGACTCGAATGAAACAAGCGTTCTCTTTCTTCGCAGAGATTATGCAGAGAAGCGATGAGATAAGAACCTTGTTGAAAGTCGGATATTTGATGAGCATAGCGTGATGGACTATATCACGTGATTGGCATTATCACGTGATCATATTAATCGTGAACGTGACATCTGTTTGCATCTTGTCTTAAAAGTACTCTGTGACAATATATCTACTCGTCTCGCGGAAGATTGTGGGAAATGAACTAGTACTCTGGGAGTGTAAAGACTAGTGGCAGCAGATTCAGGAGAAGATTTGGAACAGTTTGATATACTGAAAGTTCATATTGGGATATTTTTGCATGTTTTAGAACTGCGAGAACTACTCGTGAGTAGAAAGGAGTGGAAAAAAAAGTGAAAAACGAGGTTCTTCGAGAGCTAAAAGTACAAAAGAAGTACCAATATGTTTGGAACATGATTCCGATGCGACCGATATTAAGAATGTCTCTATAGGTGTGCTTTGACGTATTACAGAGCTGTTTAACTATTCTCGTGAGCCATGAGAAACAGACTGTGTATAAACAACTGGAATAAGATATAGGTGTAAACTGATTGATCTAAAAGTTATCATAATGATAGATTTGACATTTCTGACAATCCAATTAACTCTAGACCAATATTCAAGAAGATGGTATGAGCTTCATGTTCACAGCGTACTCTGACATAAATAGTCATAGAACCATAGCGTCCAGGAGATGATTCTGAGACGAAAGATATACTGAATGGGTATACTTGAATGTGTTGAAGCAATTTGAGATGTCATTGACTGAGAATCTGGTTTTTCCTTCTTCCTTTTTGGCTTACTAATTTCCGAGCCGCACGGCTAGTAGGGTGCTTTTGGAGACCACTCAGAATGATGAATATGAGAGCTAGAGAGAAACGGAAAGATGGGTTGGAATTTGTGAGATGCGAGTATTCCGATGGTATACTTCTTTTTGTTATTGGAACATTTTTTTCGACTCTCTGAACTCTTCACATTATTCATGCACATCTGGGTCACCACCTCACGACTGTGATGAGTACACCTTGGTAAATAAAGTAGAGGGGAAGTGGATATGAGAACGTGAGAGAAGAAATGAACTCTTCTTCTTACACGTCACTGATACACACAAACGGTACAAAAAACAACACAAAAAACAACACAAAAACAACACAAAAAACAGCACAAAAACAACTACAGACAGTGGGTATAGCATCAGTGCCTACCTGTGGTTACTTCAGTGACTACGTCAGTGGTTACTTCAGTGCCTACCTGTGGTTACTTCATTGACTACGTCTGTGGTTACTTCAGTGACTACGTCTGTGGTTACTTCAGTGGTTACTTCAGTGAGTACCTCAGTGACTACTTGTCTCCTTCTAACACAGAAACACTGACGCTATGAACACAGATGACATCCAGTGACAGTGAGTACCCGTCCTGCAAACACAGACTCTCAGAAGACAGACAGGACTGAGTGCTGAAGAATGACTGACACAAGACTGACTACACGTACTGCGACTCACTGACTAAGCGACTTCCCAGCCTCCTCCTCTCTTCACCCGTCCACAACCCAACCAACACCCGCCGATGGTCTCCGTACGGTCGCCAGAGCTAGTGTGGGGGATAGTGGTGAGAGGGAGGGGTGGCTGGCAGGTTGTGCGTCACGTGTCCTACATCGTGGGTCATTGCCTATGTCGTGACTACACTGTCTATGTTGTGGGATGGTACTCATATTGGATCACGTCATCATCACCACATTCCTGTCGTGACCACATTCCTGTCATCACCACACTCCCTGTCGTCACCACATCTAGGTCAGATCTTTGTCATCACTACCACTGTTCCTTTGATGGTATATTGAGTACCCCAGTTGTCTACTTCTCACCAAAAAGAGCTCTTCGAGCTTCACGGTCCAACTTCAACACCATTAGGGACTTCCCCAGCATCCCAGGGAGCTCTCTAGTTGCACAGCTAACTGTCTCATTGCCACTGTCTACATTCATGTCTGACTGTCAGTCGGGTCTGTTTCTGTCTACCAGATCATCCACTTATCTCAAAGGTACAACTCATTGAGCGGCTAGCGTGTTCATCTCTACGCTGCTGCATAGGTACGATCCTCCCCCCTGAGTGCCGTTGGAGAGAGTGAGGACTTGGATGTTCAGGAAAAGCTACGTTGAAGGCCTTGTACTCGCTATTAGGACCCTCACGAGACATACCCAGGTCTAAAAAGACACAAACTCATGAAGTTGTTTTCTCACAGCTCTCCGTCGAGTTCTTTCGTTTTTGTTCGTCTTCTCGTTTTTTGGCTTTGTTGGCCAGTGATTTATTTTGGCTGATGTTCCATGCATTGCTGACGCTCAGTTCACCCTTCCGGACTTGTGATATTTATGCATCTAATTATTTCGTCTACACTCTACAATCACATTGTGTCTGATGTTAATAATGCAATAAATATATACCGGTACTCCGAAGAGCACTGTCTACCAGTGAAGTATGTGCGGTGTACAAGCACTCGCGTCGCTCGTACTTGTTAGACCGCCTTCACATTCACCCCCGCAAACTGAGCAAATCTCTTCTGCTGGTGAATGCCACACTCCGTCTTCTGCTTGCCCTTCCATCGTCCAGCTCGCTCGTTTTCGCCCTCCTTGACAGGCACAGTGGAGTGAAAGTCACCCACGGATCGGTAGCCCTTGTCAAGCAGCGAGTTGTAAGGCACGTCATTTTCGTCAATGTACTGCTTCACCTGGGCAAAGGACCAGTTGGCCAGAGGGTTGATTTTGATGAGGTTGGTCTCGGCCTCAATCTCGACAATCTTGAGAGCGTCTCGAGCGTCGCCCTGGCTCTTTCGTCGGCCAGTCAGCACGGCAACAACGTCCAGCTCCTTGTAGGCCCGCTGCGAAGGCTCGACCTTGACCAGATAGTCGTACAGATCGTCGTTGGTGTCAAACAGCGAGTTGCCGTACACCTGCTCGAAGGCGTCACGGGACTCGAAGCCCTCGGGCTTGAATCTGTGAATCTTGGCCGACGGGTACTTGGCCTGCACCCGGTCGACGAGCTGAAGCGTCTCGTCAAAGTGGTACAGCGTGTCGAGGAAGATGAGGTCCACGGCGTGGCCGTCACGGGACTGGTCGAGCTTGGAAATCATGTCCGTGCTGACTAATCCGGTGAGTCCAAACGCCGTGGTCTGAAACAGGTTGGGGAAGGTCAGCACCGCCCACTGGATGATTTGCTGCGGCGCCAGCTGGCTCAGCAGCGCGTTGTAGTGGTCCAGTTGCGAGGTCGACACGGAGACAGACATTTGGGGGATATACGGAGCTACGAGAGCGAGCCCCAGGCTTCTTATATCGCTTTCTGTGGCTTAGCAAGGTGATGGATGGCGAAAGGAAGGTGCAGGTGGGATAATGCGGGATTAGGGTTTAAGTGGTATCGATGTGTTGTTCTCGCTGGGAGGAATCCATTGGTGAACTCTGCATTGTGATTGGAGCATTTTTGACCGAGAAAAATGAATTACTAATTCCCAAACTAACACCAGAACCGAGTTTATCGGGGACAAGGATTTGAGCTGAGAAATCAGGGAAGGGGGGTGCAGAGATGAAAAGATATTCGTTGTGATGCTGCGAATGCGGCGGTCACGTGTGTGTACTTTTTACTCACGTGACTAGTTTCATTCGCTTGACAACCACTTTTTCCCTCACATACCCGGGTCAACTCTATTTGAAATAATTCGCAACCAAGTCACACACTTTGATCATTTCACGTGACCCGCGTTGGGAGTGAGGCAGGTGAGCGCAGAGCAGGACCCGCAAAAAATGCGGAAAACGCGGCGGTAAAGTCGGGTCACGTGACCCGCATTTGCCGGCTATTTTCCGCATTTTTCTCACGTGACCCGGGCGTTTTTCTCCGCCCCCTCCTCCAATTGAGTTCAATTAAACACATGCTTGAAAGTAGTCGAGGCCACAAACCTTGTCTCGAATAGGGTTTGTGGCGTCGATGGCGTAATGCTCGGATTTGTCAGCCGTTGAAGGTGAAATGTTTTTTGATAAATGAGGGGAAATACGGGTAATTGCGGTCACATGATTTGGGTTGGGTTGTGATTTTTCCGGAATTTTCCTGTCACGTGATGCCCGTATTCCCTGTCTCACAATTTCGAATAAGAAACTCGAGGCACTTTGTGTTGAGTCAAAGTCGGCCTAATGCGAAGCCAACGTGATGGGGGTGGAAAGTGGGAGATCACGTGTTGGTGAGGTCACGTGCGGAGAGTGCAGTGTGGGGAGAACTGATGTAAAATTTGGAGGTGTTTCGAGTTGTGGGGAGTGAGTTACGGGGGTGGTTATTTCTCAACAAAAAGTCAAGTATTTGAGTTTGAGGCTAAGTAATGTTAAGTAATATGTGAAATTGAGGAATGTCTCTAGAATGACTTGCAAGGGTGCTGGAGAGGAGGGACAAGTGTCAATGGGATTATTGGGGGTTGTAGAGTGTCTCAACAGTGTTTCGAGCTTGGGGATTGTTTCCTCGTCTTTCTAGAGCGTCTTACAGTTCACTCAGATGATGTGCTCTTACGTCGACAGAAGTGATGGGAAATGTTCAGGAACTTGAGGGTTGGCTGAGCGGGTGATTATTAATTCGGGAGTATATTTATATTTGCCAACGTCACTCTGAAAGAGTACTATTATGTAAGCAGTGTTGTAAGTAGTGATTATGTAAGCATACCTTAATTATTGTGTTATGTAAGCATACTTTAATTTCAGTTGTTGTCTTATGTAAGCATACCTTAATTGAGGGATTATGTAAGCATGTATTATGTAAGCATACCTTAATTGGGATTACGTAAGCATAGTTTATTTGAGTGGATTAGTAATCACATTTGTGTGATTATGTAATGTTGGAAGACAGGCGGTTTTACTGGACATTGGGAAGTGCCAGTACCGATGGAGAAATGAAGGGTGAGTTTACACGTGCAGAGTTGACACAAACA
>BCKG01000005.1:18123-113578 GCA_001600535.1 Yarrowia sp. JCM 30696
TACAGATTTTTCCATTATTGGGAGGAAGGGAAAAAGTGAAAAATCTGTAGTACCGAGTACCGCTCAAAAATTCACTAAAATTGCAACGTTATCGGGATTAAGGTTATAATGTAACTATGGCAACTAGGGATCTTGGCAGGATGGACAATAATTCTGTTGTATGAGAAAAAAATACTCGTACTGGTACAGTAGATACCGGTACTTGTACAAGTAGTAGCATTCTTGAGAATGATAGTCGCTGCCGTAATAGACTGAATAAATGATTCTTTTGTTTTTTTTTAAAAAAGGACTGATACAAGTGCTCGAGGTACATGTTGTACCTGGTACATACAGTACCGGTAAATATTTTGTCAAACGTCATTATCATAATTCATTACTTAACTTGAACTGCAACACTACTTGCTGTTATCGACAACGATTCGGCCAAGAATCTTGCCGTCAGTCATGGCCTGGTAGTAGTCATTGAGCTTGGACAGCTCACCCATCTTGTAGTGGCTCTTGACCATACCTCGGGCATAGAAGTCAATGGCCTCCTGGGCGTCCTGTCGGCCTCCGACGTAGGTGCCCTTGATGTTGAACGACTTGAACACGTGGGTGAAGATATGGGACTTGACGTAGCCGTTGGGGGGCAGAGCCACCAGAACAATGGTTCCAAAGGTTCGCACGTACTTGGTGGCCTCCTCGACGGCTCTGTCGCTGACAGCACAGTTGATGACACCCTGGGAGCCGCCCTCGGTCAACTCGTTGACCTTGTCGACCACATTGTCCTTCATGAAGTCCACAAAGTGCTCTGCGCCCAGCTCCAGACAGAGCTTGCCCTTGTCGTCGCCAGTGTCGATTCCGATGACCCGGTAGCCCATGGCCTTGGCGTACTGGATAGCATAGGTTCCCAGTCCTCCTCCGGCGCCGGTGACGGTCATCCAGCCGCCCTGCTTGACACCAGCAGTCTTGATGGCCCGGTAGACTGTGAGACCAGCACACAGAATGGGAGCAACACCGGCCAGATCGACGCCCTTGGGGATTCGTGCGGCACAGGCGGCATCGAGAAGGGCGTACTGCTGGTAAGAACCGTCGACAAAGAAGCCAGACATGGTGGGGGTCTGGCAGTACGAGTCCTCGCCCATTCGGCAGGGCTCACAGGCCAGACAAGAGGAGTTGATCCACTTGACACCGGCCAGGTCGCCAATCTTCCAGTTGGTCACGCCTTCTCCCAGAGCAACAACGTCTCCGGCTCCCTCGTGGCCTCCAACAAGGGGCAGCTTGGGAGAAAAGGGCAGGTCCTTCTGCCAGTCACCGTTCCAGATGGACAGATCCGAGTGGCAAACGCCAGAGTACTGGACGTGGAGCAGAATCTGGCCAGGACCAGGCTTGGGGACGGGGATGTCTCTGTATTCGACGGGGGCGCCGACAGTGTCGAAGACCATGGCCTTCTGGGTAGCGGGAAGAGTTTGAGTCATTGTTGTGGTGGATTGATTGGAGCGTGATGGGTTGATGGTGTCTATAGGCTGGGAAGGAGACCTATAAGTACCTGTGGCCCATGAGGGGAACCATCGATGGGTTTGTGTCTCACCACCATGGAGATTGGGTTCAACAATGTGTTGTGTGGAGAAGTGCACAGATACAGTGGTGGAGAAGTGTGCAGATTGAGTGACGTGGAGAAATCTGCAGATAAGCTGTAGCTGTCAGAACAAGTCGTAGCTTAATAAGCACATTGGGACAGAGCAGAAAGTCATATGCATAGACTGAACCATCTGATCTCATTCAATTGAGCTAACTGCCAGCGCACTTAATTCACTGGCCCAACCCTCGGTCCAGCTCATCCTGGGTCAACTTTCCACACCCCGCATACACATGCATCTGGGAGGCAAGATAGAGAGGCGTGACATGAGGAGGTTGGGAAGAGGGGAAGCGACATCTATCCACTGTACGGACACCCGGAAGGACATGAAATATGTACTTACAAGTACGTTGGGACTTTTTTGTCGTATTTTTGCAGTCCCAATAGGAGTCGTGTACAGTAGATACAAAACGTCATAGAGTCGAAACACGACCGAAATGGCCGTTGTGGCAAAGTGGCCCGACTTACGCCGCTTGCAAGTGCTTTTTTTCCTCCACCGACAACCCGCCGAAACTCAGTATGTATCCCTTCCATATCACCGTCCGTTACCCCCTTGGTTGAGCCGTGTATCGGTGTTTGGGCGCAACCAAATCGACTGTCTAGTGAGTTGGTGCATATGTGCAGCTGAGGGTAAGTGATGTACTTGCAGACCAGTGATGGAGATGTCACATAAAATGACATAGCTTAGATGAGCTGGTGTGGTCTGTTATTCCAAATTGGCCCGCTAGTGAATTGCTTTTTTCACCCCCTGGCCCTCCGGTCTGGTCCTTTCGTTGGCTCTGTTTCAGGTGCTTTCTTACCCCACACGAGAAAACCTTATTTGAATCGGATAACACCCGGCAACCCTACCTCATTGTAGAAGCCCAATAAGTCTGTCTGTTGCCCAAAGCAGAATCTCACAGAGAATCCCCTCTCTCATTCTCGTGTCGGCGATTGCGGAGTTAGTGAGCGGCGTTTGTGAGCGGCGTTTGTGAAGGCGGAGATGGGTAAATGAGTCACTGTGACCAATCGCAGAGGCGTCCCGGCAAATTGTGGCTGAGGTGGACCTGCAGAAGCCACGATAATTCGCCTGAAATGCGGCTGAAGGGGCTGGAATCTGTGTAGAAAAGTGGCAATAAGTGGATCCTCCTGCTTCTTCCAAATACCCTCAATGTCCCAGCCTGTAGAAGCCGGTGTGGCTTCAGCTTGCAAACTGATTCATACCGGCAGAGAATGTTGCAATTAAAGTGGAGAGAATTTCGATCCAGCCAATATAGTCTCTCACATCTCTTATATACCATCTGGCCCTACCACCAAGGTCACCACCAAGGTGACATAGGGCCTGGGCGTAATATATTGAACCAGAGCCCAAGAAGGGTAACATATAAGATAAATCAACTACTAGGAGATGTGGGATAATAAGGGAATGCTCTTTCTATAGTCTACAAGTCCCATAATTACCTCATTTCACTTTAATTTATTGTGACTAAGAAAGGGCTCCAATTGTGCCAATACCATCACAATATTCAAGAGAGAGCCATAAGACTACTTTGGTTTGATTTGGGAGATCTCTATGATCATTTTGATACCAGGAAATATCATTTTCTAGCATTTACGTGTGCTATATTTGTGTGATGTTGTGGTGTTGACCAACTCTCCGAACCTACCACTGGAGATCACCTGCAGTCAAAATGTTAAAAAGTGCAACAGAGATAAATAATGGAGACTTGACGACAAATCAGCGTTACAGTATAGCTCATGAAATTCCAAGGATCAGGTTGGTACCACGAAAGAGCCAGTTTGCTATATCCTTGGGTGTTTTTGGTGCGATGTTGAGGTGCCATCCAGTTCTAATTGGGTTTCGTCAACGTGGCACTCGATTGTTACATGATCCTTAACCTTAATTAAAACCTTGTTTGGGTACGGAGTACTTGACCTAGGCAAAGGCAACTAATTACATGTCTGCAAGAGCTTATCATTATTCAAAAATAGCACTTCATGGTATCAAAGTGCTCGCTGAGATCTCCTGAGCTGTATACAGCTACCCTAATAGTTTTTACGATTAACTATGACAACCTCCAATAACCTTAAGGCTCAACTTTCATCCGTCGATCAACATGATCTCTTGATGTAAGCACATTATTTACAGTACAGTGGTATTTTCTACATATTCTAGATTTGGATAAACTAGCAAGCAAGATTATCGATTTCGAAGATCGCCATGAGGCTACAAATAGACAGGGTAAAGTTGTTTCTGAAATCTGTTAGCTAAATAACACCTGGGAGATCCTTAGGAGCGTTTTAATAATATGAAACACCATTTTAGCTCTTCCCATCCCCGTTTTATAGTCGTTATCGATGTCGCTTTAAAATATAGACTTATACGCAACCTTACGCATCCTCAGGAAACAACACTGTCGAATTTCAGAGAACTCCATTTTTCAACTTGGCGACATACTTGGCCAAACTAGCTTGAGCTTTCTCAGCCTCTGCAGTTGCATTTTTGAACTCAACCATGTAAGCTTCTCTCATGGAAGCCGAAGCTACTCCGATGGCAGCGATGTCTTCAGTGAGAAGACCGATGTTTTGCAACGCGAGACTCTTCTCAGCATACTCGGCACCTAGCTGTTTACGCAACACGGCCATTCGATTCTCCGCTGCGGTATTCAACTTTTCGCTTTGGTGTTTTATCACCTGAATCTTTTGTTCCAACTGGTCACACTCGTGCTCTGATCTTCGAGCATCTCTGTAACTATTCTCCAGTTCCAAAGAAGACAGTTCATAGAGATGAGACAAACGAAGATGGCGGTCATGAATTTCTTGCAGGTTGCTTTTCTCGGTGTTGAGGTTCTGAGAAGCAGACTTGAGTGCATCCATATCGACTTTGAACTGCTTCAGAGATTGAATACTGATATCCAACTTCTGAGATCTCTGCTGAATCAGATTAGTCATGTGCTTCCTGTGAGACACCTGCTGATGCATCAGATCAGCATCACGTCTGAGAGAAACAGGGTCTTTGGCAATTGTTGTCTTGAGAGCGAAAATATCTTCATTCAATCTATTGGCCAAACTTTGCTGATGGTCCAATCGAGCAATGATAGCCTTTAGTCTTGGTTTGATTTGGTTTTTCTCCTCCATGAGCTCCAAGTTTGCGTCCGCCAGTCTATTGAGCTCAGCCTTCTTTGCTTCATTACTGGCCAGTTCTTTTTCAAGTGAGTTTTCCGCACATAGCCGTCGCAGGTGTTTCAGGCGTTCCAGTTTCTCAGATCTTTTCTGGCTCTTGGTCTGTACTTGGGCACTCTGATCCTCCAGGGTTTCTCTCATGTGATTAGCCCATTCCTCTCTACACTCTCGAAAGCGAGCATAATTGATGAAAGCGGAAAGTAGAAGCTTCAACCGTTTGGGGTTTGGGTGAAGGATGTCATCCATGTTGAAATCGTGGACTCCACAGTCCTGGAACAGCTGGAAGATGGGTTTCTGTACTGCCAGTAACATAAACCCATCGTACAGAGAAGACTCGTTTTGTGTTTGAGCTGAACACTGCGAGAATGCTTCAGCCACTTGCTCAAGGTCAGTTCCCAAAAGAGAGGAGACTAACCGTATGTAGACTGTTTCTACCACTTGCTGAGTGGGTTTCAAAAGCTGGTCTTCGGATAAATTCAGCTCAAAACCTTCCAAAATGGTGATAATCTCGTCCAGCTCGAGAATGGGCCAGCAAATGTTGACTGGCTGGGGCTTTGGCTTTCGGGGGGTGGTATACTGAGACATGTGGTTGAAGTGACGATGATATTTATTGTAGTCAATTCTTGATATAATCTGGATGGTTCTTTTTGTGTCCTTAGCTAAATGTCTTTTAAAGTATAGTGTGAAGGTGAGAAATGAAGGAGTGTGCTAAGAAGCTGAATATGAGAATCTGCCATCTTTTTCATACAGCTTTCGTTTTAGCAGTACGGTAGTCATGATTCCAGCTATTTGTGTCGCATAAATTAATTGCCTTACTAGCATCGTTACAACAGATTGCATTCTGTAGATAGTGATTCAATATCAACTCTTTCTCTGTTTATTGTGTCTTTACATGAGATGAATTAAGCACATGACCCTCTCGAGATGTACATTTTGTGTCTTCACCGAGAAGCCCCATTGTGTGATGACGTGTAAGTATGAAACAAAGAATGGTACTTTATGTTTGGACTACCAACTCTTGCCTCCACTAACATTGACGGTAGTGATTCAAACTTCTTTATTAATTGAAAGAGTGCTGCTTTATCAACCTCGGCATCGCGTTGTTTTGAGGGACGTCTTGCAGAAACACGACGAGAATCATCGGGGTATTCATATCGAAGGATACTTGGAAACTGTTGATAGCTCGTCTCTCAAGTTATACAAGGGCATGAGCACCAACAGTCTGCGTATGAGATTCTCCTGGGGAATACCTGTGTCACCTCTGTAAGTCACAGCTGTCATCCTGTCGTAAGGAGTAAGCGGAAGCTGGAAGGTCTATCTGGCTTCTTCCATAGTGTGCCAAGCTGTTCTCCGAAGGAACGACATCTTTGAGAAAGGAGTGAGGGTGGAGGTGTCATACCATCTCCTAGCTACTGGTTGAAAGTGATTTTGAAGCTGTTTGCACCTTACAGTACCTACCTTCTATGGAAGCCTTTGAATCGTCGCATTTTGCGGGCACATAATGATGCCCTAAATCTCGTCCTTCAGGTTGAAGATAGGGGCCCTCTCTGGACTCAAATGATATTACACCATCATCAGTGTCTACCACCAAGTTGATCCACCGAAACCCAATACTTCGTTAATCTTGAAGTTGACTTGGTCGCCTACTTTGGATCTTGGAAAGATCAACTACAGTACACAGTTGTGTTCCACCTCCCATAGCTAGGTGATATTCTGGGCCGTGGGCTGCTCTAGTGTGAAGGTCTCGATGGACAAGTCACCTTCTTGACCAAATCAGGAGAAGTACACAGCACAATAGACTGAATGATTCGAATCTTTGGGACTCCAAAGGCTAGAGGTGTGGTTAAGGGTCTTCCGTATTCGATCAGGAAATCTGTACTCAAGAGACTCGCAGAGGTGATTGGTATTGAAGTGTTTGATTGCAATGTTTCCTCTAACGATCTCCTTTGGGCCCTGTTGAAATAACAGTTTTGTTCCGATCAACTCTTGTTTAAAACATAGCCGCCCAAGTCAGATTGAGGAATAGTTTAGACAGAGCTTTTTGTAACTGCCAGGCACAATATCCAAGACTCAATGACCCATGGTTTTTTCTTGCTTGTACTCTTGAATCTACTGAATACTGTATGTATCAATGTTGTCCCTGTTAGTTCTACGCCTCAAATGAATCACACATGGAGACTGCTATGTGGCTGGAGTAAGAACTTCTAGCGCGAGAGCTACTCAAAGAAGAAACATATTCATTCATCACGATTGAACTCTCTACGGCTACTTCGCGTCTCGTGGATGTCCTTTTTGAAATTTATTGGTTTTCCCTATTTTTTTTTATCGTACTTTTACTAAGGTGTTTTCAACGGAGATGTCGTGGCTTCGGTTTTTTGCATTTATTAAGTCCACAACATCCACCTTAATGCACAAAGTGCAACTATTGCTGACAACCTGATACCCCTCTAAAGATGACGTGTCCAAAAGAGATTGACTCCAGCGAGAACCCTGGTCGTGTTGACCAAGTCATACCAGCGATACCTGCCAACACGCATACACAATACCTGAACGTCAGCTCAAATAGCGACAGTGATACCATTTGCCACATTGATACACCAACACCCCCCTCTGATCAACCACATCACTGCGTCTCGCCAGTTTCCTCAAATACCCGTGTACCCCCTCGAGAGGTCACAAAGAAGAAGAGGACCACATACAACCTCACCGGCAGGTCTCCTATTCCCAATGCGAAGGCCGATGTTCTAGGTAAACACTATGCCACTCTCAAAAAGCAGGTTGAAAAAGGACGCATCACACCAGATGAACTCGACAAATGGATGGCTGCTCTAGCCCGTGCTCTCAAAATCCCTGGTAGCGAGAACCCTTCCGACGAGAAGAAGTTTGTCCAGAAAATCAAACGATCAGCTCAATATGCTATCGACAGAGCTTCCAGAACCTTTGACAACATGAAAGCTTGCAAGTACCCGTATCTGGAACAAATGGTCGACTATGTGCTTTCCATGGTGAGCGAAAAAGTGCACCGTGACATTCCTTTAGTGAGAAAGATCACTGACAGGTGTCTTCGCCGCATTGAGAAGGTCCTACCAAGCTATAGAGAGATCTACGGTATGCATGGACCACTGCCACAGAGAGATTGGATGAAAAGCCGAATAAATCGGTCTCATCCTCAACGATTTCATCAAGAAGATGGTAAAGCAGACGTGTTAGAAACCATTGACACACTCAGCTGGGATGTCTTCTGGAATGCCATTAAAGTCCAGGCTGTGGACGACGACGGCAATCCCCTGCTTACGGTTCGTCACAGACCGTACACTGTGATGGTCGGTGGAGCTGATCGAATTATCTATTTCGGCAAGGAGAGACAGCGTCAAAAGGAGTCAACCAGGTATCGAGAAGAGGCTGAAGCTGGTCGTTTGCGCAGTATGTCCAGCCGTAAGAGTCGAAAGGAAATGATGGAAACAGCACTGGAGGGATATTCAAAGGACTGCAGAGAAGATGCCCCTTCTAATGTATCGCTACCGCAATCCCTCTAAAGATGGCTCCTGTGTGGAAGAAGAGTGAGTGCTGCAAAAATACTGACTAAGCTGTATGGCATCGAGGCTCTTCTTATAAGCTACCAACACTTCCATCAGCTAAGTGCGTATCTAAAGGGTCTGCATTTGGCCATATCAATTTGAGATTCAATTGCTGCCCATTTGGTGATCTTAATTACAGTACGGTACCGGATACCCGTACCAGTGAATGTGTAAGGAAGAGCAATTGATTCAACTAACAAAGCTCCATCAAGTCAGCCAAGGAGTTCCAAGATTCTCAGAAACGTTTCTATGTCCACTTTATACACGTGCCATTAGAGGCTTCTGTCTTTATTACCGCTTTACTACTTCGAGTAGCTACTATTAGTCAGCACAGTCTTGTTCGGAATCAATACGCGTTTCCTGTACAAGTACAAGTACAAGGAAGAGACCTGGAGAGCTTCAAGAGAAATTCAAGGCTGAAATCGACTTGCTCCAATACATCAATCAGTCTGCGGCTCTCTCGTGGCATTTACTCACTTATTCCTTGCTATATTATTGTACAGGCAACCTCCTGATTAATCGAATAAAATCAACGTAAGACTACTGTACAGTACATACACATTGGACTCAAAGACTGTGTGTGTCAGAAGGTAAGGAGCCATTGTTGAGGTCTGATATCCTCTCGAAGGCGCGTCAACACCTCATTGTGCACTTGAAAGTGCCTAAGAACGTCATGTACAACTAAACAGTTCTGGATGGGTTCCTCATTGCCATCCTGGCAGATATATATGTCTTATATGGTTTTCTTCTATATCTCCTTGCTTATTAGTCCTGCTGAAGATCTGGACCACTGAAAACTCCGAAAAATGTATGCCGTTGCATCCTAACAATCACGAGTCATCCATCCACTTAAAACGTCTCCGTCGGGGTTTCGGAAGACCCATTGGCTATATTTGCCACCATTGCACATATGATTGAAACACGTCACAAGATCCTCACCCATCTCGGCCTTCCCAATATGGAATTTACAAAACCAGGAGTGAGTGACGTGTTCATACAACCAATTCGAGAATGTGAGACCAGCCTGTTCTGTTACTCCGTCTAATGGGCGTAGAATATCCTCCGGTTGCCATTGGTACCTCACGAGGTACCTATTCATATTGAACATCATGATACATCAATGGCTTGTTCATTTTGAACACCATAGACCCAGTGTCACCATAATTACCCCATGTTCCATGTTCACTAATTCAACGCCAATACACACATGTAAGACCAGTACCTCCCTATAAATGGTCGTGTGACTATACATCTCTTACACTCAGACTCTTGTTTATACCACGTTGAGCATCGCTTATGTGCGTCTCGCATGTATGGAAGCCGAAGCGAAGTCATGAGAGCATACACAAGCTCAACCTCGTCGTTGGGTTCGCTGCTCAACCTCACCAACAGACTCTTGCTCAAGCTCGAGTCAGACTCACACTCAAACTCCACATTTCTCGTGTCAAAGTTGCGGGGTCGGCTATTGGTGAGGAATTGCTTCAGAAGTGAGAGAAGAGTTTCGCGGTGAGGTAAGAGGTGAAGAGTGGAACTACAGTACTGCACTGGCCTTGTACGAGTAGTATCCGTACCAGGTTGCTAAAGCACAGTACAGTACCTGATGGATCAAGAATTCTGTAAAAGTAGACTTGGAATGCGCAAGTGTAGCCGGTGCTGCCATGCTACAGTGCAAGGTAGTGTCTCTAGCTCGTAGCCATTGTTATCTACCCCGTAGCCCTTCTCATCGCTATATTCAGCTAAAGCCATACTTATACCCTTTTATGAGACAGAGCAAAGACACCTGGGGTACAAGTCCGAGATATGAACGAAGACACATTTCAACCTTGGTAAATGCCAAGATGTTGCTGTTTCCACCGTCCCTTGGATCTTGGTTTCAACCTTAGAAAACGTTTTTGACAGGGGCTAGTCTCGATTCAAACAGGAACACCGTTTTTCATCGTCGACATGGGCTAGAACCCCGGAAAATTCAATATCCATGCGCACCCGCTGCAAAACCCCCCGAATCTATACATACGGGGTTGATAGGGCGTGTAGCTGTTCATACATGGGCTGGTATTTTTCCGGAGCTGGTTCTCTTTTATTTGCCAAGACCCAGAGTGTCGATTCTTCATTTTAACCGTACTAGTTGCAGAGGTTATGAATAGGCTAAAATTGAGCCGAGGTCCAGCACACTACATTTGGTGGGCACAGGTACCGGCACAAGTAGAGTGAAAAAAGAGGAGAAATAAGGAAAAATAGTAATGATGGAGTCTCGTCACAATGGTATATCGTCCATTTGATTATTATTTAACACCTGTTGAGAACTTGGACAATACATATCCACCACCCAGCACATTCCTCCCAACTGCAAAAAGTGGGAATCGTCCCCTTTAGCTTGTTTTTTCCCGGCTCCTAAGCTCAAAAGGAAACTGGCCCGACAGCCTCCTGCTTATCTGTGCAGTAGAGTCGAGCCATATCTCCCAGGTCGACACCGGCGGTCGGAGATTTGGTAAGGTCCGTACCGTGCACCCACACACTTGCGATCTGCAAGATCCGGCATTGCAGGTGCAACGGAGAATCATTAAACAAGGAACCGTATACGTTGGGTGCTCGTAGTATTCTAGACACGCCAGGAACCGGTCTAGTGTTACTTTGTACTTCACGTGACCATTACCAAGGTCTTAGCTTACCTACAGGTACTCGTAATAGAATTTCCACACCATACTCCACTGTTAAGCTTACACGTGCCATGACAAATGTTTGCAAGCTGCCTGACCTAGAAGCAAATTTTTTTGTAGTAAGGCAGTTCCTGTTTGTGTTTGAATCGCATTAGTAATGAGGCAGGCAGATACGGCATGTTGTGCTTTAGCCACTGTCACACATCATTGGGTCACATCGCTGACAAATTTAGTCCATGGTTTTTTTTTACGAGGTCTGCATCGCATCGGAATCGAAATCGAATAGCAAGGAACTAAACGACACTGTACTCAGCCGTGTGAGGAGAAGAGAGAAGAGAAAAAGGTGAAAAGGAAAAGGTGAAAAAAGCTGCTTTCAAACGACCTGAACCGATTCATCGATCCAGGGCGTCCACACACGTGTAGTGAGATATTTTCAGTATCTGGGGTTCTTGTGGTGCCTCCTTGTTTCTCCTCCATTAATCACAAAGTTTGTCAGTGGTGAGTAAGCTGAGATGCGACTGTGGGATTTGTAATGACTGAGTGACAAGCAGATGAATACGACGGTGCACAGAAGCACAGAAGGCAATACGAACCGTGCCCGGTTATATTTGGACGGTGGAATATTGTCTACTTGTACAGGCGGTACAGCCCGGTTTTAAAAAAATTCTCTTTAATATCTTCTGTAATATTTTTGTGTACTGTAATATATTCCTGCTGCATTTTCGTCTTTTCCGTTCCGTGTTTTTTATTCCTTTTTTTCCTCCGTTAGGTCCGTTCCGCCACCACGGACCGGAAGGTTGGCGGAGTTTGCAGGTTCCTGGTGGAAAAAAAGGCTTTGCGTGGGCTAAATGAGAAAGCGGTCTATAGCCGCATTCACCGAAAAAATAAGGTTTGGGACTCCCAGAGTCATATGTGCATCCGACCCGTAATATGAGTAATCGTGGGGGTCAATCGGCAGCCGAGCTGAGAGGTCATGAATGATTGATCAGATTAACGATGGGCTGATTAGTGAGCATCCACAAAGAGACTTGCAAGCACGAGTCTCTTTCTCACGATACCACACAACCACCATCACCCCAAACTCAATGCGAGCAAGATGTCAAAGTTTCGATGGCAAGTCCGTTGGGTTCGGAGAAGAAGCTAAAACAAAGTCCGTGTTCTCCGATGCAGGGATCAGCCTGCGGAACGGTGCTATACAACATTACTCATCTGCCGGCAGGTTAATATATATAGAGAAGGAGCCCCGCTAAAATGGATCAGTAAGAAAAGCAGAACCCCAAGTGACAAACCAAAGCGACCCCACAACAGCCACAATGATCTCCACAATCTCCACAGTGCCCGAAACCTCGACGGCAGACATCTACTTCATGTCCTCTCGAGCCCGAAACAAGCTGGCCCGAGAGTCATACAAGCCCGAGCTCAACCTGCGAAAGCTCGTGGCCCACGCCAACCTCATGGACTCGCTCTACGACGAGCTGGAGTACCGACGATCGCGATACCAGGTGCAGTTCGTCGAGCCTGCCAAACCTGTACGACAGACCCCCGTGGCACAGAGCCCCCCCATGGAGGACATTCCCGAATACGTGTCTTCGGACGAGGAAACCGAGAGCGAGGAGGAGAGCGAGGAGGAGGTCGAGCAGGACGCGTACTCGCTGACGGTGGACAACAGTGTGCACATTGTTGGCGAGCCAGCCACCCCAGTCATGCAGGAGTCCAACGCCACCTTTGCCACTCATCACAAGGTTCAGTCGTCGGAGAATCTGTCTTTCAACGAGATGCTTCTTCAGAACTAGACCAGCCGTGTCCCCTCCCCTCTACTAACCTCATCCAGTGCTGGCACTGGCCCTCGTACATAGTTTATTTATTTAATCATTATTTTCCGGAAAACCGTCGCCTGTATTCATGAGTAATAGATGATGCATGTGTTTCTAGATGCGTGTTCTGCATGTCTTTGTTCACTCTTTGTCACGCTTATCAGATCCGGAGTCGCATTAGTAAGCCGGCCACAGCCCGGAATGTGCCAATGTGTCAGGTAAAAATAGATGGAAAAGGAAATTTGTTGGTTGAACAGTTGGGACTCGTTTTCCACACTTCCTCACCTAGATCACCAACCACGGAGTTTGGACCCCGATCTGAGCAAGAAATATAAAGTTGAGGTTCGGAATGTGTAATTAAAGCCCTACCCTGGAAAAAACGAGTGATTGACTTCACACATGTGAAATGAACCACCCTTTCCAAACTGCAATCGGCGATGGCAGCAAGCCAAGAGAATAGGGGTCGAGGCTGTGTAGAAGCTGTGGAAGAGGTGGTGGAAGGGGGTGGTAGCAGGCTGTGCCCAAGGGGTGTGGGCTGTGTTGTAGAGAAGGACAAGTCTAGACTGTGTGGTTACGTAGATACGACTCTTGTTCTGATACACAGCCAGGCTTGGTCTACAGTTTCGCTTCTCTCTAAGCTCACAGGACAAGGTGGAAGACATGGCTTCACATGGCTCCACATGCTTACTTCCCCCATGCTACAAACCCCAAATCCTCCACAGTTTCTAGGGCTAATTACAATTTGGCATATGGAATTCATCTCGACATCGTATCCGCCATTGAGTTTGGAGATATTAACCGATTCTCCAAGCTAATCGAGACAGGCTCACCTAGGGCAAGACAGACCTGTCTTCCGATCTGGAGCCTTAGGGCTCACGGAGAGCGAGAAAAACCGATGGGAGGAATGGAGTCCGCGTGGATCAACCGTGGCTTCTCGCACAAACCTGGATCGGAACACTCAGCGTAGCCCTAGATCGAACCAAGACACCCCTAGCTCCAGATCGGAAAAACTGCACCTATAGCAAGGAATTTCTCCGATCAGAAACTAGACTAGGCGATGAAGGGAAAAATGGTGGACATGAGGTCTAGAAATGAAATTGGGGTTGTTTGGCACCCGCTGTAGGTCTACCTAGAATCATATCTCGGGCACTGCAATCCATAATTTCGTCATTAATGGGATAAATTAAATAAAAATCGCCTAAATTTTGGATATGGAATAGAGAGTAGGCCGAGGGGGGTGTTGTATATGTGAAATGTCTGACGGCCTTCTAAATACTGTTAAATTGGCAGATTTCATAGTCTTCAGCTCTTAAAATGGCCTTTATGGTGATCATTCGAGACAGGTACACTCAGCACTCCACTACAGCCTTCCACACTTTCCCACTTAGCCAACAACTGTCTGTGCACCACACTGTCAAGCCACACTGTCAAGCCACACCTTCCAGAACATTGATAACGGCAACCTTGATAACAACTCAATCCAGTACAATGGTACCATCGTGGGCATAAAACAGGTCCTTACAAGCCATCTCCCTCAATCTGAAATGATATCAATCTCTCCGATACCCTGAGAGCCATTCTTCAATAGAACCGGTTTCCCTTGATCCGTTCAAACTACAGTTTCCGACCCAAAGACCCGATGTAGCAGGTCCAAGACCTCTTTCTTTTGTAGCACATCCTACCCATTATGATACCCTCGAATAAGCAATGGATGCCCTCTCGTCTATCACAACGCGCTCTCCGTCCCTCTTTTAGAGAAAGAGCCACCTCTCCAAACTCCCCCGATACTCAGACCCCAAGCAGCCAGACGTCACGGAGTTCTCAACACAACAACTACAACCACAACTACAATATGGAGATCCTTCTTGTTCTCTACAACGCCTTTCCCCACGCTTCTGACAAACCCAAGCTTCCTGGATACACTGGGAACGAGCTAGGTCTTCGGAACTGGCTTGAGTATTATGGCATATGCTGGGTTTTGAGAGCTTTTTGAAAGCCCGTATATACATCAGACAAATATTAGTAGTACAAGTATAAGAGTCAATCACTTTTGAAATGTGCAATAGAGATGCCAGATGACATCTGATCTGAGTACAGTATGTACGGTGGTGAATAAGTATTATAGAAGCTTCCTAGGATTAAACAGGCTGTATTTCTTGATACTGGATTATATCAAAAGACTACTGTGGTACTCTATCAACTTATTCTATTTTTTTTCGCGTGTCATATCTTCACTGTAAGCTCAGGAGGCCCCACCATGGTATTTGAGTCATGGAAAGACGTCAGGAGCCGCAAAAAGAAAGGCGAAATATTTTGGGACATTTTTTATATGCGTATTTGTTATTACCAGCTTTTGACCAATTCTATTTATTTTATTGATTTTGTCATTTCGTTTTCTTATCATGTTAGTACTAGCATGTGTCGTCAAGAATCTATCTGACTGACGCAAATCAATTTATAAAAAACAAATGAAGACTCTTTACTAGCTCTTATAATCTATAGAATACACAGCGTACTTTCAACTATTTTATTCGGCCGAAAAACAGCAACAACTCTCGTTACAGCCGAGGTGCTCAATTTAGCGCACTTTAGAAGTCTCCCTTAGAAGATAAAATTGACTTAAAACACTATACACTATATAAATGTTACACTGGCAATCTGGAGATTCTTCTGGTACCACTCACACCTCGATATCTACCATATTTTCCGCAAAAAATCAAACCTCGGGTTATATTAAAAGTTCACTTTTCCTAACAACCCACCGCGGATTTAGCTCAGTTGGGAGAGCGCCAGACTGAAGTAATTCTCAGTCTTGTAATCTGGAGGTCCTGTGTTCGATCCACAGAATTCGCAATTATAAAATTATTTTTTTGATATTATTTTTTTCCAGGTACGGTCTTCCCATACTTCCATTTGCTCATCTGTTCCTTTTGCACGTTCTTTTTTAGACTGCCCTTCCACTTTCCCCTTGGCCCTTGTATATGCCGTGGTTATACCTCCCCTAGATCACTACACTGACTCCAAAACACCTACCCCTACATCGCCATGTCAATATGGACAAGTCCAAGGACTCGGTGACTCCACAGTCATTATCTATAAGTAGCTCGCGGTTCTCAGCCATTTCTAGTCGTTCAGGATACTATGAAACTCTCCAATCTTCTGGTACAGGCTGCTGTGGCCCTGGCTATCGGCTACGAGTCCAACGAATACAACACCACCACTCCCTACGCTGTTGGATATGCAGCTTTGACCGATGAGGGTCTCTGCAAGACCGAAACTCGAGTCTGGGAAGACCTAGCGGATATCAAGTCCAAGGGTATCCCCGCTGTGGCCATTGAGGGTGTCACTTGTGATCAACACGAGCTGGTCACCCGTTTGGCCTATGGACACGGACTCAAGGTGCACGTTTCGTTCCCTGTGACTCCAAACGGGCTTGAGCCAACTTCTCTGCAAATGGAGCTCTTTCTCGAGTCGATCAACGACTCTCCTCACTGGAGATCCATCGAGGCTGTCATTGTGGGCAACTCTGCCATCAAAAACAACCATGCTGGCTGGATGGACCTGGAGCATCTCACCTGGCGTTTCAAGTCGGCTCTCAAGTCGGCTGGCTACCAGGGACTCATCAGTATCTCTGAACCTGCCGAGACCTTTGAGAACTTTCCCATTCTCTGTCGATCGGACACTGTGGACTTTGTTTCCGTCGAGTTCTGGCCCTACTACCACCCTCAGTACGTCCATCGAGACTCTGGGCTTCTTCTAGCACGGGAGATTATGAGAGCTGAGCGAGCCTGTGCCAAGTCTGTGTTTGTCACCTCTGCTGGCTATCCTTCCAATGGAACTACCAACGGTAACCAGATTGCCTCGAGAGAACGACAGGAGCAGGCTATCAACCTGATGCTGGCCCAGACCAAGGGCAATATCACTCTTCAGACTTGGTTCAACGAGCCCTGGAGGGATGATGGCCAGTTCAACGATCTCCAATACTACGGTATGCGGAAGGTCGTCCAAGGGGGTTACGACTAGTCTTGGTTGAAGGCTTTGGCTTGATCTCCAAATTAATACATTCTCACATTATTCCATACGTAAACCTCATAGTTCATTATTGTATACCGGTACTATAAATAACATTATTTTTGATGTCAGCCTTGTCTGTCTGTTCTTTCCTTTGTCCGTCTTTTTTGTCCGCTGACCTACTTTTGGTCGGCATTTTGCTCCCCTCCTCGCAAGGGCTTCACAATTCGTGCAGCAGCGTCTAGAAGCCCAGTACTCAGTCGCTTGGAGTTGGAAACCTCCATATTCAACTCGTCTTCAAACGACAGCGAGTTTCGATTTCGGTGGTCACCCTCCAGCACCTGTTGAGGCAGCTGCAGGGGTCTCACCTGTCTATTGGAAGTGCTCTTGACACGCACCATTCGTTCTCGCAACGTCGTGAGCTTGAGCTGGAATGATTCAGTCTCCTTTTCAAGATTCTGTCTCGAGTCCGCCAGCAGCTGCTCCAGAGTCTCGATTCGCTCGTTTCGCATGCTCAGCAGTCTCTTGCTGACCTCCACGTCCTTCTTGAGCGCGTTGTTCTGCTCGATAATCTCCCGCTGCACGTGAGTCAGCTTCTCGAGGTTTCTCTCCAGCAGAGCCATCTTCTTGGTCTTGGCAGAGTTGTGCTGGTCCTTGATTTGGTCCAGGTTGATTTCCAGCTCGACGATTCGTTCACATCGGGTCTGAATGTCGCGAACCAGATCCTCTTCTCGAGACTTGACAGTGGTCACGTCCTGTCTGAGCATCGAGTTCTCCTTGAGCAGCGTGGAAATCTGGTCAGACAGGTTGTCCAGCGAATCAGGCGTCACCTCTGTGCTTTCCAGACGCTGGAGAGTCTCCTTGAGAGCAGCCAGACTCTTGTTGACGCCCTGAGAGGCTGCACTTTCGCCCAGAGTGCCGTTGGAGATGCCCGAATGGTTGATATTGTCATTGTCGTCGAGGAATCCGCCAAACAAGTCGGGGTTGGTCTTCTTGGTCATCTTCTTCAACGAGCTGACCTCGTCCTTGAGCACATCCACGCTCACCTGCTGCTCCTTCTTCTCATGCAGAGCCCGTTCAAGTGTCTCCTTGAGCTTGAGGGTTTCGTTGTCACTCTCAGTTCGTCGAGTGAGCTCAGACTGCAATTCAGCCAGCAGCTTGTCCTGCTCGGAAATCACGGTTTCCTTCTCAACCAGCTGGTCCTGAAGCTCGTTCTCACGTCGCAGGTACTCGTCAATCATGTCAGAGTCGAGAACTGTGGAAGAACGTCGCGAAAGAAGCTGCTCAATGGGAGTACTGGCTCTTCTGTTGAACGACAGCCGGTTTGAAGGAGTCAGAGGGGTGCCAGGCCGCGAGCTTCGTAGAGAAACAATCGAGTCGCGGTTATTGGACGAGGGTGGCTCCTTTTCACCCGAAGTGGCACTCTTATCCTTGGCCCACTGCGATTTGGGAACACTTTCGCCCTTTCTCCATTGGGCCACTTCTTCCTCCAGACGAGTAATGTATCCGTTCTGGCTGTCAATCTTCACCTGGCACTTCTTCAGGATCCTTCTCAGCTCCATGGTACTCAGTTCCGCGTTGATCTTTGCTCTATTCTTGATACTCTTTGCTCTGACACCAAATCGCAGCGTGGAGATGGTTTCTGCCTCGTTGAAAGATGTAGGCGAACAGTTGATGATCAGCGACGTACGCGAGTTACCGCCCAGAGACTCCTGCAAGATTCGAGTCAGTTTCGAATCTCGATACGGAATATGGGTACTTCCGTCCGTCAGCGAGTTGATGACCAAACCCAGCGCACTGAGCGACTTGTTGATCTTCTTGGCCTCCTCCAGTGTCTGGCCCGAGGCTCCCGTTTTTCCCACCTTTTCGGAACCAGCCAGATCAACCAGAAACAGCTGGCCCGTCTTTTGGGCTCCAGAAGCCACGTTTTTCTGCGAAACGGCAATGGAAAAAATGCAATGTGACCGCGACGACTCCTGGTTCATGTTGGTGGCCGCCACGACCCGCGATAACGAGCCCTGGCGCATCACAGCATGCACCTCTGCGGCATTACTGACGTACTCTTCACTGAGCCCCTTGACAAACACGCCTCGGGCCTTGTCTTCGTGAATCGGCAAGTTGTCGTGCTCCGGGTGCAGCAGATCGCGAATCTTCTCCATGTAAATCTCCATGTACGACACCTTGACCATGTATTCAATGTCCTGGGAAGACGAGAAGATTTGCTCGAAAATCTGGTCAACCATGCGGGGTATCGCTCCACGGCGTTCAGGGTGGTCGATATCACCCATCATCGTGTACGTCTTTCCACTGCCCGTCTGTCCATATGCAAATACCGTGCCATTATAGCCGTTGAGCAGATCGTCCACAGTTTCCTTCAAACAGTACTCAAACACGTCCGACTGCTGCGAAGACGAGTCGAAAACACGGTCGAACGTGAACGATGTGGACTGCGAGTCCTTGGTGGCAATATGACACGTGTCGTTCCCATCAAACGAGACTATGTTTTCGGCCTCATTGTCGTCAGGTCTGAATCGCGCAATAACCTTGACGTTGGTGCTGGTAGACATGTCAGGGTGAGGTGATGATTTGAGATGAAAGGTGGTGGGGTGAGAATACGAGGCTGGTCTCGAGAGCCTAGTTTGTGAAAATGCCCTATCTCTAGCCGAGTTTTGAGATCTCCAATATCGAGCTAAGTCTCTATTCCCACGTCAACCGTCTAGGTTCAGGGGGGAGGTTAGGGTAGGGTTTGATTAGATCTAAATATGTGCGTGTGAGGTATGTGATGGAGCTTGAATTTTAGCTGCATGTGCAAGAATGCTTAGTAAGCGAATATCAGAAGATAGAGAAGTACCGGTACATAAGATCAAGTCCTTGTTGCAGGAACATACGATGTTATTAGTTGAATTTATATATTCGTGCCTATCTCCATAGAGTGGTTGTATGTTGATTATGTGATTATGAGCTGACATATTTCGGGAGAAATGCAGGTACCAGTTGGAACGCCACAAACACGGCCATATTATACGAAAATCTATTGTACATGATGTGAGATGTGAGAAAGTACAAACCACACTGTCGCCAACTGCTCATTATTTGCTCACTGTCTCATCGTATGCTGAAGGAATCAAGACAAGACAAGTAGCCGTCAGGAACCTGTGTTGACAAACAGAGTCGATCAGGAAGATGTTAGCGTCTGTTTCTCCCCTACCTACGCCCCCTTTAGCTTATAAGTCATGCCTTTGAGCTTTTGAAACTCCTCTCCACTTTCACTGATCCAGTGTCTGATGACCATGGTTGTGAAACACGTGAAGGCCGGAATGACCCACAGATAGTCGTAGCCGGCCCAGGGGTTGTGTTTGAGGTACGCCTGGACAAGAATCAGCACTGCCAAAACGGAAGCCAGCGGAAGCAGGTACTTTTTGGGAGCCTTGTCGTTCACCTTGACCTTGTATGTGATGTAAGCACACACCAGCAGCACGGTGAGTGACATGTATGCGAGCGGTTTGTTGCCGTGGTTGTGGCAGTATGGAAGAACGATGAAAATGGGCGTTTCCAGACACGCCAGGGCAGCAAAAGCAAACCGAAACTGCTCGTTGCTGTTGGCCATGTCCATTTCCATCGACTTGAGAAGCTCCAGCTGCTCCTGTTCGTCGAGAGGAGCCGTCACGCCGTCGTCCACGTCGTCTGGCCGGTCCAAAAGTCGTTTTGTGGCTGCTCGTAATCGGGACATGGCAGGAGTCGTTTAGTTGTAGTGGTGTTAAATTCTTGATCCACGTCAAGATCATGAACTTTATGCAGGGTTGATGAGGAGGTGAAGGTGGAGTGTTGAGAAAGAGAATGAATATGAGATAGATGGGGAGCTAGTAGGAGATTTGTTGGTCTTTTGTAGTTGCTGTGTATTTTTCCGATCGATTGGGTCCTTCTGGCGTGGTGTATCTTGCATGAAGCAGCTCAAGTAGACTTCAACTAGGAAATCAGGCGTGGTTTTGAAGAAATGTCTTCTAAGAGAGGAATTATTGGTTCTATATATCAAATATGTCCTTGGAGCTTTCAAATATTGATCAAATTGTATAAATATACATTTATATACATTTTCTATAGCATTCTCTGCATTCAGACACGGTCCACAAGCTCTTAGCGTGAAATGTTTCTAAGTAATTCTCAACTAGATGGATGTTAACCTTGACAGGCTGCGATACTCGTATTGTAACCGAGCCGTAAGTAACAGAAGACATAGGGACACTCATTTAGCATCTAATTAATAGTTTTCGTCTATTTCCTTCTCATTTGGCTCAATATCATCTCTTCAGGTCCATTCAACGTTGGCAGTCTACACACATCCAATTTACTAAGCCTCAGAAAAGAGCTAGTGGTTCATATTCGAGTGATCAGGAGAGAGAACAAATGGCGAAAAAGGCCAGTAGATACTTCAGACTCGGTTATCCAACTGGTAGAACTCATTTCCTACCCCTGCCATACAAAATTATCCCCATTATTGCATCATAGTCCTGTCACTGTACATACTTCATACCTATTTAAGGTGGTCCACGAGACAAGAGATCAAAGAAAAACAACCAGTTGTGCCACTTTTCCACAATAGTTAATCTCTAGTTGAAGAAGAAAGTCAGCTGGGGGTTCAAATTCACTCTTCCAGACGACCTAGAACACATATGAAACCGCCAGCAGATACCCAACCCCCCAATTACCAACTAATCTGTCAACAGCAGACAAACTTGTCATACAACATTGTACAGTAATAGTCCTTTCAGGCCCTGTCACTTTACTTGACAGTTAAAGGTGGAGTTATGATAGAGCATAGCATATCACACTTCATAGACACACCATAGCGTACATACTACAGTACGGTACTATTTCTACGCTGACCTCGGGCTACGCCCTCGCTCAGCTACAATTAGTCCTCAGGCTCCCCTCCGGACTTCAATCTATAATGTTATCGTTATCTAATACAACTTGAGCTCGTAAATGACAAACGGCTCATAATCCTGGTCGGCCAGACCGCCAAACTCGCCGAGCCCCTGGTCGCTCTTGATCTTGCCCGCCTTGTCCTTGGCAAACGCGTTGCCGCCCAGGTAGCCAAACTTGTCGACCAGCGCGTCCTTGGCCTTTTTGAGGTTGGTGGGCTCGAAGGTGGCTGTGAGAAAGTTGGGGGGCAGGCCGTATCGCAGCACGGACTCGACAAAGATGCGAATGACCCGCAGGTGCACAATGGCCTTGAACAGGTCTGCGTAGGCCGTTCGCGCGAGCCGCACAACCTCGCCCCACAGCTGTTTTTCCTGCTGCGTGGCCTTCTGCTGCTCCTGGCGCTCCTCCTGCACCCGCTGTGGGGAGTACTCAAAGTCCCGCACTGTGTACTTTGCCTCCCGGCACTTGTGGACAAACTCGGGCACAAACTTCTTGAACAGCGTGACGCCGAACAGCGTGAACTCGTCGTCCTTGGCAATCACGTGGGCCGATCGGGGGACCACCATCTTGGTCAGCGACTCGTAGGACGCCACAAACTCCTTGGACTGGCTGTTGGGCACGGCCACAAGCACCGTCTGCAGGTGTTCCGAGTCCAGCACAAAGTCGTCGGCAGCCACCACGTCGTGGAGCGACTTGATGGACAGGTTGCCGCTCTGCTTTCGGTCCACAGACGCCAGAGTCGACTTTGCGTTCTGGTAGTTTTGAAACAGCGTTCGCACGTCCTGGTCTAGAGACAGAGCCTCGGAGGTGATGCTGTTGCTGAGTTGGGCCAGAGGCACGCCCTCGGTCTTGTACTTGTTGGAGTTCCATCGGAAGTCCCGCACGTAGTCCACTTCCGACCGGTCGTTGATCTTCTTGGAAAACGCCTGCTGGGCAGGAGAGCCCTCATGCAGCACGCCGATGATGTCAGCCACCTTGGCCAGAGCAGCATCGAGCTGGCCGTCAGTCTTGTGAAGCTCCTCGGACAGCTGGACCAGAGACTCCAGAGTGCCAATCTTGAACTGGGGGAGATGCAGCTGCGAGGCGGGGCCGTTGAGAGACAGATGCTCCTGTAGCCAGAGCTCCAGCTGGGTCTGGGGGTCACCTCCCGAGGTGGCATTCTGGGGTAGCGACAGTTGTATGAGGGGCATTATGAGTGGCTTTGAGGCGAATCCTTGTGATTGGTGGGATCTGGGGGGCGCAATTGACTGGTTTGCGGCGTTGGACCGGTTAGTGCAGCGTTAGTAAGGGTCCTTCAAACGAGTCGTTTCCGAACGTCAATGTGTTGGCTGATGTAGGTATATGTCGTCGACATGCACTTGCTCAGTAGGGTAACCTACAGCCAGAGATGATGTCAGTTAGAAAAACGAGTAAAATAGGTATATGGAAAGTAGCAAGCTTGATGGAACTATTGGCAGCCATTTATTTGGAGTACGGCTTTTCTTCTTAAATATCTTCATTTTTCACCCCTTGCTTACTAATCGAACAAAGTTTCAATCTCTCCTATATGGACACAAGGCACGCTGTACACTTGCAACTGTTCCTTCCCCATACAGTCGAATAGGAGATGAGAAAAATTAACAACGTAAAATTGGTTTCACGGATTCGACTTCCATGCCGTCGATTCGATCACCCAAAAAAGACCTTGTCCTTGTAGATATATGTCATGGCTGCCACATCCCCCCTCCTCGACTGCCGGGTAACACATTAAGTTCGTCAAGTCCCATTTTCGGTGGCATTTAGTCGACACCACGCTCAAAGTCACACATCAACACACATCACCCTCAACGTAAGTAATCCGCCCGTGGCCCATCATGAGCCGCCCGTCCCCTGTTTGCGCGCGTTCCCCGGCGCTCTTCCACCCATGATTAGCAGGCGATGATGGACATGAGGGTACAGAAGTTGTTGAGACGTAACACAATCGACGACACAGAAACACAAACACAAACACTCGCGACGAAAAATCTCCAAGACGACGAAAGAATGAGCCATCTTCCACCGACAGCTATTCTACCAGAGGTGGATCGACGAACTATCGATTGGTTAAGCCTGATACCTCTGTTTGACCATGTTACTGGACTGGAGTCGTGACAGTCGTCGAAGTAACATGTCGCTGGATCGTTCTGCGATTCAACGTTAGACAAGCAATCACTGTGATAGAAGATTGTCTGCAACTGAATCACACCTGTGCTCGTGTGATCGTGTCGTGGATGTTGGCACTGATTGTCTAATCGTGCCGTGGATGTCGCCACCGAAAATTGGCTGAGTTCGGCGCATGTTTGTCTGCTTGCAACAGCATCATCGGTTCACGATGCATCCTACTCCACAGCTTTGATATCCCACCTCCAACCCTCGTCTGTGTTATTGTATCTACTTCATCTGTACCCTCAACTCCAGAATCGTGTCAAGTGCACTTCAATGGTTCCAGCACTTCGCCATTTCTATGGTTTCTTTGCCATCACCTTGGCTTCAGCACTACGCCATTCAGCACGTGCTTCGTGCTCCTGTCGTTATGATCCGGACTAACCCCAGATGTCCCACGAAGGCGAAGAAGAACTCCTCGACTACTCCGATAGCGAAGAAATCGCTCTCCCCTCCACCACCGTGGCTGCCGGCTCCAACGGCGACGCCAAGACCGAGACCGCCACCGTCAAGGAGGAGAACACCGAGCAGAAGGGCTCCTACGTCGGAATCCACTCCACCGGTTTCCGAGACTTCCTGCTCAAGCCCGAGCTTCTGCGAGCCATTGTCGACTGTGGTTTCGAGCATCCCTCCGAGGGTGAGTATTAAAGTGGGGTAGTGTATACACGCCCCTGCTGGAAGAGGTCAAGAACCTCTTCTGGCGAAAAAAAGGACCTATTCACCTTCTGGCTGAAGTGTGGAACAATTCTCCTTCTGACTGAAGTGTCGAATTATTCACCCTCTGGCTGAAGAGTGTAACTGTCCACCCTTCCATCTACTTTTTACAATTGATTCTAACACAGTCCAGCAAGTGTGTATCCCCCAGTCCATTCTTGGCACTGACGTTCTCTGTCAGGCCAAGGCCGGTGTGGGTAAGACCGCTGTGTTCGTGCTGTCCACCCTGCAGCAGCTGGAGCCCGTTCCCGGCGAGTGCTCCGTCGTCGTGCTCTGTCACACCCGAGAGCTGGCCTACCAGATTATGAACGAGTACGCCCGATTCTCCAAGTACCTGCCTGACGTGAAGACCGCCGTCTTCTACGGAGGAGCCCCCATCCAGAAGGACATTGAGCTCATCCAGAACAAGGAGACCTCCCCCCACGTGATTGTCGCCACCCCCGGCCGACTGCACGCCCTGGTCCGAGACAAGCACCTGCGTCTGGGCAACGTCAAGACCTTCGTCATCGATGAGTGTGACAAGGTGCTCGACCAGATTGACATGCGACGGGACGTCCAGGAGATTTTCCGAGTGACCCCCCGACAGAAGCAGGTGATGATGTTCTCCGCCACCCTGTCCCAGGAGATCCGGCCCATCTGCAAGAAGTTCATGTCCTCTCCCCTGGAGATTCTTGTGGACGACGAAGGAAAGCTGACCCTGCACGGTCTGCAGCAGTACTACGTCGACGTTGACGAGAAGTCCAAGAACCGAAAGCTGGGCGATCTGCTCGACAACCTCGAGTTCAACCAGGTGATCATCTTCGTCAAGTCCACCTCGCGAGCCAACGGCCTGTCGCAGGTGCTCAACGCTAACGGCTTCCCCTGCACCGCCGTGCACTCCGGCATCCCCCAGGAGGAGCGAATTGCCCGGTACAAGGAGTTCAAGGAGTTCAAGAAGCGAATCTGTGTCTCCACCGACGTCTTTGGCCGAGGTATCGATATCGAGCGAATCAACCTGGCCATCAACTACGATCTGCCTGCCGAGGCTGACCAGTACCTCCATCGAGTCGGTCGAGCCGGTCGATTCGGAACCAAGGGTCTGGCCATCTCTTTCGTCTCCACCCCCGAGGACAAGGAGGTTCTGGCCAAGATCCAGGAGCGGTTCGAGGTGAACATTGCTCCCTACCCTGCCGAGGGTGTTGATCCCTCCACCTACATGAACTCCTAAGCGGGTCGAGTGTATGGTACTGTATAATTAGTAAAATTTGGTGTATAATGCTGGGGAGGTCATGGCAATGACTGTCCCTGTGGATGTAGTTGGGAAGTTAGTTTACTGTAGCTACATACTGTAAGTTTGACCTGATATCAGCCGATATTTCCCAGTTGTATGACGGACAAAAGTGATAGATACAATCTTTGATGGACTGTTATGGTCCAGGAAATACAAGTCGGTACGTAGTTTACTCCACTGATACGGGGTTCAGATTGTTTAGACGTTAGAAACGTGTTAAGGCTGGTGGATAAGACGAAATGGGGCTAGTGTCTGAGGTGTATTTGTGTTAGTGTAATTAGTTGGTCTATCCTGGTTATCAGAGACTGTTAGCTTGTTTACTTGTAGTCTGGTGGAGATGCATGTTATGACCATCAAGGATGTCTTGTCTTGAGAATGTCTTTGAGAATGTCTTTGAGAATGTCTCTGAGAATGCTGTCTATCATTGCTCCCGATGGTCTACCTTGTGATCGTGCTATAGGTGTTCACCCTGGTCGCACCGACTGGTTGGTCATGTCTTTGAGGATCACCAGAGTCTCTGATGTCTACATTCCAGAGGAAGGGCTACCAAAGAGAGAGGAATGTTTTGTGGGAATTCTACGTCTGTGATGGGGTCAGTGAAGATCGTTGGCCAAGAAAGGAGATGGGACAAAGCGAGGAGAAAGTGCGAGTACAATGGCGACGCATTTGTTTGTAGGACAGCTGCAGAAATACAGGATATTGGATGATATGATTGAAGCTAATCTGGTCTTTGGAGTGTATGCTATTGGAGAGTGTGAAAGAAAGTGGTTGAAAGAAGAGGTTGCGTGAAAGAGGCCACGGGAAAGTGAGAGGTTGCACGTGGTTAATGAGGTGGGCTACTTGATGTCAACTAACATTTGAATGAGCTGTCGTAAGTAAACACTTCCACCGGACACCCACCTGGTCCACTCATTCCGATCACCTACTTGTAGACTATTTCGATCAACTCCGATCAACATCTATATCACTCGTAATAACCCCGCCAAGTCATTGTTTGACGATGGCGCGCTGGAGTTCGCGGATCCATTAATTTCGCGCTGTTTTTTACGCGTGGTGGTGCCGTGCTTGCACAATGGAGAAAGATCGTCGGCTGCACCGAAGAGCAAGGATCGACACAACACGAGCCCTGTTCAGCCCAGTGTTGGGACTATCTGGCGGTGGAGCTTGCCCGCACGACGCAAGGGATGCTTCCATCTCGCAGAAAAAGTGTGGGTCAAAAATGCAGCTGGGTGCTACTGCTCATTCCACCGACAAGGATCATCACCAATGCCTTGGCGAATGTGGAGGGATACACGATGGGATAGAGGAGTAAGCGCCAAGACCGGGGACCCTGCCTGAGTATCACGGTCGTCCATGTGATAGGACCCAAGGGTGGTGCCATCTATGGTCGATGATTTCCTACAGTATACAGTGCCTTTCATGGTGGTACTTGTAGTGATACGATCCAATAATAGCTACTTGTACTGTGGTTTTAGTGCAAGACAATGCACTTGTCCAACACAATAGCTCTCCTACAGCACCAAGATCTCTTCATCGACGTCGGTTAATTTCGTTTAATTTATTTTGTCGTCTCGTGTCCGCTTAATCTCGTTCTGCTGTAATAATCACCTGCACCGTGCTGCATCGACAGACCCCTGCCTAACAAACGGAAAAAGCAACATCGCGACGCTGAGACACAATGGACCCGGGGACTAGGCCGTATCCTTGTCCACGGCTAGCCCGGGCTACCCACCCGTGTTTTGAACCTTGCGCTGCCCGTTGGGGAAATAACAACAATGTTCAGAGACAGGTCTGTACAAGTCAGGGACCAGGCACAAGCTACGCTAAGCGACAGGAAGCGACCCAGCTGCATATACGGCGTGTGTTGTGACAGGGGTCTTGCCAGAATGGGAGTGTGTCGAGGTGAACGGGAAACACCGCCATATGGTACGGCTAGGGAATATATCAATGGTTAGAGGTGGGCGGTTGTGTTGTTGTAGAGCGTACTTGTATGTTGCTTTGTAAGCTGTGTGCTATATTCTCTAGTTGTCATTTTTTTTGGACCACATTCTCAACCCAAATTCTGTTCCTGTGCCTTACAAGTACTGTCTGTCCCAGGGACGGTACCTTAGACAGGCTAACTGAGACTCGTATACCTTGCATAACGGACGAAAATAATATCGTCAAATCTGATAACGAGAGGGAGCAGAAGAGATGGCTAACGGTCTGCTGACGGGATATTAATGGCAGGTACCTGTACAACTACCACAGTATTGCCCACCTACCTCGGCTTACTAATACACGCGAAACGCGTGGTGTACATGCTGCGTGCTTACGAACATAGGGGGGAGTACATGAAATTGGAATTAGCGATAGTTAAATCAATACCGCTACAGGTAAGCTAAGAAAGCAGAGTTTTTTGACTGATTTTTTTCAAGTAATTACAATATTCCAACCAGCTATTGTAACCAGAACCTCCACCACACACCAGCACCACCCACTCGTATCGCACGCCTGGTCGTCTGTGTGAAGACTAACCCAAGCCTAATGCAAAGACTAACCCTGTGCTGGAGAAAATGCGCACATCCATTTCTGCCGCCGATCGCCGCCATAAGGGAAGTGGGGACAAGCGGCCTCGAACCGGCAGCCATGGTTGCTACTTTGAGAGATCTGCGAGCCAGTGGCTAGATTGGGTGGCGTGTGAGGCTAGGAATGAGAGAGGGGATCCTGATGGCGGGTGTGTTTGTAGAGTGAGCGAAGGATCAGTGTACTTGTAGAGAGACTCCACCGTTATCGTGTGGTCTATCGTACATGAATTACTATAGATGTCTTGTCCAGATGTACTTTTACTAGGCACCTGTTATCATCAGCTGTACTCCACCACTCACCTAAAATAGACACGTCTTAGACCTCGACCGTCATCATTATTTCACACGCGAAGAGGCGCGAAAAGAGACTCTGGGAGACCGGAAACTCAGTATTTACACTCCAAACAGTCTTTTACCGCACTGCTGACACGCAACCCAACTTCCATTGTAAGACCCCTGTCAGGGAAGCATGTGCGTGGAAAACGGTCAACCACATGTTCACGATAGATGGACATGTCGAGATATCCAGACACCTAGAAACAGATACCAGCTACGAGATGCCACCCACGATACCCCCAAAATAGCCTGTCATGACACTCCCATTGTCTGACAATCTTCATTCCAGTCGATCAAGCCCTGGAATGTAAATCCCGGGGATCGACGGTTGAGATCGCCATTGCGCCTAAAAGACGAGGACGTGGGTTTTTTTTTTTTTTGAGGGTGTTATGTGGGCTCATGGGAGAGCAGGACGAGCGTCGGAAACCACATAAATAGAGCTCCCATCTCCCCTCATCTTTCCTTTCCTCAACAGTCACACTCGTTCACTTCGACCACCACTTTCATTCATTTCCAACTACAGTCGAACCAACAATGAAGTTCTCTGCCATTGCCATCGCTGCCGCAGCCAGCGTCGTCGTCGCCGACCCCATCTTCTTCGGAAAGCCCGCCGTTGGAGGAGTTGACCCCAACACCTTCTGGTTCTCTCAGTCCCAGACCCCCACCCCCGCTCCTCCTCCTCCTGCCCCCACCACCCAGGCTCCTCCCCCTCCCCCTGCCCCTACCACCCAGGCTCCCCCTCCCCCTCCTGCTCCCACCACCTCCAAGGCTGCTGAGCAGACCTGTATCGCCCCTGCCTCCGCCAACGAGAAGCGATCTCTGGCTCTGATCTCTCAGGTCTTCTGCACCAAGAAGTGCTTCAAGCTCTCCTTCGGTCTTAAGACTTGCCAGGGTCTCCAGTCTTGCGAGTGCCAGTTCCTTGACGGCTTCGCCTGGACCCAGAAGTGTCTGTCTTGTGCTCAGGCTTACCCCCAGTACGGTATGCAGGAGATCGAGGACGTCATCAAGAAGTGCCACCCCCAGGCTGCCACCTCTTCCGTCGCTCCTCCTCCCGTTATCGTCACCACCACTCCCCCCGATGTCACCACTTCTCTGCCCGAGTGTGAGGTTCCTCCTCCCACCTGTACCCCCGAGCCCCACTACGCCTCTTCCCTCGATAACATGCTCAACAAGCGATTCGATATCATTGGCAAGCTCACCTGCAAGAAGACCTGTAACACCGTTGTCAAGGACCTTAACTCCTGTGGTGATGATGCCAAGTGCATCTGTGACAAGATCAAGTCCACCCAGTCTGCCGTTGACCAGTGCACTTCTTGTGTCCAGCAGTACAACATGTGGCCTTACTTCAACGTCGACAAGCAGCTCCTGCAGTACGTCGAGGCTTGCAAGGCTGTCGCCACCCCCACTGTCACCCCCACCCCCATCATCCCCGTCTGCCCTACCACCGGTGTGTCTTCTGAGGCTGTCCCCTCTTCCTCCGTGGTTGTCTCTTCTAAGGCTTCTTCTTCTGTCCCCTCTACCACCGTTGATGCCGAGTCTACCACTGTTGAGTCCAAGCCCTCTCCCGTCCCCACCAACGGTACCGTCTCTTCTTCTTCCGCTTCTTACACCACCAAGACTCTGACTTCCACTGTCCCTTGCCACGAGTGTGAGCACGGCGGAAACAAGACCGTTATCGTCACCGTGACCGAGGAGTGCTCCACCGAGCTGCCCTCCACCACTGAGGCCCCCGTTGCTGAGTCCACCACCGCTCCCCTGACCACCAAGACCTCTGTTGTTGACGGCAAGACCATCACTGTCACTGAGCCCTGCGAGGAGTGCGAGCACAAGACCGCCACCCCCTCTCTGACCACCAAGACCACCGTCATTGGCGACAAGACCGTTACCATCACCGAGGAGTGCTCTACCGAGGCCCCCACCGAGGCTCCCGAGGCCACCTCTGCCCCCGTCACCACCAAGGTCACCGTTGTTGATGGCAAGACCGTCACCGTCACCGAGGAGTGCGAGGAGTGCGAGCACAAGAAGACCGAGTCCGTCGAGGCCGTTCCTTCTTCCGCTTCCCTGACCACCTACACCACCGTTGTTGAGGGTGTCACCAAGACCGTCACTGAGGAGTGCTCCACCGAGGTCCCCGCCACTGAGGCCCCCAAGCCCACTTCCGAGGCTCCCGCCACTGAGGCCCCCAAGCCTACCTCCGAGGCCCCCGCTGCTTCCCCCGCTCCTTCTGCTTCCGTCGAGCTCACCACCAAGGTCACCATCGTCGAGGGTATCACCAAGACTCTGACCGAGGCCTCCACCGTTGCCCCCAAGCCTTCCGGAGAGGTTAAGCCCGAGCCCGCTCCCGAGTCCCCCGAGGCCAAGCCCGCTCCTTCTGGACCCGCTTCCGGCCCCGCCCCCGCTCCTTCTGCCGCTCCCGCTCCTTCCGGACCTTCCGCTGTCCCCCAGGCTCCTTCTCAGGCCCCTGAGCAGTCTGTCCCCGCCCAGGCCAACGGCGCTGTCACCAAGGGTGTCTCCGCTGCTGTCCTCGCCGCTGCTGGTCTCCTTGCTCTTTTCTAAATTGGTCCTTAGCGATCTGATTTAGTGAGATGCCAGAGATACCCCTACAGCTGGCATCCCAGAGAGACTAACTATAATACAATAATGATGTGAAGTAAATTGACAACAGTAGAACAGTAATTAGTAGCTTGTAGTACTTAGACTTACTTGACTTGGAACTTGCAAGAAATTCCAAAATTCCATCTCTTCCCCTCTTTTGGCTGCATTCCAGAACGCCGATCTCGCCGATCTCCAAGTTGTTTTGACTGCTGATCGCTGTGGTCTGTTCTCGTCACCTGAGAAGAGACGTACACGACTGATGCGGCACAAGTGGCCATAGGAACGAGCTGACGAAGATCTCATCGGAATGGATGTCCACAGAACATGTTTCCTAATATAGTGTGTTGGGTATACGTGAAGTGCCTGGTGGAGGGATAGGTTGGAATGCAACAAGTGGTTCCAAGGTGTTCACTTACTCCACGGAAAAATAGCACTCAAATTCAAATACTTGTGTACATGCCATTTGTCTCAATTAATTACTGCCCAATTCCTCTCCTCATTTGTTGTTATGTTTCACCTGCTTGAACACCTCTGTCGGCCCAGGTTGGAGATCGACATAGTTGCCATATTTGGACGTGACCGGGGTGTTTGCTTGGCGTCCAGATGACAAAGACGTGTCTATACGTGCCTACACGCACTGTACAAGGCCGTGGACGATTGCTTGATCGTCTCTTGTCTTTGTGTGTGTTTTGTGTGGTTATCTTTATCGAGTGCTTCCAGTATGTGGGCTGCTCTTTCTGTTTAGTCAAATTGAGAATCCTCAAGCTTAGGCTTAGACATGGAGGTTGCTACAGTCAGAGGCAGACAGAAAGCCTCCACTCTGTGTCCATTGGGCAGTGTCTGACTTGGGTTGGCAGCTGACAACTTCTTCACTCTCTGACGTAGAAAATCGCAGTACTCCATGAGTTTCTGATTGAGAGAAGATTCCCCTTCAAGCTTGCCTTCTATCGACTGACTGTGCGATTTGGCAGCATACTGGAGCTTCTCGGGCCTCTCTTTGTACTCCTGGAGATTCAGAAGATAATTGTTGAGTCTTCTAAGGTCGTCAGGGGTGTAATACTGCTTGCACCTCTCAAATTGAGCCGCCAAGTCCTCCAAATCTCCTCCATTGAACCCTTCTCTTCCCATAATGCTCAGAAACGTATTTCGAACCACCAAAGATATCAATTTGGGCGTGCTATTAGTAATCGAGACCTTCAGCTTCTGGGATACCACAACCCCATTACCTTCAGATATATCCACATACTTCTGGCCCAAAGAGCCAAGACGCTCCAAACAGCTCACAATCACATCCAGCGGTAAAGAGCCCATGTTCTTATGCAAATCCTTGTCCACATACATCTTCACCACCAAACAACAAGTGTTCAGATGCACTCTGTTCATATCGCCACTGATATCAGCCATATACATGGGTAACATAGGAGCTATCTTGGCTCGATATATCGGGTCCTGCGTCTCTAGGTATTTTGCGGCATTATGCTCCACGATCCACCCCAGAGGTTCAGAAGAAAAATCCATAGGTATCAATTTTGGTATCTGTGATCATCTGCGTTCTGTGTTCTGGTGCACAGAATAGAAATTTCCAAATTGGGCGCCGACCCTAACCCTTAGTCTCACAGTTGCATGGCCACCTTTTCCGCAAAATCAAGAAAAATCCGCAATAGTTTAGTGGCTAGAATTTCCGCCTGTCAGAACGTCTGTTCAGCACGCGGGGGACCGGAGTTCAATTCTCCGTTGCGGAGTTCTTTTTTGCATACCGTTCAAATGTATTGTTTTTCTGTGCTGCTTTTTTGCTACTTTTTCATCTTGGTTCAGTATTGAACTTTATTTCCATGCTAAGTGAAGGTTCAAGTACTATAATTTTTTTGTTGGACTACTACTTGACCTTGGGCTTGATTCGTTTTTGAGAGAAGAGGGTGAGGCAATACACCAGATATGATTATTTGGCATTAATACAGGTCGCTTAAAGTGTCTTAATATTAGTTCTGTATTGTTTTTATATTTTTTTTGACCTGCTCTTAGAGCATTTTGTACGTCCAGAGATATTTCTTATCGTGTAAATATAATGAGAAACGACCTTCAAAAACAACGAGAAAGGTTGATGTACAGAATACAAGTTGGGGAATAGTAAGAGTACAAGCACAAGTACAAGTACGTGTATGTCCTTCATGAAAAGGCTGTACTTGTACTCTATCAATTTATTCTATCTCTTCGAGTGTGAAATCATCACAGTAAAGCCAAAAGCCCCTGGCGGTAAAACACGTGTTGGACTCGCGTGTGTCACAAAATACACGTGCACTTTGAGTAATCGGTAAATAAATCTCTAGAATTTCCTCTTACAGCTTCTAGCGTCTTCCAGGGTCTATGGTGCTCTTCCAGTTAAGCCAATACGGAATGTCCAGTAAGGCAATGTACTTGTAGATGCTTCGAATGACATGTGCGAGAGTGGGACCATTGGGCACTTGGGTGAACAATTCTAGGCTATATTGAGAGTGGATTTCGAGAGTTGTTTGATCTCGATCTGTGTTACTACCGAAAGTAGTCTGATGTTTGACTGTGAGCAGTTTCAACGACAGTACTGATTGCAATCGAATGGGTAAAAGATGATATACAGTACAGTAGGTGGCCTGTCAAGTTCAAATCCAGTCTTCACTGTCTCCCTGGGCGGTGCTCGACAAAACGGTCTTGCTCGATACCAGGACTCTCAGCTGCGAATCATTGACCATCAGAGACTCCCGAGCTCGGCCGACTGATGCTCTTTGACCAGAGAAACGCCAACAACTTTGACCAGGTCCGAGGCCAGCTCGTTGACAACAAGGGCTGATTCATCCAGCTTGGCAACCGACTGACATACCAGAACCAGGGCTTCGCTGCCGCTGCTGCCTGCTCCAACCCCCAGTACGTTGAGAACTCCATGGATCTCATCAACTAAGTCTCTCTGATCTCTCGTCCTCCCTCATGGAGTGGTTTTTTTTTTTTTTTTTTTTTTTCAATTTTTTTTTTCAATTTTTTTTTTTCAATAGATTCTAATTCAGACTGAGTGAACAAAAAGTTGTATTGTACTTGTAGAGTAGATCAAGATACTAGTACTTGTACTTGTAGTGATGATTACTTTTTTTTTATTTATTTACTGTATTAGTTGAAGTGCATCTGTAACCTCTCGCAGCTTATCTTGCATGACTGCAACACCAAGTCCAAAAAATAGAAACTGAGTTCACCACTACTTGTACGACGTGTATGAGGCGCGTTTAAACAACCCCGCAGATACTCACCTCCACGTCCATGGATAGCTTTCTGCAGGTCCTTCTGGGCACAGTGATGCTCAGTCCGCACACCGACGAGGAATCATCCTACTACGAGTACTTTAGCGGCTGGATATCGCGTAACCAACACAAATGGGGGGTGCTGACTACCCGAGAGTACCAGAACGAAGTGGGTAGATCAGAGGAGTATCTGCTGACTACTCTTGACCACAGCAAGAAGAAACTACTACTGCAAATCTCCGAAAAGGCGCTACCATGGCTGGTTTTGGCTTGCCATGTGCTTTTGGGCTTCACTACAGACACAAAACCGATTTCTGAGCTGTTGGCCTTTTGCGGATTTGTAGAGGTACGCGATGAAATCATCCAGTCAATCGTTGAATGGTCCACGTACCCTCCACGGCTAAACATGAACGAAAAGTCGCAGGAGTTTTGCATTACTGCTTTTGAGACTCTTCAAGAAGCTGTGGCTAAAGAAAAAAATACGCCAAACATGGGATGGAGACGTATGGGGTTCCAGAAACTCGTGTGGAAGACGTTGTACCAACACCATCTGTCCACTCCAGGTCTGAATCCCACACACAAAATCGCTGGCATTGTTTTCTACGCTCTCATATCATTGGGTGAAGGTGTGTACACTCTCGTCTTCATTGATGCACTCACCGAGGCACTTCATTTCTCCCAGGTCTTCAGAGCCCACTCCCTCATTGTCATTGCAGAGCCCATTGCCCAGGCCCTGTCTTGTTATATGAAGGAGTATGGTCATCCTGAGTACTTTGTTCTAGTCAACCCACTAAGAGACTGGATACATGCTGCCATGATCACGGCTCTAAGTATGTTGACTGAACCCTCAACAAGTCAGTTTATTGCTCCTCGTCAACTATCCGCCAACCTGAAGTGTGTCCCCGACAAGGTGGAAGATTTGTTGGCTTCTATTGAGCAGAATCTGAGGGATGATACCATTCTGAACGATTACCCTCCGTTCAACCTGATCAAGCATGCGGGTTCGTGGCCCGAGGTGTTTGTGGAGAACCTGCATTGGGCTCAGTTGCAACTGAACTGTACTCATCCTCGTGGCGACGTTCGGGATCCCCATCTGACGTTTGCTAAGAAGCTAAAGGTGGTGGACTTGCCCAGTTTGGAAACTGGAAACATCAGCGAGCACACTTACGACATACTGAAGTGCAAGAGACCAGGGAGTGAGGATGCCGACCATGTGCTAGAGTTCCCCGAATTGCTGGACGAGTCGCTGGACGCCAAATTTGCATCTCTGATGAAACTCTCGGGTGAGTTCAGCATTGTTCTTGGAAGAAATGACGTGGCTGCAACGATAGATTTCGCCTCCAGAAAGATGATTCTGCACATCTGGCAGTGTTTCAAACATCGAGAGACCATGGCTACCAATGAACAGGATCGGACTATACTTCATGACGACATGAATCTTCTTCTTTCTCATGGCCATGATGTATACAAGGTGATCAAAGGAGAAGAAGAGAAGTGGCTGTTTAAAGGCACTGAGATAGCCCGTGGTGCTGATGGCACCATTCTCATATCTATCGGAACTGAAGAAGGCACCACCGATCTTGTCACCTGGTGGGAACATGGAGGGATTGCAGACAACGTCTTCTCTCGAGAATCGTTGGAGAATTTTCTGCCCAAGACTGTGGAACAAGCCGTCGAAGATGACAAACGAAGAGTCAGTTCTGTTGACATCGATGAGTCTGAGGATGAGGATGTTGCTGCTGAATCCAAAGGAAAGAAGATTCCTCCGCGAAAACGTCGAAGGGTTGAGAAATCATCACAGGTTGAGCGAGGATACCATTTCGGTTCCGCATCTGATGATGAACGTGAATATTCTGACATGGACGTCTCCTTTCAGCAACCGAGAGCTTCCACTGGAATACCTGATCATCTGAAAAGTGTCTACAAAAAGATCAACTCTGAGCATGGAAAGTATCTATACAAGTTTCACCCTATTGTGAAGACACTGAAAAAGATACGCCGATTGTCAAGCTAAATGACACGGAAAGGCTTAATGCTACTATTTATTACTGGACATGTGAATACTTCATTGCCGGTACTAAGCTACCGTATCGGTACTTGCTATAAACTGTACACCATTAACATCCATACAATAATAAATCAACATACAAAAGCGTTTTATAACTAGCCAGAGAGAATGGCCTCAACAACAAATTTGATTTACAAGTACAAGTAGTCTCTCTTACAAGTAGTCTCTCTTGGGGTAAGTGAACAACCAAAGCTCTCCTCCAGTGACCGTCTTCTTAATGACTTACATGAGATCGGCTGTTCGTGATTTCTTCGTTCGAAAGCAGGTTCTGGGACATGACGGGAGCAGGTCCGCCTACATCAGACTCGTTCTGATACGCAGAGACCTGGTCCATTTTTTGTAGGATGCTCTCGCTGCAGTGAAGGAGCTCAATTTAGCACGCTTCAGAACGTCTCCATTAAAGCTAAAAACAAAGATATAATACTAAAATACATACCAATGTAATGCTGAAAGTCTGAAGAGTTGGCTGGTACCACTCACACCTCAATATCTATAAAAACGGCGCAAAAAATCAAACCTCAGGTTATATTGAAAGTTCACTTTTCCTAACAACCCACCGCGGATTTAGCTCAGTTGGGAGAGCGCCAGACTGAAGTAATTCTCAGTCTTGTAATCTGGAGGTCCTGTGTTCGATCCACAGAATTCGCAATTTTCTTTTTTTATTTGAAGGAAATAGCTTTTTTTTTCATTTTTTTTTCAGGGAAATAAAAAAACTCCCCTAGATCGCTCATTACTCCACACACCAATATAAACATTTTATTTTTATCTATCTATCTATAGATTTAGTCCACATCTACCGTCTGGTCTTGCCAGCTCTCACATCTCTCTCCACCACCTCAGCCACTCCTCCAATCTCCTCAAAGTGGTCCTCCATGACTCGCACCTCCTCTCGTCGTTCCCAGAACCGGTCCTCGGCCAGATCGAAGGCCACCTTCTTGAGATCCTTACCTCGAGCCTCTCTATCGGCAGAAAGAGCCCATTCAAGGAACTTGTCAGCAGTTCGAGCATAGAAGGCTCTGAGCACCTCAAAGGGCTTGGGATGAGGCAGCCAAGGTCGAGGATCAGGGATGGTCTCGTTGGAAACCTCCTCCTCCTCCTCCTCCTCCTCTTCGTCGCCTTCTTCACCCTCCATGGCCTCATCTTCCTCCTCCTCAAACTCATCGTCTTCGTCAAACTCGTCGTCCTCCTCATCAGAGTCGACATCTGCCTCGTCCAGTTCTCGCAGATCTTCCCAGAAGACCTTGACACCGTCCAGCTTGTTGAGATCGATTCCGTAGAAGGAGTCCAGAGTGAACTCTCGGTCGCCTCGTTCCCAAGAACCTCCAAACACGTAGAGAACATCATCACAAACAGTCATGGAAGCGTTGAATCGAGGATGAGGGAGCTGGTTGGCAACAGGGTACTCCTTCTGAACCACGTCTTCTCCGTCAGAGTCCTTCATGGCCTCCTCTTCTTCCACAGGAGTCTCCTCTTCACCGAGATCAAGCTTGTCCTTGAAAATGCTGTCCAGAGTAGCCTTGAGATCGTCGTTTCGAGAGATTTGAGCCCGTTCAAGAGCAGCCTTTCGCTTCTTGGCACTTCGCAGAGACAGACCAAACCACCGGTTGCTCTCAATCTGGTAGGCATACAGCTGGTTGAAGAAAGTGGAGTCCAGACTCTCCTCAGTCTCGTCAGTATCAAAGACACCTCCAAACATGACACCTCGACCTCGATGGTGCACCAGAGAAGCTCCCACTCGAGGAGAAGGAGCGTACTGGCCCTTCTTTCGCCGTTCCCATCTCGAAGCCTTGACATCGGCCTTCATTTTCAGATGCCACACGTCCTGGTGCACTTTACCAACCACGGCCTTCTTGCCCTTGTGTTTGACCTTGGAATATCCGCCAAAAATCACGGGACCTTCGGGAGAAGGCACAAACGAGTGTCCGGAACGCGCGTCGGGAGTCTGGTGGTTGGGAGGAAGCTCAATCTGCGTCCATTTGTAAGAAGTCACGTCAAAGGCCCACAGATCGTCGAGATAGGTAGTCGACTGCGACAAGTCTCTGAAACCGCCGTGAAGCAGAATGTAATTCTTCCAGTAGGTCAATCTGTGTCCAGATCGAGCGCTGGGGCCCTTCTTCTGGTCCAGTTTGCTCCACTCTCGAGTTTCGGCGTCAAACAGCCAGGTGTCTCCATAGTGGTAAAAGGTGTTTTGCTTGGGAGAAGAAAACTCGCCTCCAAACATGAGAATGATACCTGAGGGATGGGTGATCATCTGATGGCCAGATCGAGGCAGAGGAGAGTTTCCAGACTCAATTTTCTTCCACTGATCAGTGTTAATGTTGTACGAATACATGTCGTTGAAAAACGCACAGGTTCCCGACTGATTCGACACTTCTCCGCCAAACAAAAACAGCTCCTTCTTTCCATGAACAGGAGAGGTGCACATGGCGCAACTGACACGCTTGCTGGGCTTGTCGACGTTGGTCACAGTCACTTTATCGTGAGCTTCCTGCTCCTTTTTGTAGTTGGCCAGAATCTCGTCAATGTCCATGTCGTCTTCGTCTTCTCCCTGCTTAGCAGCGACCTTTTTCTGCTTCTTTTCGCCCTTGGCGGCGTTCTTCTTGGCCTTCTCGGCCGCCCGCAGCTTCTTGGCCTCCTTGTCCTTCTTCTTGTCCTTGGCCATGGTGTTGGATCAGGTTTGCAAAATTATCGATCTTCTGAAAATATTTAGCTTAGGTTTTGCATACACGAGCTTGACAGAGGTATGGTGGAGATTAGAAAAAGGAGATATAGGGGCCATAGAAAAAAAGAGACAAAAGAGGCTGCAGTTGATGGGACGGTGAAACTTGATTCAATTGATTCAAAAGAAAAAAAAAAAAAAAAAAAGAAAATTGCGAATTCTGTGGATCGAACACAGGACCTCCAGATGACAAGACTGAGAATTACTTCAGTCTGGCGCTCTCCCAACTGAGCTAAATCCGCGCGGTGGGTTGTTAGGAAAAGTGGACTTTCAATATAACCCGAGGTTTGATTTTTTGCGCCGTTTTTGGGAAAATAGTGGCATCAGCGTGTCACTGCTGATCCAAAGATTATTATTCAAGGTTTAAATTTGCTCTAAAGGCGATTTTGCAGTTGTTGTGAGGGTATAACCACCATTAGTCAGCAGAAACTTAGCGTGGAGGTTATATTTTGAAGCAAGGATAAGAGCCTCAAATCAGTCTGTCGAGTATCTTTACAAGCAGAAAAAGGATGAAATGATTATTTAGTGTGTAATTCAGTTTCTGAACAAAATTCGAGCTTTTTCTATAGGATCCCCGTCCCCCAAATGAAGTTGTTAACGCTGGTACAAGTGGGATGAGCCTAGAGGAACAGGAAATGTGGCAGAAACAAGATGGATTATACGGTTTCTTTAAGTACGATACACAGTAGATCCAATTGCACAGCTACTTGTATGCAGTTTCATTTATATCCATATCTACTGTGATAGTTCAGGTCAAACACTGTTACTTGTATGAGACGTTGAATGAGAGAAGTGTGGCAAAGTCCAGTACAAGTATATACACATCATTATAGATCCATAGTTCTCTCAAGTACAGGAGCTCCAGAACAACTGTTTCCTACTGATTTAGGAGCCTTCAACTGCTCAAGAAACCAACAACCTGTTGTGCTTCTAAATGGCCCAATAATAAAGCTACAAAGCTGGGAAAAATACCTTCAAAATCATCTCTCTCTTGGAATCACAACCATACTACCACCAACCAGTTTCACCTCGTTTTCACCGACATACAGCTAATACGGCTGGTACTGCTTTCCACCCCCAGCTGACCAAAGCTAGATAATCAAATAGGCGTATCATCTAAAGCCGTGCGCAGGGTCGTTGGATGGAGACATTATTATCAGATTAAGCATTGCGGAGGGTGTGAGACTTCACTAAGGGCTATATATGGCTCAATGCATTAGAGCAAAGTAATAGAAAAAAACTTGGCCAAGACTTGCAGAACAGCTCTGATCATAAAACACACCGATTAGTGATATGTTCGCATTTTTTTTGCTGACAATCACGAGCCGCCGGTGCTAACACTTCAAGTCTTAGGTCTTTGTCTGCTGTTGCGTCCAAACCCGTCCCGTTGAGTGTCTCATTCTGTCTTTTAGTCCAATACGTCCTAATGGGTGTCTATTTACGAGAGCCATTAGAGTGCGATGAGGCGATTAGAAACAACTATACTGTATTTCAAACTAAGGCGGGCACTTAGTCTGCGCCATGGTGCTAGCGTCTCCGAATTTTGCGCTTACATAAGCAGCCTCAACAGGTTCTCCTTTTCTTCTCTTTCGCCCCCTATTCACAATCACAGGCACGTCATCTCGTATCTCGGCGCTTCATAAACGCCGGTCCGAAACCTACGCGTTTTAGAGTTTGGCGCGGCTGACGAGAAAGAAAAACAACACCACACTGGAGGTGGGGAAGTGGAGATATTCGAGAAAAAAAAAAATAAATAGTTCAATCCGGAGTAAAGAGAGGAGTATGCGAGTGTTTTCAAAATCAAAAAAGCTCCCCTACAGCCGATTCTATTCGCATCCAAACATTCTGCACACGAATGTGGGGGTGCAGATGCAAAAGTCTAATATTAATGGAACATTGACGTGCAAATAATCATCAGTAATCGGCGAAAACGTCATCATCTTACTCCGAGTGTACTAAACTGCGTTTTTAGCCCTTTTTTAGCCCGAAATGTGCCAAAAACCGCCCTCAAACTCCCCTCTGTCTCACAATAAACTCTCGGCATTAACACACACTACCGAGACATGTAGTCTCGAGTTTATCAATATATACCAGTCCTGTGATCTCTGTGGAAGATCAACTTCACCGACTTGTCGACATGTCCACCAAAGATCCCTATGAAGGGCTTTCCGAGGAAAGTGTGGCTATTTTGAAGGCTCAAACCACGAGTAAGCCTGTCAACATCAACTACCGCACCCTCTTACTTCGATATGCTACTCCTCTGGACAAATTGGAGATTCTGGTCTCATACATCTTCTCAGCGTGTGCTGGAGCCTGTTTGCCGCTGTTTACACTCATTTTTGGATCCATGACCAATGAATTTGTGCGGTACTTTGTTGCAGGAGCTTCGCCGGCAGAATTTGGACATCAGATCAACTACCTGGCACGATACTTCATTTATTTGTTTGCCGGTATCTTTGCATTTTCGTTTCTCGAGACGTATATGCATGTACAGATGGGCGAGAAGCTCACTGGCCGAATTCGAGCTCGGTATCTGGAAGCTATCATGCGTCAAAATATCGGCTTTTTCGACAAGGTGGGAGCTGGTGAGATTACTAATCGAATTACCACAGACACAAATCTGATCCAGGAGGGAATCAGTGAAAAAGCCGGACTGATTGTGTCTTCTATTGCGGCTATTATTTCCGCTTTTATTATTGGTTTCATCAAGTCTTGGAAGCTCACGCTGATCATGATGTCCTCCTTCTTTGCCTTGCTCTTTGCCATGACTACAGCTGTCTATTTTGTGGTCAAGTACGCCAAACTGGCTATTGTGTCTGACGCCAAAGCCTCGTCTGTGGCTGAAGAGGTCCTGGGAGCTATCAGAAACGTTGTCGCTTTCGGTACTCAAGACAGACTCACCCAAAAGTACGATGATCGTCTGGTGGTGTCTATGAAGTACCATATTTTCCGAGGACGCGGTTCTGCAGCTGCAATCGCCTCTGTGTGGACAATTGCGTATCTGAACTACGCCCTGTCGTTCTGGGAAGGATCTCGACTGGTTTCCTGGGGCGAAGTGAATGTGGGAAACATTATGACTGTGCTGTTTGCCATCATGATTGGAGCAGTTATGGTCGGCAATGTGGCTCCCAATCTGCAAGCTATGGGCTCGGCTATTGCTTCAGGACAGAAGATTTTCGAGACCATCGATCGTGTGCCTCCCATTGACAGTTTTTCCGACGAAGGAGAAAAGTTGGAACGAGTTCAGGGTCACATTCAGCTCGAGCATGTCAACTTTAGATACCCCTCGAGACCCGATGTTTCTGTACTCCATGATTTTTCGCTGGAAATCAAACCTGGACAGACGGTGGCTCTGGTGGGTGCTTCTGGCAGTGGAAAGTCGACTATTATCGGAATTTTGGAACGATTCTACGAAATTCTCGGCGGAAAAGTGACCATTGATGGAGTCGACATTGACAAACTCAACGTGCGATGGCTGAGACAACAGCTGGCTCTGGTGTCTCAGGAACCGACTCTTTTTGGCGTGTCCATCTTTGAAAACATTGCCTACGGTCTGATTGGCACAGTTCACGAAAATGCCGATCCTGAGAAGAAAAGACAGCTGGTGGAAGACGCTGCACGACAGGCCAACGCTTACGACTTTATCCAGGATCTGACTGACGGCTTCGAGACCAACGTTGGAGATCGAGGTTTTCTGCTGTCTGGAGGCCAGAAACAACGAATCGCCATTGCTCGAGCTATTGTCCGAGAGCCCAAGATTCTTCTTCTTGATGAAGCGACTTCTGCACTGGATACCAAGTCTGAGGGTATTGTGCAGGATGCTTTGGACAAGGCAGCTGCCGACAGAACGACCATTGTCATTGCTCATCGTCTGAGTACCGTCAAAAACGCCGATCTCATTGTGGTTATGAACAAGGGAGCTATTGTTGAAAAGGGCACCCATCACGAACTGATTGAACAGAAGGGCATGTATTTCTCGCTGGTGAACTCTCAGACAATCATGAAACAGAATGACGACGGTTCCGATACGGCTGCTGACGACAAACTGGAGGAAGATATTGTTGCTATCCAGTCTTTGGGCATGTCTTCTTTCAGTGAAGAAGAGGAAGCTCCCCAGGCCAAAGAACAAGGAGTGTTGGAGATGATTGGATTTGTGTACACCTACAACCGAGAAGAGAAGCCTTTGCTACTCATTGGTGGAGTCTGTGCCTTTGTGGGAGGTATTGGGTACCCTGGAATGGCTGTGATTTTTGCAAAGTGTATTGAGGCATTCATGACACCTCCTTCTGGGTACCCACACATGCGATCTCTGATCAACACTTACACTGGTCTTTTCTTCATGATTGCAATGATCGAAATGGTGGCTTTCTACGTGGAGATCTCTATTCTTACTCTTGCAGGAGAGAGATTAGTCAGAAAGCTTCGACTTGCCGTTTTCAAACAGTTTCTGAGAATGGACATTGGCTTTTTCGATAGAGAAGAGAACACCACCGGAAGCTTGACGTCCAATCTCGGAAAAGACGCCCACAATGTCCGAGGACTTTCAGGAACGACTTTTGGACAGATTCTCGTTTCCATTGTGACGGTGGTGGCTGGTTTTGTTGTGTCTGTCGTGTTCAACTGGCGAATGGGGCTCATTTGCGGCGCCTGTATTCCTATTCTGATTGGATGTGGTTTCTGTCGATACTACGTGCTCACATGGCTCAACAACCGTGCAAAACTCGCCTACGAACAGTCGGGTTCTTATGCCTGTGAAAATACCAATGCTATTCGTACAGTGACGACTTTGACACGAGAGTTCGAGGTCTACAAGACTTACAAGGACTCTGTGGAAACTCAGGTACAGGGTTCCAAGCGTCCGATTTTCTACTCGTCTATTCTTTTCGGTTTATCCCAATCTCTGTCTCCTCTCATTATGGGGCTGGCGTTCTGGTATGGAGGTATTCTATTAAAGCACCATACCATCTCTCCGTTCAGATTTTTCGTGGCTTTCATCGCCATTGTCTTTGGATCCCAATCGGCAGGCTCAATCTTTACTTTTGCACCTGATATGAGTAAAGCTGCTGGCAGTACACGGAACATCATGAATGTGCTTGCTGTGGAGCCAGAAATCGACTGGTGGAGCGATAAAGGCGAGAAGATCGACCCCAAGGACGTCAAGGGAAACATTGACTTTGAGAATGTGCATTTCCGATACCCCACTCGAATGCAGGTGCCTGTTTTGCGAGGTCTCAATCTGTCCATCAAACAGGGTCAGTATGTGGCTCTTGTGGGCTCTTCAGGGTGTGGAAAAAGTACCACCGTCGGTCTTCTCGAGTGCTTCTACCGTCCTACAGCTGGCAAAATCCTGTTGGACGGTCTGGATCTCGCTGACTTGAACATTAACTCGTATCGACAAGCTGTGGCTCTGGTTCAACAAGAACCCATTCTTTTCTCAGGCACGATAAAAGAGAACATTCTGCTGGGCACCCAGGATCCAGACGTGACCGACGAACAGGTGTTTGAGGCAGCAAGAAAATCCAACATTCACGACTTCATCATGTCTCTTCCTGAAGGCTACGACACTGTCTGTGGAAGCAAGGGATCTCTGCTTTCAGGAGGACAGAAACAGAGAATCGCCATTGCCAGAGCTTTGATTCGAAACCCCAAGATTCTGCTTCTTGATGAAGCTACCTCAGCTCTGGATTCCGAGTCCGAAAAAGTCGTTCAAGCTGCTCTGGACGCTGCAGCAAAGGGAAGAACCACCATCGCCATTGCACACCGGCTATCGACTATCCAGAACGCCGATATCATTTTTGTGTTTGAGAACGGCGTTGTGCTCGAGAGTGGAACTCATCAGCAGCTGTTGGCCAACAGGTCCAAGTACTACGAGCTGGTGAAACTGCAGGCCCTCGAGGGGTAGCAAAGGAGGACTATAGAAAATTTGATTGTTGTTTTGACTGCTGTAGATGAGAGATGTAGAGGTTTAGAGATTTAGAGAAGAACTAGAGAGTATGAGATTTGTTTTGATTTTTTTGAGGATACTTCAGAAAGTTATCAACGAAAATTAACGTGGTGTTTAACTAGGCTCGTATATAGTTTTTTTAATTACTTGGAGTGGCACTTTAATTTTATGAGAGTTTAACCATTAATCTTAAGTAGTTCAGACATAGTTGGGAGTTATAGTACAGAGCAAGTTAGGGGAAACTCGGAGTCCTGCAACACCAAAGCGACAGTCCAAATACCCATTCTCAGCATTCTCAGCGGCTCTCCTGTTTTTCAAATTTTTTTCACTTTTTGGCTGGCTACTGAGTTCTTAGTGTGGAATGTAAGTCATGCAAGTTCACTGCATATCAGCCCCTTCACTCAGGTATATTGGAAGGTGAAAAAAAGAATTGAAGGTGTGGAACTGTGCTTTAGGGGCTGTTATTGCCACCCGGATCACTTTAGACCTCTAATACCGAAATATACGGCTGGAATTTTTCCTATGATTCCATACCATTCTTTTCACCCTAATGACGATGTCAGAATGTTCTAGCGGAAATTTAAGATTAAGGTTGGCTCGCATTTATGCACGGTAGAAAAATAATAATGGGGCTATAGGAGAGGAAAAACGAGTTGGATGAAATTAGGAGTGTATTTGACCTATTAGAGACGAGAGAAAAATTAAACATACTGATGTATCTTCTACAGTCATGCTACAATTTGTTCCAGCACTTTATTACCAATTTCTATCACTTTCCACAGCTTTCCAGTCCCTCTTCCTACACAACCTTATTTTAGAGATGCATAAAATATGTTTAAATTTTTGCCACCAGCCATTTCATTTGAACTGTAATGACTCCCTCAAAGAATATATAAACCCCCTCTGGGTCCCGCTTTTTTCATCAGAATCAGATCAGTTCACACTGTCTCTTTCTGGAGATGGAAGGTGCCTTTTATAGCCTGCTGGGAAGCAGAGCTGACAAGCAGACCTGTCTCAAGGATGATGAGCTTCACAGCTATGACCATCCAAAATGACGATGAGCTTCACCGCTATGACCGTCGAGACGATGATGAGCTTGGCCGCTATGACCATCGAGCAACGAGGATGTTTAATTTTTTTCCCGTCCGTTTGAGTTGATCAGCGAGGATTGATATCCGTTTGAGCTGTACAGTAGGGCAATGTGGTGAAATTCCAGATCCCTAGTTCCATGGGCAATGACGCGTTTACCGCAAGAGTCCATTTGTTCGGTGAAGAGACCCACGCTATGACACATTGAGAAACATGTATGAGCCTGAGAAGTCGAGAAGTGCGATTGAGCTTCTGGTTGAGCGATTGAGCTGATGCTACCACAAGTGTGTATCGGCGAGTTCACTTCAGAAGCGAGTACTGTCTCGTACGACCGCCTGAGCCAAGTGGCTATAAGTCCAACGGTTGACCGCTTGAAGAAGTGTCAATAAATCCCCTCGGGTTGACCTCCTTGTTCGTTTGTCAATAAATCCATTGGTTGCCCGCCATGAGCTGAAAACGCCATGAGCAAAAGAGCCCGAGAATGGCTGAAACGTCTTCTCCGTGCCTTGTGAGTTCTTGAGGACCACATGTGCAGCCGCCAGAGCTAAGAGCCAGAGCCTGAGCTGAAATGCCAGAGCCAGAGCCACCGACGAGAGTGGGTGAGATTCCCGATACTCTGAAGAGTGTTCTCACAGGGTGAAACTCCTTTGTGATAGTCTCAGGGTGCAATTCCTTTACGAGAAAGCCGCCTAGAACTGAAGAGCCAGGCTGAAATGCTAGAGCTGCCAGAGCCGAGGAGCCAGCTGAAACGCTGAGCTGAGACGCAACTAGAGCAAAGATCTGCCAGACAGACGCCGTATACGGTCAAAAGAGCATGTCAGAGCCAGAGCTGATACGCCAGATACCACAGAGTCAGAGCGAATGCCAGAGCCAGAGAGCCACAGATGAGCCACTAAGTCCAAAGAGCAATAAGTGCCAAAGACCAGAGCCAGGGCCATTGAGCCGAGGCCAGAGTTGAACTGCGAGCCAGTAAGTCCAGAGAGCAATAAGTGCCAAACGCCAGTCTTAGCCAGAGCTGAAATGCCAGAGCTACATGTTAGAGCCGGAGCCAGAGAGCCAGAGCCAACACGAGCAAAGAGCCAGTAAGTCCTACAAGGCAATAAGAGCCAAACGCCGTTTCAAGCCAATGAGTCCACAGATGCAATAAGAGCCGATATTGTCAGAGCCACAGAGCCAACATGCCAGAGCAAGAGCCAGTGAGTCCACAGATGCGGTAAGAGCCACATGCCAGAGCAAGACACAGCCAAAGAAGCCAGGGTCACCGAACCGAGGCCAGCCAGTTGCCGATAAGAGCCAGAGCACGAGCTGTTTCAGGAGTAGGAGTCGAACCTCTCAGAGGAGTAGACTTTCCGAACCTGACCACTATCTAAATAGTTCTTCAGAGGAGTAGGTGAAATTCCGAACCTCTTGGGTCAATACATTTTGGACCATAGAGTCCCACCCAAATATTTGATTGTAGTGTGCCATATTGTAGAGTTGCCATTGATTGAACTTGTACTTGTAGTTTCATTGTATCTTCTGTAAATTATTCATCTGGCTTTTTTTCCCCTTGACATTGAAAGTCAACGTCTCCAAAGAATGAGGTCAGCTGTCTAAATCTTCTAACAAATTTACTCACTAAATAGTTGGTGCAACATCAAGTGACTCTACTATAGAAGAACACTTAGTTGAGCAACCCAGAGAGTACTACGACATCCTCGGGAAGCTCCCAACTACGATCGTACAAAACACTCTACGATTTCCATGCATTCATTACATAAATTGACTAGTGGCTGTCTACACGCCCCTCGGGTGGGTAAGGGGATGTTTCGACGCTAGCCAAGTATCCGTCTCATCAGGACAGCCAAGATTTCGGGGTTTGGACTTACTTCGCCCAGAGGGCCGGTATAAACCACCGTTTGGATTACTTTTGACAAGTCACGGTGATAATCCACCATTTGCCTTACTTCTCCTCCGAGGAGGACAGTGTAAAGCACTGTTTGGATTACTTTTGACAAGTCAGGGTGATAATCCACCATTGCCTTACTTCTCCTCCGAAGAGGACGGTGTAAAGCACCGTTTGGATTACTTTTGACAAGTCAGGGTGATAATCCACCATTGCCTTACTTCTCCTCCGAGGAGGACAGTGTAAAGCACCGTTTGGATTACTTTTGACAAGTCAGGGTGATAATCCACCATTTGCCTTACTTCTCCTCCGAGGAGGACAGTGTAAAGCACTGTTGTATTTTACCTAACCCTCGGAACCGACGGATAAATCCGTCGAGAGCTTTGAGCCTCGGCTGTAAAACATCGAAAATAGCCGGTCACCGTTACAAGATACCGCGAGCGATACCCTAACGTTTGTGCCCCCTAGAGAGCGCGCCTGACGGCAGAATGGAATGGCAGATGCAAGCATCTGGCAAGTTTTCTCAAGAAAACTTAGCTCAAACCGAGAACCGATTTCTTGGAAGCCCCTCAAAGGGGCTAGCGTCCAATAAACCAAGTAGAGCCGACAATCGAACAAGTAGAGCCAACAACCGAAAGAAGTAGAGCCAACAACCGAAAGTAGAGCCAACAACCCAAAGAAGTAATGCCAACGACCGAATGAAGTAGAGCAAGCCAGCTACAGACACGGAGGGTGTCTGAAGCGTCCACAGACCAAGCACGGAGCTGCTCGGAAGACCGTGACAGCATGGGGCTGTCAGATAATGAAGCGAGAGCCAGTGAATGACACTGGTGCAGGACCCTGAGACACGGRGGGTGCCTCAGGCGTCCTGGTGAAAGGTGCTGCTGTTAGTAAAAGACCATKAACACCGACAGCATGGGGCTGTCAGATAACGAAGCGAGTGCCAGTGCATGAGACTGGKGCAGGACCCDGAGACACGGVGGGTGCCTCAGGCGTCCTGGTGAAAGGTGCTGCTGTTAGTAAAAGACCATGAACACCGACAGCATGGGGCTGTCAGATAACGAAGCGAGTGCCAGTGCATGAGACTGGGGCAGGACCCKGAGACACGGRGGGTGYCTSAGGCGTCCTGGTGAAAGGTTCTGCTGTTAGTGCTGTGTTAGTATGACCATGACCTCACCCAATACCCCAGAAGATATCGGAAAAGATATGGCCGCCTTTGCAGATAATCAAAAACAAAACCGACAAACACACACCCTGCGTGTCTGAAGGTTCTGCTAGGGGGCTGAAGTTCGCCATCATCAATAGGTTGAAAGAGCTCACGAGATGGTTCCGCCAAAATCGTGAGGACGCTAGTCAGTTTCGTCTCGGGGGGCAGTCATGGATCCCTCCTGGGTCGAGAGAGGGTGACGGTCGCGGGTGAAACTGACTGGACTGTAGCGCCGTGTCTGAAGACCAGACTGGCCGTCAGACACGGGTCCCCGGGGCACTCCCTATGAGTCTCTGACCGCGAGTCTCATAGAACGCTTGGGACACTGGGCATGGTTATCGCACACCCCGGGCATGGTTATCGCACACCCATTCCCTGGACACAAGCATGGTTATCGCACACCGCATCCAGACAAATCCTCCACGGGTTTGAGATGCACTTAGAGCTAAGACCAGCACCGAATCACCGACATCCACAGTGAAACGGCTCCTCTGTCAAACACTCCAACGGATGCACCCGTCGTGTATGGGAAAACTAGTTTCCCCGACGCCCACTGTGTTAGTTTTGTTGGAAGAGAAGCTGTGGCTTGGGGGTGATGCCCCAGATGTGCCAGCAGCTTTTTGTGAAGCTGTTCATGTCACTTGAGTGTTGTGTGCTGATTCTTTTGAACACAAAGTGCGTTTGTGTCACAAACAAAATGTGGGCGAATGTTGGGGAAAGGATACTCACAATATGTTCCTCGCTCTATGCCGCGGAAAGAATTCGCGTTGTGCGGTGCTGGAGACGAAGCACACGCTCGCTAGTATCTTGGTGATGATGGCAACTCCGATGAAGTGGTGTGGAGAAGAAGAACACAAACAGGGGGTGTATGTGTCTTATTTACTTTTTGAAATAAGCTATGAGAACAAATAAGCTATAGGGATAGATAAGCTATAGGGATAAATAAGCTATGAGAATAATACGACCTTAAAATATGACCTTAAAATTACAGTACACCCGGCAGTGGTGATAATAGAGATGGTCAGAAGTATAGTGTTTGTCCTGTCGCTCACTTTCAGCTGGTAGTTGTCAGCAATGCTACCCTCTTTGTGTTATTTTTTTGTTCTCCAATTTATGATTTTGCACCAAGGTTTTTATCTCATCTCGTTCTGCATTATCAACGCATACCAGTCCCATCTAGCCGCGAAACCCTTGTAAATAAGTGAGCTGTGTCAATAAGAAGACAAAAAGACATGAATTATACAGCTAGGAAGAGCTTGTTAGTTAAGTCTATTAATTCCCACCTCCAAATCATTGCTTAATCATCACATAACGAGGCTACGTCCATGTCACCATAAAGTCACAGTTGTTCAAGTCAAAATCGCTGATGAGTTTGATACAGTACTGTACTAGATATGAGCAGTTTCATGGTAAGTTGCCAACAGTGTAAGCACGACACGTCACATGTACAGTACAAATTTTGTAGTTGCAAATAGTAGAAACACTATGCTCAATTTGTTGACCTAGACGCTACATGACTCTACTGGGGAGCCTGGAAGACGTGGCACAGCTCAGTCTCTCCAAAGCTTGATGTACTCGTGCTGGTTGACGACAGTCTTGAACCATCTAGTAAAGTGGGTACTTTTCCAACTAATAGAGTTGTACTAAGGTTTTTATCTCATCTTGTCCCTGCATAATCAACGCTAGAGTCTGAGATACTTACAGTGACTCTCAGCTGAGTATACAAAATAAGCTATAAGGCAATTAGACTATTGTTGGGGGTGGTGTGAGAACATGGGCCCATTTTTACCCTACTCTCAAAATAAGGTTATCTCAACATTTTGTTGAGTTCTAAATATAGCTTAACTAATATGCTTAGTTTTTGTGCATTAACGTCTGTAACTCCACCAATGTTCAAGTAATGCAGATGAAAACAGTACAACAATGACCAGAAAGGTGCACTGTTGACGATAGGTGCGTTATTTCGGGGAAATGTTTGTGGTACCGGTAGCTAAATTAAATCCCTCACTTTATTAGCACTTCCCCAACAGATTCAGATCTATAGCTTATTTTATCCCAACTTTTTCGAGGAAATTCACAGAAATAGACGCATCACGACAAACTCTCAACCGATTACTCTGGAAATAGTCCCCAAAGCAGCATATTTCGACAAGGTGAGATACCAAGGTCTTTTATTCCCATTTGAATGAGCAATCGATGTGGTATACTAAATCCCTCACTCTACACAACAGATTTCTCAACACTTTTACCCCTATAGCTTAAAATCACTGACCGACTATCTCAGAGAACATCAGAACATATCTCATCCGCCTCTACCATGGCGGTACCAGGATAGCGGTAATCGAGTCCACTTCTCGGTCTGGAGGTGTGGAACTGGTCTAAGACAAACAATAGCAGTGTAAGCTATAGCCAAGTGATGCCATAAAGTACCGGTGAAATAAGCTATAGACATAAACGAGTGCCATAAAGTACCTGGAATTTAAGCTATAGCCAAAATTTGTGGCATAAAGTACCTGGAAATTAAGCTATACCTGGTAGTGTTGAAATATTTCTACAGTGTAGTCGGTGTTTCACCTTGATGTATTGTAAACAAGTTTCATGTTACTTTATCTAATCGTACACTCAATCTTCTCAAGTAAGCGACTTGATATTCTGGAAGTGTGAATCACCAACAATATATACAGGTACAGCACTTGTATATACATTGCCAACCATACGCAGTACCTCACCTCCCCTTGTTCCCTTGAATACATCAGAGACGCGCACTCTACGTCTAAATGACTCAAATTACCCTTTTTGATCGTTTATTCAACGTATCAAGAGCGGAATTTTTGTTTTTTTGTTATACTTATTCCATTTACTATTTGTGCTTACTGGCGAAGAGTATTAGTTATAGCTTAATTTGATAGTACAAGTACAAGTCGAATAACCAAGAATCCAGAAGCCCCACTCATCCTAGACTATTACCAGTCTGCTCGAATCTTTCTTCTGATCACATTGATACCACCAACGATCCAATTCTGTCTTTTCAAAAAACTGCTTCTATACTTTTGACTATAGCTTAATTTAGTTGTGTAAGGAAAACCAATATATGAGGTTTTGTCAATTCGAGTTGGCTATAGCTTAATTTGACAGTATAACTGGACATCGAATAAGTGAAATTTCAGCAGCCCCAGTGACATAAGGCAACCACTATTGAACTCATTCTGTTCCGCTGATCAATTTGATACTACTAACGGGTATTTTTGAGGTTTCAAATAAATTGAGTCTAACTCGAGCTCGGTATAGCTTAACTTGGATGATTCACTTGAAGACGATTAGCAAGAGGTCAGTTCTAAGGCTCCAAAAATTCGCTTCTAATTTTGTCGGTTATAGCTTAATTTGGTTATAAAAATTGAAGTCAAATAAATACCAATCCAAGAGCACCACTCATCTAGGACTACCACCATTGTACTAAGCTACCACCATTGTACTAAGCTGCTTCTTCTGATCATTTTGGTACGACTAACAGTTCAATTCTGTGAATTTGATAAAACCGGTTCTGATTTTTTTTCCCAAGTTGGCTATAGCTTAATTTGACAGTTTGACGAGAAGTCGAATAAATATAGACTCAGAAGGACCACCTATCTTGGGCTACTACCACTACTTGTAGACTCAGATAATACTGGTGGTTATTTTGATACGACCAACGGGTCATTTCCTAGGTTTAGCAAAACTATTCTCAATTTTGCTATGTCCCCATAGCTTAATTTGGCTGTGTTTGTAAAGGTCAAATATTTAAATATCGAAGAGCGCCACTCACATGAAACTAGCATCACTAAACTCAGCTCCTGCTTCTGATCATTTTCATATCACTAACGGTCCACTTCTGAAGTATCACAAAACTGCTTATAATTCCACTATAGCTTAATTTGGCTGTATTGGTAAAGGTCAAATTTGTATAGATCTAGAAGCACCGCTCATCTTAGCCTACTACCATTGAAGTTAGCTCTTTCTCCTGATCCTTTTGATACCACTAGAGGGTCAGTTCTGAAGTTTTGAAAAATGCTTCCAATTCGAGTTTAATTCATAGCTTAATTTGACTGTATAACTGGAACTTGAATATATTAATAACCAACAGCGCCAGTGATGCCGTACTATTACAATTGAACTCAGCTACTTCATTTGATCAATTTGATACCACCAACGGCCCAATTCTGGGATTTCCAAAAACTATGTCTAATTGGAGTTGGTTCCTTGTAATAGCTTAATTTGGAAAGAACTGCTGCTCGAAATTCGGGTTCGCTATAGCTTAATTTGGTGGGGAAACTAAAAGTCGATAAAGAAAAGATGCAGAAGCGCCACTTACCTCGGACTTCTACCATCGAGCTCAGCTTCTTCGACTGATCATTTTGGTACCACTAAAGGACCAATTCCGAGAATTAAAGAAATAGCTTCTAAAATAATAGTCAAATACCTATAGCTTAAATTGCCTATAAAACTAGTTGTCAAATAAATCAGTATCTAGTAGCACCACTCATTTCGGACTACTACCACTAAATTTGGCTTCTTCTTATCATCATTTTGATACCACCAACGCGTTGATTCTGAGGTCTTCATAGACTACTTCAAACAACGAGTTGGTTGGCTATAGCTAAAATTGGCTGTCTCACTGGAAGTTGAATGAAGTTTTATTTCTATTTTTTGCTTTTAAAAATAAAATCCCGAAGTGGCAATAGCTTAATTTGACTGTAATAAAACTAGAAGTCAGAGTTGGCTAGTTATAGCTTAATTAGGATGAATCACTAGAAGACGACTAGATGATTATTCAGAAGCACCAGTCATCTGAGATTAACACAGTTAGATCAAGCTTCTTCCGCTGATCATTTTGATATCACTAACGGGTCATTTCTGAAATTCTCAATAATTTCTTCTAATTCGAGTTGGCTGATATACTTGTAACTTAATTCGCCATATGTTTCAAGTTGGCTATAGCTTAATTTGATTGTTTAACGAGAAATCGAATAAATATTGATCCAAAAGCACCACTTATCTCGAACTACCATCTTCAATGTCAGCTACTTCTTCTGATCATTTTGATACCACTAACGGATTATTTCTGAGAACCTCAAAAACTGCTTCCAATTCGAGATGGCTAATGTTTCTCCGGATTTTTGTTGAAATGTGACCTGCTGGCCAAACACGATTTTTATAAACCCACAGAGACTTCAAAAACGGGCGAGTACAATCCTGATACTCACATGTCTTTATGACAGACATTTTCTTCACCGTCAATTTCTCCAATGAAATTGCGAAACCTTAATTATCCCAGTGATTGAACCTTTTTGATTATTTTTGAAACTCGAAATTTCGAAAAAGCTTAAATATATCATTAATTTTAGACAAGATCATGGAGTTCAGGAAAAAAACAAAAAAAGTTACACACGGGAAAATACATGAATGGGGGATCGTATGAATAGTCCGAGTTCCAGGATTCGAAAACTAAATTGTTTTTGTTACTATTGTGTCTGTAGATTGTTTTAAGCGAGTTCTTGTAAATTGCTTACATAATCATGACATAATAAATATTAACAGGGTACTGAATCACAGAGGGAGGAATCAAGCACTGAACGAGATGAAAAAGGTTTAAATGGTCATTAAATATACGACAGATATTCAATACTGTTGTGTCACATCATCTTTTAATGCTGTTAGCTATATTTTGCACAACCCAACGCTATGGAGCTCACCTAAAAATGCACCCAAAAAATAGAAAAAAGTACAGTCCACAAACTTGCGTTTGTTTTATGTAGCTGACAACCGAGAGATTCGAACTCTCGCCTCCGAAGAGACCAGGATATTAGTTCAGTCACCTGAACCTGGCGCCTTAGACCACTCGGCCAGGTTGCCTTGTGTGGACCAAGGCTGGAAAAAACATAGTGATGATGAAAAGCGGTTTTCGGAATTGCGCTTTATACAGCTACAAACAGCTCAAGGATGGTATTTGTTTGGCTATCATGACAGTCATCATTAAATAAAATGTTGGGTGTCAATTATACCTTCCATCTTGGGCTACAAAGCTCGAGAACTGATTTAGAAAATGGAATAAAATAGACAGCAGCCTGAGAGTTAGGTAGACCAATTATATCACCTATTTCTCTACTACACCCTATCTCTTAGCTCGTAGCCAGTCTTCTGAGGACCCTTTGCGTATCTCTGTGAGAGCTTCTCTCTCTAGATCAAGGTCCAAGGAAGCACATTCTCTGTGCTCGGCTATGAAGGCATTCTTCCAGTGAGGGCGAGAACGGCTCAGAAAAAAGTCTCCTCATTGGATGTGGCGGTTCTTCCCCCAAGTCTAGCCAACCCTTCATCATAAGTATCATTGTGGTAGAAGGGTTGCACATTGGAAGCGTAAGTTCGATTTTCCCAGTCTTTTCTGGCTAGCAACGACCTCCCTGGAGTCGGTTCGTTGAACGGAAAATCCGAACGCAAAAGTGCAGCGGTTGATCACTTGCCACTAGTCAATCGTTTCACAAAGACCAACGCACAGAGATCCCAGGAGGGTATTTCCTGTCCTCTTTGGAACCACGGTCCCTGCAAACTTCTCGTAGATTCACACAAGTTTCCAGACTGCTGTGAGAGTAGATGAGAGCCATAATCTCGAGAGGTAGATGGGAGGTTGCAGAGTTTGGAGTCGCTCTGTTAGACCCAAGGGTGACTTTAGGACGTTTCTTTATATTATTCAGATGTGTCGAGTACTCGTTGGAATCCACAAAAACATGGTGTTTGGTCTCAGAGTTGACCCGAGAGAGCGTTGTAGCATCGAGGCAAAAATAAATCAAAAGAATCGAGAAAGTAGAGATCACGAGACACTACTTCATCGACCAAACCCACAGTCTTAATCTTCTTGCTTACCTCATCACAAACGTTTGCCACACGATCTTCAAAGCCATCTCGTCTCTTTAGTTGCTCAAGCAGCTTCTTACCTTTAGTCTCGTTGGTTCAAAACCCGGACGCTTTCTTGAAGAGAGAGAAGCTATCATGGATCTCGCCAGTTCCAGCTCATTGTTGCATACGGTACTTTCTTTTTGGGATCCTGCAGGTGGCGCTGTAGATTCAAGTAGCTCAGACGGAATAAGGGCAGAGGTGTCGCCATGATGAGGATGAGTTGCTTGTGGGGATATCTTATCTTAGATGGAGGTGTTCCTAGAGGTGCATGAAATACGTGGATAGTGAACTTTAAAAAGCAACTAAATAGTTTAATTTTACAGGATTACTAGAAGGTCAAATAAATAGCAATCCAAAAGAGCTGCTCAGTTATTACTAATATGGCTAAACTCAGCTCCTTTTTCTGATCATTTTGATACTACAAAATGTCCAATTCTGAGAATTTGAAAAACTGCCCAAACAACGCCATAGCTTAATATGTCTGTGTAGCTGGAGGTCAAATTTATCTGGACCTAGAAGCACCGCTCATTTGGGACTACTACCATTGAGCTCAGCTAACTCGCTTGATCATTTTGATACCAAAAACAGGCCATTTCTGAGAATTCGAAAAACTGCTCAAACAACGCCATAGCTTAATTTGTCTGTGTAGCTGGAGGTCAAATTTATCTGGAACTAGAAGCACAGCTCATTTGGGACTACTACCATTGAGCTGAGCTGATTCGCTTGATCATTTTGATACCAAAAAAAGCCCAATTCTGAGAATTCAAAAAACTGCTGTGATCACTACTTTAAGAGAAGAACAAGTTCAGACTGCCAAGACTATACATCAGTGATCTCAGTCGTAATCAGGGCCACATTGTGATTAGACAGGCTTTTGTGAATGGACTTGTGTTGTCTTTTTTAATTATCAATCCAATCAGAGTTGTAGTTTCAACAACTGAGTACAGCAATAAAAGTCAGACATTTGACTTAAAATGACTTAAGTAGAAGTCATTGATGTGACCTTATGAAGACTCAATCAAAAAGTTTTTGTTTGATGATTCTAATGGCTAGTATTCTGTCCTAGAGGATCTTAGTCAACAACTTACTAGTAAGTGATCAATCGCAGAACTAAACAAGGACTATGGAAGATATACTGTCTGAAGAGTACTATTCCAAGGCAAAAATGAGTCTACCTCTGACATTGTTCCTACCGTTATTCCCCAGTGAAGTCCACTTGTACTTTTCACTATTACAGCAGTGTTTCCTCAAAACCACAAGGAACTTGCAATGGCACGTGAAGTCAGAAAGTCGCTGATTTTAATATCCGTATATAATAAATTTGCTTGTCTTGTGTAGAAATTGTTTCAATTTTGAAATTCTGAAATTCTGAAATTCTGATTTCTTGTCCATATGTTGAGGCTGTTGAGGCTGAAGAGTTGCACGCAATAAAAACGTCACAGCTCAGCGAGAGTCCTAGACTGAGTAAACAGAAGCCAGACTCACTGTATTTTGCTCTCATTGGCATTTTCTGTATTGCTCTCAAGACATGCGAGAATTACCGAATCAGGAAGGTACAAGTAGAAGAGGAGAAGAACGTGTCACAGATAGAGCAGTCATACAGAGTCTGTGCTATTTTCGAGACTTGTCTATCCAAAATTTTGTGCAAAATGACTTCAAAGAAAACACGGAAAAGGGGGGATGAGATACCCGAGACCCCTACAAGTACTTTTGAGGCTGTTAAGGAAGAGACTGAGGAGGGAGTTTTGGAGGTCAAGGAAGAGACTGAGAAGGTGGTCTTTAATGAGAAGCCAGTCAAGGCTGAAGGGAGTGTTTCTGGAGCTAAGAAAATGAGAAAGAGACGTAAGAAGCTCTCTGGGAAGTGTGGTGACACAAAAACAGAGACAAAAAAAGAAAGTCCACAACTGAAGACTGAAACTCATTCTGATGTCGATTCTCAAGATACATCTTTCCTTCGCCCAGCTAAAAGACGCAAATTCAAGTTTGCTAACTATGAAGCTCTGATTATGAAACTGTTTGGACCTCCCGTTCCCCCTTGTCAAGAACGTGAGGTTGTTAAAGAAGAAGATACCATTGAAAAGGGCTTTGAAGGGTCAGCCATAGAAGAGCACTTGAGTCGTACGACCAAAAAAGAATCACACAGCACTGAACCGTTTCCATCTTCTATTCCTGAATCGTGGACTCAAGTTTCTGACAAAAGTCCTGTCGTAAAAATGATTCAACAGGATGTGCGTGAACATCAGGATTCTGTTTACTCGTCTGAATCGCCCAGATACAGCGGAACACAGTATCCAGGTGGAAAGCTGGGATACTCAAGTGACAATGACTCCGACTATCTTCACAGTGATGGCTACTCTGATACCGATTTTGGGCCTGAATATATCATGAGAAGGGAACACAGAAGGGAACAGAGGAAATACAAAGCGGAGGATTTCAAACCGGTGGTGGAAAGCGAAGAAGACTGGCCGTTGATGAAACCTGGCGATCTAAAGCGGGTGTATAGTTTTTTGAAGAGAAGTAGTGGTGATAGTTGAGGACGATTGGGAGTTATTTATATATTTATAATGAGATGGGTTATAGTGAACCATTGTGACTTAGGTAGTTCTTTCAATCGACTGTCTTCATCAGTAGCAAGACATTTCTACTTTATGGCGTAGAAACTACATTTTACATGATGTTCGTCTGATAATGAGTGGACAATTTTTTTAAAAAGACATGAGGTATCAAGCAGGTAGCTCTCTATCGCTTGAATACTGCCCTAATACGTCTCTTATACAGATTGTAGGTTTATCAAGATGTTTATTTCTTCTTCTCTTTCATTAGTCAGAAGAATAGAAAAAATAAAAAAGTGCCACAAATAAAATAGCAATGAAAAGGATGACCACTGAGGTAAATGAATACATTACTAGCAATACTCTCTTCTTCTCTATTTAATTATGTGGTTGTTATTGGTCATGAAGGACGACAACCAAATTCTGACTAGAAACTGAGTGACAGAATCAGGAAGCAATTGTGTGTAAATACCACGTCATATCTATTTTCTCAACAGAGATGACTTTAATTATGCCTTTAATACTCCCATAAAAATTCTTCTATCTTTTCGACCTTCCTACTTCGTTCTACTGGCATTCATGGTTACAAGTCCCGAAATGATGAACTTTGAGAGCCTCCAGCATAGTCTGTAGTGACCCAAAAGTTATGTAAATTGCACCAGAAGACTCTCCAAAGAACAAAAAACTACATCCCGCTACTCTCACATTGATAACTAGCGAATTTGCCGAAAAAAATCACTTTTCAGAATATATTGAAAGTTCACTTTTCCGAGTATCCAACCGCCTCCCGGTGGCCAAGCTGGTTTAAGGCGCGAGACTGTAATGGTAAAATTGTAATCTTGAGATCGGGCGTTCGACTCGCCCCCGGGAGAATTTTTTTTTTCTCTCTTAGAGACGTGGGGGAAACTCGTCAATATGACGAGAGCACGCACGACGCTGTATTTTCGAGTTTGTGTATTTTTTGGTCCACTTCTAAGCTTGGTTGGAAGATGGTTGAGATGCACGGAACATGACAGTGGGAGAAAATAATAAATGGTAAAGTTTAACAAAAAAAGTATAGAACTGAGATGGATGAAGATACGGCGGAAGAAAATACCCAATGATTAGAAATTCTGACTTCCAACACTTTTTTAATTTCGTCATGTCCCAACAAAAGTCTTACCTGTGGTAGGTGAACTGTGAAGTAAAAAGTACTCTACGTAAGTAAACCTAAAACAGAGAGCTAACTAGCACAACAATGGGCTACCTGGTTTGACTAATGATCTTGTAAAGTATCCCAACTGATGGCGATTGGAATTGGAATAACAATAGTAGTACAAACACACCCAATCACCATCGATTTCCACGTACTTCATGGAACAACTTGGCTATAGTTTATTTTTTTTTTATAATCACATCATGTATTAACTCTATATACTTCAGGGAACACATCTTTCTCAGACGTCAAGTATCTGACTCCAATTTACTTGAAGGCCTCTCAACAACTTCTCATGTGAGTGTAGCAGAGAGAAAAGTAATAAAATAGAAAAAGATAAAGTAAATTAACCTGAGACTGGACTGTAAGAGATAGAAATACCAGCAGTACCATCTCCCTGAATCCACCAGTCTCCACTCATGAACTTTTCTCAACTTTCACAGCTCAAAACACTCTTCATGGCCAATATTATATCGACTTGTAAAGGGTATGTACAAGTACAGTCTGTATATAAACGGACATGTAATTTCTACGTCAGTTTACACATTTTACATGGCAGAGTGCTTGGTAATATTCCTCAGTCCCTGTATGCACCATGTCGAACCAAGAATATCCAGAAATACGCCAAAAATATGGAGAAATAATATATTATACAGGGCAAATAGAAGTTGTGTGCAATGTAGTGTGGGGTATCTTGAAAGATAATTGGTGTATTCGTAGCTACAGCTTCGTTGTTCAGGACTAATAACATTACTCACAGCCTAAGCAGCTCATGGAGACATCACTTACAGCTAACTGCTGAGGGTCTAATGAAGTATCTCACAGCTTCGCAGCTCATAACTCATTAGCATCGCAGCTCATAACTCATTAGCTTCGCAGCTCATAAGTCATTAGCTTCATAGCTCATAAGCCATTACCTTGATGCTCATAACTCATTAGCTTCACTTACTGCTCAGCTCGTAAAGTCATGTTTGACAAACAATCTCGGGCAGCCAACTCCTACAATGAGCAGCCCAACAGGCTTAGAGAAGAGAAGCTCTTAACCTGTTACTTTTAGTATTGTTGGCCTGTCTCAATTGGTCTTTATGAACCTCGTTTGTGTCGTTCGAGACACTGAGCCGAAAACGTCAATTCGGAGTATTGATAAATTCCAATCTGAGCTGAGAGTAAGCAGGAGGTACCATGAGGTCCTTTTCTTGAATGAGTGAGATACAGAATGGAAATTATGTAAGCTGATGGTAAGAATGAGACTTGTTTACTGTGGATTAAGATAATAAGAAAAAATAGAGAAACACGGGAAAAAATCGACATGTAGCACGAAAAGCCAGCTACAGAAAAAGTCGTTTACTGTGGTCAAATAAGTCAATTAAGGCTATATTTCAAGTATTTCTTACTGCTTACAGCGGTGTTTACCTGCCAGCTCATTAAGTAGACCTCCAGTGAGGACGCCAGCTATACCATTGTAACGAGGAGAAAAAGGTGATCATTTTGATACCGGATTTGCTAGTGTTGGGACACATCCCGAGATTTCAGTGTTGTTCAACACATCTCTCTGCACTGACGAGAACGAGAATGAACATCACCACAACTTTTCAGAAACTAGAGATACAGAAATGAAATTTCGAGCCCACTTTAGTACTGAAATGTGGCTACGGGGAATCTGCTGGTATTGTTCATTTGTCTCTAGCATCACTGTAAGGGTGGCTTTGAAGTCCACCAAATGAGGCCAATCTTAGTAAGCCGATAATGAGGCAAGCTTACTAATCACTACAAATGGGGCATGCTTAGTAATCACATAATTGAGGTATGGCTTACTAATCAGTGTCTAAAGAAGTAGTTTTGAGAGTCGCAGAGTGGAGTTCTGACAGAGATATCTATATCAAAATGACCAGAAAGAGGAGCTCTACAATTTGGTATACTTTTCTTTGAGTCTTCTCCCACAAAAATAAAAACTAAAGACTTTCCCCTTATTCTATTAACTATCTCAACACTATGATACCCCACAGGGTCTTATTCTGTCCCTATTTGATACCAAGCGGCTAAAGAATGTACCAAGACCCTTCTCCTAGTCTCATTATTATCTCCTAGCCTAATTGAGAAAACTTTTTCTAGAAAATATACACACCAGCCCTTTTGAGACATTTGAGACAGTGTAGATAATACACACAGATAATAGTCGGTGTTAATAAGGTGATAAATACGATCCCACATGCGAGACTTCCTATTTGATCGGATGACTTTGTAAAAAAAGGGGTCAAAAAAGTATGATTATGTAAGCTTGAACTTGGTGATATTGTATTATGTAAGCATAGAGAGAGGAAGAAAAACACTGTATGTGATTGTATTTGACCGATTCTGATGGCATTTGATCTAGCAAGTGATCTTTAGATGTGCTTACGTAATCATACTTACATAATGATGCTTATGTAATCCTGCTTACGTAATCCTGATTACATAATCAGCCCCACTGCAAGATAACAATCTGTTTACTCTACCAAGAGTTAATGGTCACTATCTTCAGAGTGAGTAGTCAGAACTATCTTGTACTTGTAACTCCCTCTTCGATCGAAAGTTGATCTCCTAAAAATAGACAGCTCCATGCACATCATCGTATCAATAAGCGATTCATGCTGCTGCAAGCACGGTAAAACAGAGAATAGGCCCGAATGCTGGAGCTATTCTTAGTAACATGTACAATTATTGTTTTGGGAATTTATTCACTGATTATTGTGGTGTTTTACAGGAGGTTATAATACCGTACAGTAAGCTCACAGTTGAACATGTCAATAGAACAAATTCCATTCAAACAAATGTTATGCTTCTAGATAAGACAGGGAGTTCAAGACTAAGATACAAGTCTTACTGTCTGATATCACACACTCTATACAAGTACCTCAATGAATGTCTTTTTTTCTACGATTAAACTATGATTACGTAATCATACTTAGGAAGACGATATATAAGACTTACAAGTATTACAAGTACAAGTGTTCGTATTGTAGAAGTTTGGATCTTGTCTGGAGGAGCTGTTTGTGTCTCCAATTGGTCAGCTCTTGTTTTTTTCGTCAAAAAAAGTTGGTCAATATTTTTGTCAACCATCTTCTCCATGAAGCATATATCGACTCTATTTAACTGACACAACAGAAGTGAACCCATTGAAAAAGGCAAAACTTTTCAAATAGTGCCATGAGATATACCAAAATACTCGCGTGCTCACGCTGATTTCAATGGTACCCTTAGTTTCTCTCCAGGACCACTCAGTGTTTCTCTATCGTTTCTTTAATTTTAAAGTACTTGTAGAAGTACTCATAATTATGTCCCTACCAGAACATTCAGAGCAAAAACCACACAGACGGAGACCCACCGGAGGATTAATTTCCGAGGCAAGCCGCGAACCCAGTTGGCGATATCACGAAAAAGTTGCGGCGTTCAAGTGAGACATGTGCGGCACTGAGACATGCGGGCTTTCAACTGAGACAATGTATACGGGTGAAGAGATGAAGGGAGAGCTGAGATGCCGGGAGATGTGGATTTTTGTGACAAAAAATAAAAAATAAAAAATGCAGATTTTCTCAATTTTTCCCGATTTTTCTTCATTTTCCGACTGTTGTTTTCCAGTTTCATATTGTCCATTCGCGTCATGTCACGTTCTCCATGGTTACACGATTGGCCACAAAGTGTCAAATACAAACAATGAAAACAATGCAAAAATTATCTACCCGTATGCACTCTGCTGCAACTCTATCATAACAGGCATTTTTAAGCAGAAGGTGAGGGAGAAATGGGGTAGACACAAGACCTATAACAAAAGATAGCCATTCTTCAGGAGATGCTACAGGAGAAATATCAGCTGGATTACTTCATTTTTGCCGTTTTGATCGACAATTCAAGTTTCTTCATCTCCTAGACAATGGCTTTACCCCAACACAATAACGTTTAGGCTGATGGGGTGACTTGCTTTTCCTGCTGGGTTTCATTTTCAGCACTTTATCTGTTGCGCTGAAATCATATCCCTGCATGAACAAAAAGTGGAAATAATGGAGAAATATGAGCAGGATGTGGAAATGAGCTGTTAAAATTTCTACAAATTCCCACCGCGGTCTAGACAATTCTCCATATTTTCGCCCATTTTTGTATTAATTTCCCGATTTTATTCATTTTTCTGCATTTATTTTCCCACTCTTCCAAACACGACATTTATACGAGACTTCCCAAAAACCAACAATGGCTTAAATTATATTATTACCACTCGCTGGTTGGCCAACTGCAGGTTCTCCACTTGAAACGAGACACAGGCCTGCATGAGAGCAAGCACATACTTGTATTGAATACGAGTTTCGCGGAAATGTCAATAAATATTGAAAACGAATATTTTTGCAAAATTCGGGAAATCTCGAAAATGCCATAAATGTCCGTATAGATCGGATTATGTAAGGTGGCCCCTGGAAATCGTCAGACCGTTTTGTGGCAAATTTAACTTTTTCGAAAATTAAACTTTCATTGTGACTGTTTAGGCCCTCTCAATATACTTGTACTTGTACCACCAACTCGAGATATCTAGAGAATATAGATGTTTCAGAATTTGCCAGATTGGGACGATTGCGCAAGAGACACAAAACCAGGTCGCCGTCGCGACACAAAACCGGGTCGCCGTCGTACTTGTACATGATCTTGGCATTTGGCATATGGGTGAGACATGGGGCGGTTGGTTTTTCCTCAAGTTCTCCAGGCTGAGTAGTTTCCAGTCCGTGTAAATCCAGGGACGACCTTAATCGGAGTCATTGTATATTCCAGACCGGTATATTCCAGACCTGTATATTCCAGTCCGTATATCCCATACTGATTACGTCACCATGGAACTACTATACGACAAGTGCCACTAATTCTCGTATTCCTGGAGATTGCATTTAATAAAAGCATGCCAATCTATACGTGCTGTTGCCGAGGTTGAAGTGAGACAATAGCAGCGCGAATTGAATTTTAATGTAAACAACTTTTAATGATTTTTTTGAAAAACGGAAAAAAGAAATTAACAAATTTAATCGCAACAAATCACAACAAATCAAATATATCTCCAAAAAATCCCAATAAATTCACCAGGCTGGAAATAATTAAAATTACCAGAATGAAAATAATTACCAACCCTCCCCCAACCCTGAAAACCTCTTTGGGCAAATAATATCCGCCCTCCATCATATATGCCCCATTGTTCCAACCTATAGGTGATCTTCATGCCGTGAGCCGCAGACATAATTTAATATCAACAAAAAATATCTGTCTCACACTTGCATCTCCAGCCCTGACCAACACTGTCATTTTCGTCCTTGTCCCGCCGTATGGCGTGAAACAGGGTCCAGGCTGTGCAAGTGGGGTTCTGTGCTTATGTAAGCGTTGCCTGGTTACGAAAATAAAGAAGAATTAAATAAAAATTAAATACAAAATAAACAGATATTCTCGTTACTCAGACCAAGAGCAATTTTCAAAGACGACATTTTTCCACAGTAAATAATGGGAAAAAATATATTCGCGTGTCGTAACCCCACAACCAGACACGTCTCCACGTGATCCCAACACGTGACGCGAAAAATGGTGAAACAGTGTGGCCAATCTTAAGCACAAGGCTGGCTAGACAACAGAGGAGCACAAGGTGCAAGAGGCGCCTTAAGGGATGGCAGTAGGATACAAGGCACAGCCACTGCGGGCCTGACATTGGTTGTGTGGTGCCCATGACATCGCTAATGTGGTGCCCATGACATCGGTTGTGTGGTGACTACATTGTCCATGTGGTGTCGTGACATTGGTTGTGTGGTGACTACATTGTCCATGTGGTGTCGTGACATTGGTAATGTGGTGTCATGACATGTCGAATGTGGTGACTACACTGTCAATGTGGTGACTCACTGTCAATGTGGTGCCAAAATGTGTCAGGTAATCAACCACAATAGACTTGTGATGTCACTACACGCTTCATGTCATACCTCACACCACCACATTCATAATGTAGTCACCACAACCGCTATGTAACGAGGTCGTAGTACCGCCAGTGCACCTCACCTTATCTTAATGCCGCTGAGCCGCCGGTCATGCCACAGACTGCTTCCATACGACTATGCGACCATGCTCCGATGCGACCATGCTCCGATGCGTCTCTGCTCCCATGCCTCCATGCCTCCATGCTCTCCACTTCCTCATCGCCTCCTGGAAGCCTATCTAGTGTCTCACCTTAGCCTCATTCTGGGTTTCTTTTGACAGCGGGTGTCACCGCATGGCGCTGTCACATCACCCATGTCTTACCCACGACACGAAAAAGGTCACCCCGACCCCACGACACACCCTTTGTCACCCCACAACATCCGCGGTGTAACATCTCGCCTCACTGGCCCCATGGCGTACCCCGCTCCAACCCCTCTGCTTTGGGCTGCAGGTCTGCGTGCAGAAAACGCACAAACCGCAGGATCCACTTTGCGGTTCAGCCCAGATTCCACCCTGCAGCCGTGCAGTGGAGTGCATGTAGACTGCAGCTGAACTGCATCCCGTATGCACTTCCCAAAACGCACTAAACGGCAAAAAAAAGCGCAACGGGCGCACCTATATCATGCAGACGGAGAAATGCCACAGAAATACCTCGCAAAAACACACACCTATCTCCACCGACACAAATTGACCCACAAAAACACTCGGCACAGAAATTTCCTTGTCTCAAGCACCCCGCCCAATCGAGAATAATATCCACACTCCGCAGGCTCACATCAACCTAATATAAACTTTGATCGTAACCTAAAGCTAAACCGTAACCCGAAGCTAAACCATAACCTAAACACAAACATACGAAACCTTAAATCAACTTGTCACCACAAAACCTCACCACCCAGTATATATTGAGGCAGTTTCCGACCTGCCAAATTGATCAATCCAAATCCACACCACTCCAAAAATGCACGACACCTTCACCTCTCTGGGGATGCTCAAACCCGGCACAGATTATTACGGAAGAGACTACGGCAACCTAGCCTACCAAGAACACGACGTCTACGACGTATACGAGGGATACAGCAGTCAACCCTATGATTACTACGGCCCTGGACCCTACCCATCACATGCCTATGTCGATTTGGAAGAGGGAAACACGTTTTTGAACGATTTGGAGCTCAACCAAATTGGACAAAGTGAGGAATTGAACTCCGAGGTTTCCGGAGAATACCCTAGCCCTGTGATTGAACATCCGCAGTTCGATCCCGCGCTGATGCAGACTTATATTTACGGCCACGACGACGAACAAGACGCGCTTGCGCGTCGCGTGTTGGTGGATGGTCATGTGGGGCCGGGTGGTTTTGTTGGTCACGTGCATAGACATGTTATGGAGACGCAGCCTGGTCACGTGTCCGAACATGAGCACCTGGACCAAAGTCTGTCATCATCGCCGGAACACGAGTCTGATCATGTGGCAGATCACGTGACCGACTCTCTGGATCACGTGACCAACCACGTGACCGACTTTTCTGGTCACATGACATACCACGTGACTCACACGCCTCCACTCAACCACCCCACACCCCCCACTTCCGACTCGGACACCCCCCCACCTTCAGACATCTCGTGTCTACTTCCCAGGAACGTCGCGTTGGCGCAAAAACCGTCCAACAAACCGCTTCTTCCAACTGACCCGCAATCAGCCGTGTCGCAGCTCTACGCGTGTCCTTCCATGTGGGAAAAAGCGTGTCACACGAAAAAGGGCGTTTTTATTTGCACCAATTGTCACCACAACGGCAAACCTCTTTCTTTCCGAACCATGATCGAGCTGGCTGTTCATTTCGACTCACATGGACTTATGCGAAAGTCGAAATGTGAGCAGAAATCGTGTCCATGGTCTGTGGTTGGTTTTTCGACGCGTTCGGAAAAAAACAGACACACGAAAAGTCAACATTCGGATCTCAATTTTCCCTGCCAGACATGTGGAAGACGGTTTGGACGATGTGACTCGTTAAAAAGACACATGAAACTCGTCCATGATATAGTGGTGAAAAAGGGAGTCAAGGGGAAGGTAGGAAAAGACAAAAGTGGACCGAAAAAACACGTGGTGTTGACCCTGGACAAGGTGGGTGTGAAGGAGGAGGTTGAGGCTCAGAGTCACGTGATGTCATGTGACGCGAAAACTAAAGAAGAGCCCTCTTCGCCACCTCTCAAGTGGACCAGTCCACAGGGCTATTATTCGTTCATTACCAGGAGTTGAGGAGGGAGGAGATATATTAATTAGCTAACATTATTTATGATTTTGACATTGAATTGTGGACCTTTTACTATGTGTAACTAAAACCTAACAAAGAAAACGTCCGTGCATAACTGGATAGTTGAGAAGGATGTATGGAGCGAAACAAGCCATAACCACATAAAACGGCCCACATAGCCGTGTTTACCTTACCATGTATTTTTTTTTTAAAAAAAAAAAAAAACATTTATTAATTACAGTCTATTTAACCTCAGTACGGCTTTTTTTTTTTTTTTTTTTTTTTCTCATTCATTCAATTTATTACAACATTAATAAGCATAATTCCGATAATCGAATGTAAGATCACATAATACTAACAATACTTGTAGAGAATTCATCAGTTAGAAATGAGTAATTTGTAAAAGTGTTGGAAAACAGTCGGTATTACTAAGCATTTGGTAGAGTACATCTTTTCGATTCATCACGTGACCAACAACAATTTTCCATAAAACTGACCTTTCATTTTGTTGACAGTTCCAACTACGTTACTTACATCTTTTAACAAAACATAACTCTCTCTGAAATGCTCAAAATGCACCCGATTTTTAAAGGAGTTGACTTAATCGATAAATTCATCGATACTCCATCTCGCTATTCTACCACCTAAGCTACATATCTCTTTTATCAATTTCTAGATGAGTTTCTTCTCTCAACCTGATATACCTCCTAACTTTGTCAATATTCACTCTATAGCGGTGATCTCTTTGCTGAATATTCTTCAGTCCACAATACCTAAATTTTCATATTTACAAACATCCACTTCTTCTACAACTCCAACTACCGATCTTTCCATTTACTTAACCGTCCTCAATACGTTTACTTTGACCTCTTAACAAAACATGAAATACTACCTGGAGATGGCCAACTTTTCAAGCGTAGCGTCTCACTCTCTGGGTGAGACACTTCCGATTATACGTATCACTATGTGCACAGTAATGCTTCAATATCTATCTAGCTGTCATAATGATCATTACTTCAGAAGCTCAGCCTTATCGTATTGATAGTTAAAGAATACTTGAGACAAAAGTCAGCTGGGGATCCATTTAGAGTGCTACAGGACAGCCACAGATATACTAATGGTACCAGAATGAAGCTGGAGACGAGGAGAATTGATTAGCAAGATAATATTCGACTAGTGCCATACATCTTGGTGTGAGAATCGGGCTTTACATGTACCTCTCAGTTTGTCATTTTGTTGAACCTTAGTTGGAAAAAAGAACGGCAAGTTCTGAAACAGATTTGAATCAGTTGCAGAGGCAGAAATCAAGCGGTATCTCTTCTGTTTGGACCTCAGAAGCGTCACTTGGCTGTCCTACTTGTACATATTCGAATAACTCCCTGAATACACACCAGGATTTGTTGTATTAAATGTGATGCTAATGATGTTAATTACCTCTTAAGTATTCTACTTGAAAAACCCTCACCATTATTTGAAACACAGAAACCTTTGGGAATTTGTGTTGGAGAAATGAGATAAGGCATGATTGTTTATGGCAATCAGGAAGGACTTATTTGTGAGTACTTGTATCTACTGTATCTACGAGTATGTACTGTATCTACAAGTGATGTTATAGTTTCCGATACATGTCAAAAGTCCTATCAAAATGATGGGAAAATTACCCCGGATCTAATGGTAACACCCACGAGCCTGTCAGATTACTCCGTCCTGAGTTGTACAACTTGCTTGAGTTGTTCAAAAATAAGGTGGACCAAAATTACGTAAGTATTACGTAATTAACGAGCCGCACGGCTGGGGGTGGGCTTTCAGCCCCTCCTGAAATGGTGATATAATCGTGGGATTTGGTTGGAAATAAGCAAGGGGTATTCTTGGCAGTTACTTATGTAACATTCGGAGCCAAAAACCCCAAAGACGAATATTGATGGAGATATGTTTTGTTGATTAATCTCAACTGGGACTAAGTAAAGTACTTTACCCCAAGTATTAGGCTCAGTACAATGGGGCCAAGTTCTAAGTGACTCAAGTAATACCAAACTCAAATCCCTTTGTGCCAGACGATACTTCTTGTCTCAATTCAGGAATGAAGGTGAAGTCACGGTGTCGAGGAAGATTGTTATGTCAGAAAGCTGGTACTTTGATTTTTCTGTTTTTCATAGTTTTCTATCATTCTGACTATTCTGGTATATCTGTACCTGTACAGTTGAGATGTCCATCTAGTCTAAAGTGAGGGTAACTGATATAGTTGAGTATGAAGTAAGGATATCTAATATAATTGAGTTGTGTAAGTAAAGCTAACTAGAATAGAAGCATCAATATCTTGAGCTATGATTGAATTTAAAAGCTGAAAAGTTTACAGTAGACTAAGGTGAACTGGAGCAGTATAATCAAAAAATTACAGCCCATTTAATCTCGTTTTCACATTTTCATGACCCAGTCAAAATACCACCCCCAGGCGTGCGGCTCATTAATAACAAAAGCTTAAATATATGGGCTATAGTTTAAATGTGAGAAAAAAGAAATTCGCAGTTTTACAAAGACTGGATAGAGAAGGGAGTCTATGGACTATATATCTGGACTTCTGCGATACGGAGGATTAGTTTGATACCAATATTGACTAGTTTTGGTGTGATGAGGATTCTGTGTGAGGACAAGTTGGGCAAGAAAGACACTCTCAAAAGAGAGAGAATCAGGAGTATTGATTGACATCAAAAGAAGCTACTTGTATTAAGAAAGCCAACTCTGTGACACCACTGACATCTCTAGTACCCTGTTTGATGGTCTTGGGAACTTCTGTGTCATGTATTGTATCTTCTATGAACAACAGTATCAATACAATACCATAAGAAAAGTCAAAGCAATACAATATGAAATGTGTGTACAGAAAAAAGAGACTGGAAAAACTTTTCTGATCACTTGTGTGTGCTCTCTATATCCTTCAGAGCTTTCTATTATGCATTTCTGTAAGTACCATCCATTCCTGACCATAAAAGGAGTCAACAATGTAAACGAAATACTTGTAGACCCAGATCACAGTTCTCTCGTTCGATTCTCTCAGCCAACTCAACGTTCCATCAGGTTTCTTTGCTTTTGTCAATTTCAATAACAATTCCACTCTTTTTCACAACTCCTCTTTCTCCACGTAACTCACCATTAGTAAGCACATTTTTCAGAGATACAAAAAAGAATACTGCCTCTCAGCAGCCAAGGTCGTACCCGGATTCGAACCGGGGTTACTGGAAGTCTCGAAATCAGAATCCAAGGTGATGACCACTACACTATACAACCTGTGGTGAGCCGAGGGGTGGAGGGGGTACAAGAGGTGGAAGTTGGAGGATTATTCCGGGAAAAGTGAGGATATTTGGAATTAGACAGTTTCAGATTATTTTACAGCCTCTTTTATATATATTTGTCTGCTTTCAAAGTACCCAAATGTTTCCCACGTATTTTACGACATTTTCTACCATTTTCTAACTTATTCAATAATAAAGAAAATAATATGAAAAAATAGAACTTGAAACAGAACTTGGATAAGACTATTCCAGACCAAATACGATCTCTACATTACTTCGAAAGTACCCATATATTTCCATTAAATTTATGACATTTTTTTTTGTGCGGAATTAACGGAAAATAGAAAAAAACGGAAATAGAAAAAAATAATAATAGAAAAACGGAAAATAAAATAAAAATAAAAAAATAAAAATAAAAAACGGAAAATTAATACATTAAAAAAACACTATTCTTATTCGAATTTGGAAGCACCCAGAACATACCATTTTCTTCCACACCTGACCCGATGAAACTCCGCATACATTCCCCCACCATGAAGTTGCATTACCGAAAGAAGCAGGGTGTGCAAGTGGAGACGCAAGACAAGTAGGGAAATGTGTAGTATTTAGAACGTCTTATGAGTTGATGTTGTAGGTCATAGGTGAGGTCTAGGTTAGGTCATAAGGTGTGACGAATGTAAAGGACATACAGCACTGGTATGTACCGTACACAGAACTGTATAAACTGTATGAACTGAACCGTACACATATCTCCATAAAGTCAACTATATACAGCCACTCCACAGCCCTCTCACCCCACATTACCCTGCATCTCATACGTCTCCACTGTATGTACAAAGTACGTTACTACCCAGTAAGAGCTGTATTATGTGCAATATAATGAGACATTGTACATGGTATTACACTGCAATATCTATATACAGCTCTTACTAAGCTCCACAAGGACTAATCATTTTTTATCCTACAGCTCTCATACACTTAACCTTTATGGATCACGGATCGTGCTTCTCACCCGCACCTTCATAACCACCGTTCTTTGTGCTCAGTTATTACTCCTTTGGTCTTTTTCGGCTGCGTAGACTGAGTTTGAAAAACAATACAATGGCACAAAGAGATTATCAACTGCGTTTTAGACGCACCTCGTATTGGTGTCATGTGTGATTATGTAATCGGTTAGTGAGGGTTAGTGAGGGTTAATGAGGTATTGAGAATGACTTGGTGGTGGAGGAATAGTGGTGTGTTCAAGTACTCGTAGTTGAGCGAAAATTGGTTGTTTTTTTTTCTTCCCCATTTTTCAGACTTGCTTACTAATAGCTTATTAATCGCTTACGTAATCACCAACCAACATTGTAACTCGCTAACTACAAAAATGAAAAATGAATTAGACCAGTTCACTCTGAGTCGTTCTGGAGAGGGAAGGTGGAGCTGATAAGCAGTCTTAAAGAGACAGTTATAATAAGTGGAACAGCGAGTACTGAAATGTCTGTCAGAATTAGTCAGGGTTAGTCAGGGTTAGTCCAGTTAGCCCAGTAAGGGCAGTGGTGAAAGTCCAGATACAAATGCTGTACTGTAAGATTAGTCACCGTAGCCGTAGCACCTACACTTCAGTGGTAAAAGTCTAGACCCAATTATTCGGTAAAGAGACTCATCCTACGGCACATTGAAAACAGGATCAGTCTGAGAAGTGCGATTGAGCTTCTGGTTGAGCGTTGAGCTGATACTGCTACAAGTGTTTAGCGAGTTCATCAGAGGCGAGTCTCAAGATCTTTACTTGACCACCTGGCAAGTGGCAGGAAGTTCCTGGTTGACTTGAAGAAGTGTCTGTATACGAAAAATGAATTATTGTGATTCCAGGATATAGAATCATCGTGCTTCTACATCATTCACGGCACTGCAATCGTGTGCCTTTATTGTTTTTGGACTTAATCACTGCTGTTCAAGTCAGTATCTTGTCAGTGCTGGTACAGTAGTAGTCAGATATAGGTGAGGTGATTATACCAGTTTTGAGAGAACCGTGGGTTGATTTCAACTCCTATTGACCAATAAAGTGTCAAATGAAATTATACCGCTATTTTTCCTATTCTCTGTGTTCTTATCGTGCCAGTCAAGGCCTAGCTTACGTAATGCTTATATAAGCAGCTTCCAGACACATGAGTTATTGACTAAAGTAATTAGTGCCAATGAAACAAAAGAAGATTAAAAGTCTACTGACATCAATATACGGCTATACACTTTACTATTTAACGACACCATTTATTCCTATTTGATTCGTAATTTGAGCGTTGTTAATTTGATTACGTAAGCGCTTACATAAGCAACTGTAAGGTACATCCATATAATTTGACCAAAAAAACGGTAAAAGAAGTTTATTACAGTACATTTCATGGCAATAACAGGTCCTGTACCCCCAGCGATAATTTCCCCATTTTATTGCATTTCTTCAAATGCCAATTTTTTCGCTTACATAATCATATTAATTCACGCTTACATAAGCGCTTACATAAGCGCTTACATAATCGTCCTTTTCTCGGTTACATAATCATCTCACTTCCTCGGTACACGGCCCGGTTGGTCCGGCCGTTTAGGTGCCAAGGCTTGGCATGGCGGTGTTGCTGTCAAATGTGCGAGTAAAAAAAAAAGTGCACAGAAAATGGAAGAAGCCTGAAAACACAAAGCGAAGAACATGGCGTGTTTTCGGAGCAACTGGGTTGCAGATTGGAATGGGTGATTATGTAATGCATATGATTACAAGTGCATTTCTTTGTGATTATGTAGAGACGTATTTAGTGACCTAATCAAGATCAGATCAGATCAGATAATCTCGTCGATCACTTTCATATTGAGTGTCTCACCTGTACAAGTAGAAAAGTTGGAGAAATAAAATCAAAGAAAAAACAATTATTTGGAAATTTGGAAAATCGAAAATTGAGATAATATGCTTAGACCAGACATCACCAGACCCTCACCAGATCCAAACTCGCAGAACAAGTACTTGTTCAAGGTCATTGTGTGTTTGCATTGTCTTTGCCATTGTTGTCTCAATCGGGTATGCAGTCCTGTTGGGTTGATCATGGGGTCAAGAGGGTCAAGATGAGATGAGGATAGATGAGGTGGTACTTGTACTTGTAGAAGTGTGTCTTATTGTTTCAATGTGTTTTGATTTATTGTGTTTATGTTGGTTTGTTCTGGTTTGTTCTGGTTTTTCTGATTTATAGAAGATCCAAATATCGAGGATCTTGGAACTTACTGTAATTATAATTTCATTGTTATAATATATTGATCAGAAAAAGAATCTTTCATTGTCTCGCACTGGTTCTTCCGTGCATCCGTCTGAAACAAGTTTGATACAAACAAGAAACGCGACATTAACATCTCGTTTAGAACTGCCAGAGCCAGCCATAGCCTTAGCCGCGGTCTTGCCCTTGATGTTCTAGAAGGATCATTATGGAACAAACACAAGTGGTTTCCAGGACAAACAGAAGGCACAGATACAAGTCAAGACAACTATAAACCACATTAGTTCTTTATAGCTTACCTCGGCTTATATAATTACCCTATGAGGAAGTCATATGAGAAATCTGAAACATCCAGGGTTCAAAATGGTTTCTAGAAGACAATCAGTTGGTCGAATGAGGTCAGTATTGCAGTTAGATCAGTCATCGGCTTGTCTAATGTGCTATCTTCAGTGTCCAAAGTTGATCATAAGTGACATTAAAGAAGAGCATAGAATGTGGATTACGATTGTTGAGAATCATACAAGTAAATAGTATTGTCATATGTTTCGTTTAATTAACCAAGACTAACAACCCACTTGAGCTTGAGGGACCCTCAGTTTCGTAGTTCACACCAGAGATGTGTACTGTCCTGAGCTGTTCATCACGTTTGCATCAACTAGAAGCTTAAGAAAAGGTAGTTGACCTGACATCTTTGGGAACACCATAGCTCAGAAATTTAATACGGTACCATGTTTATTTGATGTCATAATAGTTAGACACCTGTGGTCGAGGTCTTATCACAAATAATTCCTGTTCTTCCTTCTCTCCCGGAACATCGATTTAGGGACCCCCAGCACACTTTTTTCTCCACTAATGTCCCAACTAGCTTAACTGTGTTGGTCGATCGGTGACATGGTTCCTCAGACAGCCTTCATGGTCCTCAGAAAGTCTTATTTAACTATATCAAAATGATCGTCAGAGCGAGACCGTTTCAATGGTACACTTCTCACTTCCGTAGCGTTGATATTACGGAAGTTCGGGATTCTCCTCAAAATAAGGTGAAGTAGCTGGAAATGCCCAGAATTGAAGCAGTAATATATACTAGCACTATGGCCTCTGATAGCAGCAAAAGTACAACTAGTATTCGTTTTTTCAACTGCCACCTATCATCAAATAGGTGTTGTGAGGTTCACCTTATTTTCGTCCACCTAAAAATCCCATCTCAACTTCTTACCCATCACTCTGAACACTCCAAAGATACCTCAATGATACCAGTTTGACAGACAGACGAAACATACACGCACAGACACAAATACAGACCGTTTTCTTGAGTCCACAGAACCTCTTGTCATCTTCCAGGCTGAGCTTTTCCCCTTGTTACACAAACACAACCCTTTCGTAACACACTACTTACGCAGTCAAATGAGACGTGGTTGACTCTGTGACTTCACCAACCACTCCCCGAACACAGACACTCTCTCCAACAGTTTTCTGTCAGTGACCCCGTTTGGGTGTTCAGGTGCTCTTGTCACTTCTCAGCCCCAAAGTCAACTCACTACACAACACTCTTCATGTTACATTTCTAACACAGACAAAACACCCAATGGTGACTCTGGCACTCCATTCACTCATCCTGTCCACGTTTTCACGTGCGCCCACCCACTGCGTCACTCTCAACCGAGCACAACCCCAGCCGATGGTCTCCGTACGGTCGCCAGAGCCGGTTTTGATGGTGTAGGAAGAGGTAACAAAGGAGTGTGGCGGCACAGTGGCAAAACAGCGATTGTGTCTGGAGCTGGGGCTGGGCGCAGCGGCTCGACGTCACAAAAACGCCGACGGGAAGTGTGGTACATGGAGACCCATGTCCAAGACGAACGTGGGTGTTGTATGTCCAGATGAGCATGCTGAGACTCAAAGAGCGACAAGAAGGGTCACTTGGGGTCGAGTTCTTGATGGTAACAATGAGACAAGTGGTACCGGTAGCTACTGGAAAGACTATACTGACCATTGCGACTCGTGCAGACGTAACAAGTGGGACATAGAGAAGCCACTAGGTCTGCCCCAGCTCATCCACACCTGGCTACCGGTATGGTTTTCTTAATCACACGAGGACAATGGCCAGGTGCTCCTGGTGATGTTCTAGAACAAGGATAAAAGGAGGTGTGTGGATAATAATCAGTGAACTTAGAAGACTTCAACCAAGTGGAGAAGAGTTACAGGTCGAGACAACTTGCTTTCAACAAATGTGGCTGTTGCCTTTCAGTGTGGATCTCATGTCTGTATCGAAGCCTTAGCCTAATGAAGATGAGATGAGACCATACATACAATAGCAACAATATAAGCCAGACAAAGCTGTTGAAGCCGCTTTTTCGCAGCTCAAAAACACTTTTCTCCTTTACTACGTCCTTTTCACCCTTGGTCCAACAAGGCAACCTGGCCGAGTGGTCTAAGGCGCCAGGTTCAGGTGACTGAACTAATATCCTGGTCTCTTCGGAGGCGAGAGTTCGAATCTCTCGGTTGTCAGCTACTTGTACATGAAGCGAACGCGAGTTCGTGGAATGTTTTTTTTTTTTTTTTTTTTTTTCCTTTCTTTCTTTTATTGGTTCATTTTTGGTGAGATACTCTGCTCACAGTGCAGAGTCTTTCATTCTGGTAAGTCTCATGTTACAGGAAGTTATGCAGCTAATGGAATAAACGTCCATGGCTGTTAGAAAGGGAATATAGACGATATCCATGTCTTATAGCTTTCTGGCACTTGTATATTATCGCTGAAGTCTTATTACTGCATTGAGTGACTGATAACACTGTGGAGTAGAGAGAATTCATGGTAGAGACAAGTGAGTACTATCTGTGGATACCTGAGGGACAGGGTGTAGTGGGAAACTACAACTTTTAGTTTCCATTGTTTTTTATCGTGAGTTGCAGCACACTTTGTTGATTCCTAACAAGTTTACTAAGAACAAACTATATAGACCAAGTCTGATTCAGTACAGATTTCAAGAAGTTAAGCATTCACTTCATGCTCTTTTATATCTAATTGACAACTTCTAAGGCGTCTATACTGACTCAGAGGTCTATAACTGCATCTTCTTGACACACTCTATGTAGTCTTGCAATTAATGTTCCTGTACAAGAAGACCTCCATGAGATGCACCATAATGGACTTTTAGAGTACTGTACTGTAATAGGTGAAGTGAAACTTCCAGCTTGCATTATACAATAATTACCCTACTGCCTTTAATATCTCACTTCTCTAGTTTTGACCTCCACAGATATCGATTATCCTGTCATTGAGCTACCGGTACTAACCAAAAGAACAGTTATCATGTATTTGTCAGTATCTAAACATATCCAGACCATTTTCTTGCTTATTTAGAGCTTCAATCAGTCAAGATATCTGCTTTACATCAAGCCCAAATAGGCAACTATGAAGCAGCAGTAATTAAAAACGAGAATTGATAGAAGTACGGTGAATATTAAAGTGAGTTATAATAGATGCATTTCAAATACGGGAACTTGTCGCTTCTTTATTACACCTCTCATTGTTCCAATATCACCCCAACTACTCAAACCCATACTAAGAAACACCAGTTTCTATATACCACATGCACACTAAACAGCCTTAATAGTTATTCAAACTGTTTCACACATACCCTGTATCACATTGACACACTTTATAGGTCTCTTGTGGCATTATTTTACCTCAAATCACGATTTGTCTGAAAATGGTCCAAAATCGTGATTTTCAACAGCTCCCAAAACAACACATAGACATCTAGACAGTCCCAAAACTCGTTTCAGGAAATCTCAGAATCCGATAATCCCACTCACGTCACTCATATATCAATATCTATGAACGCCGGCGATTTAGAGCTCCCGTGGGTTCTTATTGAAAGTTCACTTTTTCAGACATATCAAGCGCCGATGGTTTAGTGGTAAAATCCATCGTTGCCATCGATGGGCCCCCGGTTCGATTCCGGGTCGGCGCAATTTGGTTACGGCCATATCCTGGTGAAAATACGGCTTCCCGTCCGATCAGCCATAGTCAAGCACCAGAGAGCCTAGTTAGTATTGTAGTGGGAGACCATACGAGAATCCTGGGTGCTGTAATCTTTTGCCAATCCTGAGTGCTGTAATCTTTTGCCAGTCGCGAAGCGGCAGGCTTATCTTTTGGATTGTATTCTTTTGGTCTGAATTCTGGTGAACATTATAATCAAGCGGAATAAGCTTTCTCCCATTTTTTTTTGCTTACGTAATCAACTGAATCTGAAATTCTTCATTATGGACACCCCAATTGTATTGCACAGTGGGTGGATTCTTTCTTCACTGAGACTGGAAAACAGAAAAAAAGCGAGATCGAGAGAAATTCAAGAGGCCAGCGTGTTACTTGTACAAGTACTTGTACAAGTACTGTACTCGTAGTCTTGTTAATCTTCATCTGTACCTGTCTAAATCTGAATATCGTCAAACTTACCTCATAATTCAAAAACAAATCACAGAAATTCTAGACAAAAAGGGAAAAAAAGAACAGAGCAAACCAGCCTATTATTAACAGTCTCACAACCCGTCTGAGTCATTAAAATCGCAAATAACCACCCCCTATCACCTCAAATACGCTCTCTCGTCCTCCGGCAGCCACAGAGGACGTGGCGTAATGGTAGCGCATTGGATTTCGGTTGATTCGTTCAACGACGTCCTCCAAAGGCTGCGGGTTCGAGTCCTGTCGTCCTCTGAGCGTAGCGTCCGGTAGGTGCTATCTTTTTTGCAGTGGTTGGTATCTCTGCGTGTGATTATGTAAGTGAAGAGAGTAGAACATTACCATGTTTCTTTGTTTGAAAGAAGAGTATTACCAACATATGACAATGAGATGCCCATAACAATGAAATGCTCCTATAACCAATCTGTCTGTTTCATTTCATTCACTACAGATAATTTCCACCATCAGTATTACATAATCATCTCACCAAAGCGGAACTCTAAGAAGGCCGGATCCGAGGCTTTATTTTTTATTGCGTCAGATGGGCGTTCAGTTATGGGACAGGGTTAGTCAGTGTTACTGTGAGACTTTTAGAGACAATAAGTCACCCAACTTCGCCCAGAGGCAATTGCATCTCCCGCAAGGAGTTACAGTACAAGTATACGCTTTGAGAGATTCACATTACAGTTAGAGCCTCGGGTATAGTTGAGACGTTATAGAAGAGGGAAGGAGGTTGACATAATAAAATAGACAAATATATGGGAGAGATGGTGTGGGATACAAAGTACCGATTGTTTGTCCGTCATTTTTCTCATTTTTCTCATTTCTCTCATTTTTTCCACATTATCTTGTTGCCTGATCTTGGCATGCTCCAAGTGAATATTCTTGGTTATAGTTAAACTGCGCCTCGGAAAAGTCACTCAAGGCGGAGTTTCTTTCAAGGCAGAAAGCGGAGCAGATGTTGCGGAAATTAACCTTGCAAAACGAGATTTAGCCACCGGTGAGATGAGGTGAGCGAGGGGAAAGAGTGGTACTCCGTGCTGGTAGCAACTGTTAGCGTAGTATATAGCGCATTATTGGCTGCATGGATAATGCATCTGAACGTTATCGGCTTGAGGGGAAATCGATCTTGTGGACCAAGGGCTGGAGATGAAGGCTCACCACAACCCCTGCCGAGCCCCCCTGGGTCAGACGATTCCAAAGTGATACGGCAAAGACTATTTTATCATCGCGCTTAGCTGCTGCAGAACTTGGCCATGATGTACATGTGAGAGCGTTGAACTTTAAGGAGGGGGACGAAGTGCGATATTGTGAGCGATATGTGATAGCTGTGTAGATGGGAGTGGTATAGTTGCAATGCCCTAAACGAGAGGATTCCGAATATGTACTTTGATCTTCCATAGCACATATATTTCTTCTTTCAGTTAAGTTTCTCCAGTCCACCCCCCCATGAGCCATTATTGCTAAAACCTTGAGCGCCCCGGACGATAAATAACCGCTGAAGTCCTGAAGACCCGTCAAATCAGTCACCATGCTTTCGACGGTCTGTTTCGCATATCTCGCCTCGGTGGCGTGTGCAGGCGTGGTTCGAATGCCTCTATACGCCCGAGATCATACTACAGTGCTGAGCGGTCACCAGACTATGGGCGAGTGGTTCTACGAGGCCAATATTCTTGTGGGAACTCCTCCGCAGAACATCAGCGTGGTGTTTGACACGGGATCGGGCCAGCTGTGGCTTCCCGGTTCGAATTCCACCGCCTGCAAAGCCGGAAACTGCACCCATTCACAGTCAGGCTACGATGTCAGCAAGAGCTCCACTTGGAGTTACACTGGCGAAGATCAACACTGGGGAGGAACAGGAATTGTTGGCGCAGAGACGGTGCGGTACGCCGGCCAGGAGCTCGACTCTTTCCAGACCTGGGTGTCTCTGGACCAAATGAGAAACAACTACGGCATTTTCGGCCACTCGCCCAACAAAGACAAGCATTCTTCTTTTGTTCTGAACCTGAAAAAGTCGAAAAAAATCCACAGAGCCGTCTACTCGCTCAACTCGGAGGAGGCGATCGACTACCGAGGCACGTTTCGACGAGGAAAACCCATCGTCAACAATGTGTACTATGGAGGGTTTGACGAGGCCAAGTACGAGGGACCTCTCACCACGGTGAAATACAAAGGTGGATACTCGATGGAGTTCACCAACATTCTGGTCGACGGCCAGGCCATGGAGTTTGTCGACCGAAAACACAAGTCCATTCTTCCTGACACCGGAGGACTGTCGTTGCAGTTGCCCAATTCGACAGTAGAAGCCATCTCAAAACGATACGGAAACGGCAACTACGACACACAGGGCTGGCACGTGGACTGTGGCTCGCAGCCGGTGATCACGTACCAGTTTGGCAACACAGAGATTCCCGTCAACCTCACCTACGAAGTCAAGAAACAGGACGGCATCTGCAGACTGATTGGCGTCGATGTGGTCAGTGAGGAGCAGCAACAGCTGAGTGCTGGACCCATGTTCATTTCTCGAGCACTCATGATCTTCGACAACGACAAGAAACAGATCACCATCGGAAAAGCCAGGTACACCAACGAGTCCCATATCGTTGAGCTCAGAGGAAGCAAGGTGCCCGGAGCAAAGAAGATGAAGAAACCCAAGAAGAACAAGAACAACTAGAAGGATATAGATTAACGAATTATGACTAAATTAGAAAGTGGCATTCGAGGGGGGTAATAGATGTGGAGTCACAGGTGTAGCACTTTTTATTTGAGAACTTCGGAAAGGGACAGTTAGTAGTATCAAAATGATCAGAATAAGATGCCAAGTTCGATGGAGTTGGTCTGGGGTGAGTGGCGCTTCTGGATCAATATCTATTCGACTTTTCGTTAGACAGACAAATTAAGCTATACCTAAGTTGAAGCAGAAAAAGCCGTTTTTGAGAACCTCGGAATTGACCCGTTGGTGGTACCAAAGTGATCAGGGGAAGGAGTCGAGTTTGGCGGTGGTAGTCAGAGGTGAGTGGTGCACTTGGATCGTTTTTTATTCAACTTCTAGTAAACCTGCCAAAATAAGCTATAGTTGAAGTAGAAGCAGTTTTTTGCAACCTCAGATTTGGACCGTTAGTGGTATCAAAATGATCAAAATAAGAAGCTGAGCTCAATAGTTGTAGTCGGAGATAAATGGTGCTTTTGGATCCAGATATTTTTGACCCTTAGTTATTCTGCTAAATTAAGCTATAGTAGAATTAGAAGCAGTTTTTTGCTTCCTCAGATTTGGACCGTTATTGGTACCAAAATGATCAGAAGAAGCTGCTCATTTGAATAGTGGTGGTCTGGGGTGAGTGGCTCTCTTTGATTTCTAGTTATTCGACAACTCCTTATATTGATAAATTAAGCTATAGTCGAATTAGAAGCAACTTTTTGATACCTCAGAACACCCGTTGGTGGTATCAAAGTAATCAGGAAAAGGAGTCGAGTTTGGTGGTCGTAGTCCTAAGCCTGTGGCGTTACTGGGTGATTGTTTATTGGGCTTCTAGTTCTATAGTCAAATTAAGCTATAACTGAATAGGAACTGATAAGTATAACAAAAAACTCGATACACAATTAAGTGCAGTTTATCAAAACCTCAGAAATGACCCGTTAGTGGTATCAAAATGATCAGAAGAAGATGATGAGTTTAGAGATTTCCGTCTAAGGTGAGTGGTGCTTCTGTTTCGTTTGCTATTCTCTTTCTAGATACATTGTCAAATTAAGCTATAGCCAACTCGAACTGCTTGTGAAGCTCAGAATTGGACCATTAGTGGTATCAGAATGATCAGAAGAAAGATACACAATGACTAGTAACAGTCTAGTATGGCAGACGCTTCTGAATTCTTTGTTATTCCACTTGTGGCTATACTATCAATTAAGCTATATCTAACACAAAGATGAAAGATGTGTTTCAAAAGTAGGGAAGGTGATTTAAATATAAGAGAAGACTCATGTTTAGCTGCAGTTTGTGTGAATATAAGTCTTTCTAACTCTTGAGTCATTTGGTTACTCATTGTGGAAAGTGTGAAGTAAATGTCAAGTATAGTAGTTATAGTTAGTGTAGGCTTAACAAAATAGGTATCTGGAGGACCAGAAAGCAAAGAGATTTTAGTTAAAAAGAAAATATTATAACCACTGAAGAACTATTTACTTGTTATATGCCCCCACATCATAAATTACTATATACATTATCTCTTCTTTAAAATTGTCTTCCAGGTAATTCTCGTTAGCCATCCACGCATCTTTTTCTCATCCACATTAGGACACTGTTTCTTGACAATGCTCATACTGATCTCGATCATCGATGCTGCTATGTTGACAGCTTCCTCATTGACACGAGACTCAGGGATGTTATTGAAGTGTTTAAACGTCCTCACGGCTCTCAGCAGGACAAACCGGTAGTACCTGCACACGTTTCTGAGAACCACAGCTTCAGGGACTTTTTTGTTGAACAGTTTGCCAGGAAACCGAGCTGTGAAGTAGTTTAGAGCTTTGCGTCCAACCTGATCCAGCTTGACTCCTTTATCGACCCACAGCATTCTAGAACTGTAAGGATAGTCTCTGTGAACCTGTAGATTTTGAGAATCAATGCTCATTCCCAGAAACGGGATCATTTCACCCTCCTCCAAATTCTTGACTCTCTCAAAAGGAACTGGAAAGTTGACCAAACACTTTTCCCTGTTCACAGCCACTCCGTATTCTGGAACTCCATCCAGAGCTCGTTTGAGAAACTCGGTAGCAACTTGCGTGTCTGTAGAAATCAGCAGAAAGTCGTCCACGTACCGCAACAAACAGGTGTCTTCTCTGTCAATCAAATCGGAGAACTCTTCCCGAATCATGTCTTCATAGACCATTGCACAGAACAAAGAAGACAAGACAGAGCCCTGGGGAATACCTCTCACCTGTCTGTGAACCTGGCCGTCTATCATGACGTCATTTCTGAACAAATGTTCACTCATGAGCTTGCAAAGAACACGTTTTCCGACAGTCACACTCCTGTTCTCGTCCACAATCACACCCTTCTTTCCTGTACGTCGAAACGCCTGTAGAGCTCCTTCAGACTTACCATCACAGGCTCTCGTTGTGGTGAACCATCTCAACATTGCTTTAGGGCCCATAGGAGCGACTATAGTGTGTTTATGCACCGAGTAGTTTTCGCAATTCAGCAATTTCCAGGCAATGTCCTTCACTTTTGTCGCTGGAATGGTATCAAAAGCCGCAGTGACGTCGATTTTGACAAACTTGAGACTGTCCACTTGAGCCTTGACTTTCTTCTCGTACATTCCAAGCGTCTTCTTGAGCAAATTAATGGAGTCCAAACCGCATTTGTCGAATCCTCCTAGCCGGAATTCCTGGGACAGAATCTTGTGGAGCTGGGTAAGTCTTTTGTTGACAGATATCGTTTTTTCTTTGCCAACTTTGTACACGGGTCTTCCCAGAGACACAATGGGTCTGTATCCCGACTTTTTCGGCACCAATCTGAACTTTGAGACACCCAGATCCGACGGGGTGATGATCGTACTGGAGAACTGGCTCGTTTTGAGGGCTGTGAGTGTCTGTCTTGTTTTCTTCTGCCATATTTCCTGTCTGTAGATGATCTGGTCACTGGTGGCAGAGTCAGTGAAGTAGAAGAACGACTTGAGAAGCTGAGGCAGGAATCTGTTGGTTATCCAGATCATCAGCTGATCAAATATCTCTCTGGCCTTGAAGAAGTCGTCTCTTGACTTTTTCTTGTTTTTGTCAGAAGTGAAAAGCCAGTCAATGTCGAGAAACTTGAACCCATCAGTCATTGAGTCGAGATGAGGACGTTGTTGAGAGGGCAACTGCAGGTAGTACACGTACTTGGACCGCAGAGTGTCCCAGTTCTCGGCTGTTCCAAAGAGTGCGTGTGGGAAAACTTTGTGAGAAGCAGCAAACAGAAACGAAACCACATCGTTCATTTCGTGTCCCTTTTCGTGTATCTCACGCTCAAGAGGAAGCCAGGCGTCCAACTGGGGACGAAAGTTGTGTTTCTGGCACTTTTCCATGATACTAGTGCCTATATCAACAAAAGGCAGCAACCGTTTCGGAATTCTTTTGTGTTTAGCTCTGTAGGAATACGGCAAGACACACTTCATAAAAGTCTCAAACTCGACTTTTTCGTCCTTGCAATCGGCCAGTTGTTTCAGATTGAGATTGAAGCCCGATCTGCCAGGACTATAGTAAAAGCCCAGTTTGCACTCGAGAACATCCTTCCTGGGCACCAGACCACCCGGGTTTATACGTGGTGGAGCTTTATCAGGCTTTGGGAAAACAGTTTGGTCGATTCTGTGGCCCGAGACTTGAAAGTACAACTCAGGTCTCAACGCATCTAAAAGCACATGGTTGAGAACCAGACTTGCAAACGAGATTCGGCCAATCAGAGACTCCAGGGTCCGCCAGTGCTCATTGCAGAGAGCCTCCACAGCCGTGTGAGTGGATTCGTTCTCATTCATGGGTCGTTTTCCAGCTGGATCAAAAACACCCAGAACACGAGAATGAAGCACATTGTCTTTGGTAGACATGCTGGAAAGAAACCGAATGAACTCGGGGTAAGTCAATTCGTCCACATCTTCCGGCGAAACCGACTTTTGCGTCTTTTCCTCATTCCACCGTTTGTCCTCAGGTTCCGCAAGAACAAGAACGGAATCGAGAAAACGTCTAAACTTGGCATTGAGCCTTCCCTGCTCGGTTATCTTTCGGTATGTAGCGGATTCGAACTGACCACCAGCCACCAGGCCGCTCAAATGGCATTCTAGGGTATCACTCTTGGGCAGAAGCTTTCGTATCCTGTCCATGGTACGGTATTGACAAGAGAGAGAGGTGGCAAGTGGTTGACAGATGAAACGAACTCTATTGGACAATATCATGCACTGATGCAGTTCCTAGAGAGGAGATATAACAAGGGGGAGGTGCTAGGTGTTCATTTCAGGTGATATAAATCGTCATGGGGCTTTGAAAATGTTTTATCTATCATAATTTATCTCATTTGAAAGGCTACCTTTTACTTAGACTTAGTTGAGAAAGGTGGTTCACACTTAACTTTATACTTGAAGTCAGACATAGCTTCATGGTAGTCCTAAAAAAAAAGAGTCGTAAAAACAAAGATAGAGAACAGGTGCACTCTGAACACGTTTCTACGAGCTCTTTCAGAAGTCCGAAGTTTCCTAAACACATGTTCAATTTTGAAAGAATTTGCTTACTAATCAAAATTCTAATCAGCTTACTAATCAGCTTACTAAGCCAAACCTTAAATAACAATCACCTCCTGAAAGCTTCCAACATCATCAAAAAAAAAGAACAGAAAAAAAATCAAGCTGATTACAGTAAAGGAGAGGTAAGCATGAACGGCTCATAGTGCTAGAATACAGATTGAAACTCAACAGTTGTCCAAAATGAGAAATGCTTACTAATCAACTTAGTCATCACTAGCTTAGTAATCCGATTAAAAATCACCCATTAAGCTTACTAATCTTACTAAGAACGCCTCACCTAAACCAACTACAAGTACACCCCAATTGTAAATGCATAAATACCATTTCTAACTAACCCTTTGTGTTTTTCATGTTCAGCCTGTCTATACCGTTTCCCTTGTTTAAGCGACAACCAGAGGAGCTCCCAGAGTGGTGCCCTTGGAACCGCTCTTGAACGCAATCTCAGTGGCGTCAGGGTCCTCGGAGAGAGCCAGCTTGATGGGGTTCTGTGTCGAGGAAATTCGCTCGAGCTCTTCTCGGGCCATTCGGCGTTTGAGCTGGGTCTTGGTCTCAGCGTCTTCCACCATCTCGTCTTCGTCCTCGTAGGCGTTAGTCATCACGTCCACGGACTCGGAAATCTTTCCAATGATGTTGGCCCGCTTTCTGGAGCCCACGCCCTGGATGGCATCGACGTCGATTTCGCCCAGGCGGCTGACAATGTAGTCTGCGTTTCGGGAGTTTTTCTTGGCCTGCTTTTTGGTGATGACCTTGGACTTGAGCTCGACTCCCTTGCCGTCTCGTCGCACGTACGAGTTGCCCTTGTTCTTGTTGTTCACCCGCTTCTTTTTGTTGAGCACCTTGGGCTTGTGGATATTGTTGTTGTTGGGCATTGTGGTGGTGAAGAGAAAAATTCAGAAAAATAATTTTCATGCATGGTGGAATATATCTTGCATAAGGTTTGGCGAAAAATCTGTGGTGATCAGTTCGATTCGGGGTTGGGTTGATTTAAAAGAGAGAAATTATAGAGTGGAAATGAGTGTATCTGACTATTAAAGCACAAACAACCACCCCCTCTACTCGCTTCAAATATCCCCCCCACTTTCTTATTATGATCGCCACTACTTATGAAATTTTCAAACTTTATCCGCTTCACACCAGATCACCACCACTCTGGTGCTTTGAAAAATTTGGAAACTACCCGTGCGACCTGCTAGCTCGGCCCTGAGACCGCTAGCCACGATCAGACAAGTCTCGCAAGCACAGCTCACGCGCAAAATGGGAAAGAAAGACAAAAACGCCACCAAGAAGACGGCCCAGCCAGACCCCAACGCGGGCATGTCTTTGTACAACTACATGAGTCAGTCCAGCGACACTGCTGGTCCGGGAGTCACGTTACAGACCCAGAAGGGCGAGAAGTTTCTGTTTGGTCACGTGCCCGAGGGAACACAGCGGTCCATTATGGGCCAAAAACCCAAGGTCAACAAGCTGTCGGGCATCTATCTCACAGGTCCAGTTTCGTGGTCCACGTTATCCGGATTGGGCGGTTTTTTGCTGACACTTGTAGGCATGGGAAAAGAGAACCAGGACGTGCGCTCGTGCGGCGATAACGTCAACTGGTTCTGTGCGACATGGCGACACTTTTTGTTCCACAAGCCGATGGTGATCTCGACGGCTCGCATGACCCAGGGTCACGTGACAAACGAAATCAACATTGGCGGAGTTCTCATTACGCCCACGGAGCCCCGGGGTTGTGAGGAGGACGAAAAACTGACTTTCCGCAACTTGCAGCGGCTCAATAACAACACTCCCTGGTCCAATGTTGACAAGACTCTGGAGACCATGTTTACCTCGGCAAAGAAAAAGGACGGTTATTCCAAAAGTGTGCTGTCGACCCAGACGCATACCCCGCTCCCTGCTGCCAAACTGGACGAGCGATCCACGTGTTATATTGCTCAGATGCACAAGAAACCGGGCAAGTTTGATCCTGTGGCTGCCAAGAAGCTCAACATTCCTCCTAAGCGGTTCAAGGAGCTTGTTGACGGCGAACCAGTGACTCTGGACGACGGAACTGTCATCCAGCCGGACCAGTGTGTTGGAGAACCGTCTCATTACGGCCGAATTCTGTTTCTGGACATTCCCGACAAGCGGTATGTCGATGGAGTGATCAACTGCCCCGAATGGACGCGAAAGTACGACTCTCGAATCGCCCAGCCGGTGTATGGAGCTGGGAAGAAACGCGATTCGTCGGAAATGGAGGAAATCGAGCCTGTGGTTGGTGACAACGTTCCCGAACCGTTTGTTTCCACCGTCTACCACTTTTTCGGCCCCGAAATGGAGTCCTACTTTGCCGGAGACGCCTCCAAGTACTTTGACTGGATGGAGTCTCTGGGACCCAACGTTTTGCACATTATGTCTGCTCCCTGGCTGGATCCCCACGATATCAAGTTCCGAGGAGCTGCCAGCGTGTGTACCAAGCTGCGAAAGATTGTGGGAGACCAGTTTCCTCTGCATAGAAAAGAGTACAGAACGCTGAGTGAGCCCCAGTCCGATTTTATGGCTGACGAAGCGCTGCAGAAGCGATTCAACATGAAACTGCTCGCTCAAGGAAACTTTGTGTGCATTCAGGCCAACAAGGACGTTCCTCCAATTGTAAACGACGGTCTGCAGGAGTACGACGAGCTGGATTACCCTGTTGAAGAAAGTGAAGTCGACAGACCCCTGAGACACGATGACGGAACTCTCAAGTGCAAGGCCGAACTGCTGACACTAGGAACAGGCTCAGCGTGTCCCTCAAAGTACAGAAACGTGGCTGGTCTGCTCATGCGAGTGCCCAGAGAAGACGGCTCGTTCACGGGAGTGGTCATGGACTGTGGAGAGGGCACCTACGGCTCTCTGACGCGAATGTACTCGGAAAAGGGCACTCTTCAGATCATGCGGGAAATCAAGATGCTCTACATCTCGCATCTGCATGCCGACCATCATTTTGGAGCTCCTCTGTTTATCGAGCACTGGATCAAGGCCAACCCTGGCAAAGTACTATCCGTGGTAGGTCCCAGCAGCTTTAAACGGTTCCTGGAAGAGTGCGCCAACTTCACGCCCGAAATGCGAACCCATGTCGAGTTTTTCGCCTGTCCCAGCTTCCTGGTGACTCAGTACCCCAACCCTGTGCTTCCCGACGTGCCTGGTTTGACCGCCATCAGAACATGCTATGCTCAACACTGTGAGCAGGCGTACTGCGCAGAGTTTGTGTTCAAGCTCAGCGAAGACGAAGAGTTCTCGTTTGCGTACTCGGGAGACACCCGGCCGATTGAGGCCTTTGCCAGAATGGCCCATGGATGCGATCTGGTGATCCATGAAGCCACTCTCGATAACGATCTCCGAAGCCAGGCCGTGGCCAAGAAACACTGTACATTCAAAGAGGCCCTGGACGTGTGCAAGAGCATGGAGGCCAAACACGTGATGCTCACGCACTTCTCGCAACGGTACCCCAAGTTGCCCAAACTTGCGGACTTGACGCTGGAAGGCAAGGACGGCCAAAAGGTGCCTGTGGGTGTGGCTTTCGATATGATGCGAATGCGGCTCAACGAGATTGCCGACCAGGCAGACCACTTTGACGCCATCGGAGAGGCTCTGAAGGACTGCGCGGAGGAAGAGGACGACGATATCCCCAACGTGGATATGTAGATTGTATATAGAGAATTTGGTAATGAATGGTAATGGTCATTGTATGAATGTGTTGGAATGAAACAAGTTCATAGGGATGGAATTATGGTCTTTGTGTGTGTATCAAGTTGCTGAAATGAAACAAGATCAGCGTTGGGTGTTTTTTTTTTTTTTTTTTTCCCCTACTTGTACAAATCTCGATAATTTGGCATAATTGATAAAATACTTCAGCAATAATAGCCACTTAAACATTATACCTTTACTCATCATCATATGCCACGCTGAACACTGTAATTCCACAATACCATTCGATTTCTAATAATTACTCATTGCAACCAATTAACTCGTTCAACGAGAATATCATTCGTTCACATCATAAATTAACATATATACAAGTACAGGTTTGATTTTTCATCTCATATTTGCGTTTTCAGCCCCCTGGTTCATGGCATACTTACCTACGACACAGGTCGATCGTAGATAGTCTTCCCAAGTCTTGATGGCTTTGTTCACCTTTCTGCGATCTCTCTTGATCTGTTGACGCCTCGGCTTATCGGTGAGGGGAGTTGCGGCCAACTCGGCGGAAAGTTCGCCGTAGAGGCGTTTATTGTTCTCAACCGCTTTAATGTAGTCGTCTGTGCCTGGAGGATTTTGATTAGCAGCACTGTGATTAGCAGCACTGTGGGCTCGAACGGCGTTTCTCAGAGTTTCGAGACGTTTCAAAAGATCGTCTGAAGTTGGTGGTGGAGCTGCTGAGCCATGAGGGGCAGTAAAAGAGAAGGGAGCAGGTGCAATTGAAAGCGAGGGGGAGGGGTTGTTTAACATGTGGGCAGCTGGAGCAGTTGGTGGAGTTTTGGTAGTTGGTGGGGGTGTGTCAGCAGCTGGAGCAGTAGGTGCAGCTGGAGGAGTGTCAGCAGCTGGAGCAGTTGGTGCAGCTGGAGCAGCTTGAGCAGCTGGAGCAGCCGGTGGAGTGTCGGTAGCTGCATTTGCTGAAGTATTTGTAGCTGGGGTAGATGTAGCTCTCGTATCTGAGCCATTAGCAGTACTATTCAAAGTAGCGCTATTAGGACTGGAAGATGTATTGCTGGATGTTTTCTCAGTAAGCTGTTGTCTCAGCTTGGCGGCGATTTGTGCAGGAGTAAGGGGGGCTGGGGGAGCTGAAGGAGCTGAAGGAGCTGGCGTAGATGCATTTTGCTGTGTTGATGGTGCAGGAGATTGTGTTGTAGGATTTGTATTAGTTGAAGGATTAGTTGAAGGATTTGTTGTGTTTGTTGTCTCGGTAGGTGTTGAGGTAGATCTCGTTTGAACATTAGGGTGCACTGGAGGTTGAGCAGTGTGAGCAGGTTGAGATGGGTTTGTCGAATTAGTTGCAGGTGCCTGTTTCCGAGGTCCTGTTGGAATAGGTCTGGTGCTAGGAGGTTCACTTGAGACATTAGATGTAGTTGCAGGTTGTCTGGAAGAATTAGATGAGCTGTTGGTCGGTGGGTAAGGCGAGTACCTCGTTGACTGAGTCGTTTGAGAGGACTGTGATGCATTGGAGGGTCGAGCTGGACGTTGTCCTGGAGGACAGAGTCTGGAAGCTAGGCTTGGAGCACCAGAAGGAGCACCAGGTGATGTATGACGTTGTCCTGGTTGATCTGCTGACGTGGTGCTAGTGCTTGACGGACTTGGTGACACCTGACTTGGTTCCGATGAAGCACTTCTCTCTCGAGTTCTCGGGTTGAATCTCTGGATCAAGTCTGGAGAAGAGCCTCTGGGATTCCCGCGATTGAGAGGTCTAGTGATGAGGTCGGGGATGAGATCGGGAATCAAATCAGCAGACGGGGATCTAGATGGACTTTGACTGGAGGTGTTTGAGGTGGTTTGAGTAGTTGCTTGAGGGGCAGTTGTAGGTTGAGTGCTTGTATCTGTACTGAAAGCTGTAGAAGGACGACTAGAAGCAGAAGTATTTCGATCAGCCGAAGCAACTGTAGAGGTATGAGTCTGTTCCGTACCCCCATCCAAAAGCTCAAGCTCATACTGCCATCCTTCCAGTTCTTGTTCGTTCAGAACCTCGGGTTCAACCACCTCCACCTCATTTCCACCCTCGTCAACGAAATAGCTCTGGAAACACTCCTCTCCCTCGCTTTCCTCCATCCATTCAAAGTCGTTGATATCTTCAACTCCTAGCAGCGCATGGCACCCGTCTAGCAAAGATACCTCCAGGTCTCTGAACAGAGAATAATTATGCTGGACAAAGAGAGCCAGATGTCTGCGATTTCGCCTGATTCGCAGATCGCGGATTTTGTCGACCGTCCTGGCCATCAGCTTGAGCACCTCCTGTCTTCTTCGCACTCGAAACGTGTTTCTGATAGCTGTCACCAGATCAAGCGGCTCAACAAAGCCTTCCAGCATGCGTTTCAGCTTATCGTCGACTTTGGAGATAATCCAGGCTACAACCTGCGTCGCCAAGAATTGCACAGGTCGAACCGGCGCACGATTCGCTGTTCCATTGTTTTCCATGATGCTGACTAGTCGAATGAGAGTGGCATCTGTGTCACTGTCGGTTACCGAACACAGACGATGCTCGGTAGCTAACGTGGTAACCAGAGCAACCGAGCACCGCTTCAGCCACTGCGCCTCGTTGCCAAGCGTCGCCAAGTACGCATTTAGGCTCTTGTTGAAGTCCACGTACTCGGCATACGTCGATTTGAACCCGAGCATGGGGAGATGATGCTTCAGTCTCCGTACAAGGTTCTGGTGTTGTGCATAGCGTGAAATGAATTAAAATATTTTTAACCGAAGATATTAGTAAGCCAGAAAAAGGAGGGTTAGTCAGGGTTAGGAGGAGTGCTATATGTGACAGATGTGTGTAGACCAATTTGTTCACTCCAGGACGAAATTAGCAAATAGTATTATTTTACTCAACTTGGAATCGAACTCACAACGCCAAAGCTTAATTTTAGTGCTGTAACACCCATGAGATGACTAAGCAAATAAGGTTTTGAGGTACATGTTGGGAGTGATGTGTGCATTGAATGTGAGTTTGTGTTTGTCCTCTTCTCCAACACTTCATTGACACAACCATCAGATAAGTGTTGATGAATTGTGTTGGATAAGAACAGATGATGAACGCTGTTATCTGTGTGTGATTGAGGTGACTGTTTGTGACACGGACATTGTCTTTGTTCGTTGTTGAGGTAAGAAACGACGTTGTTTGGTTGTTTCTGACACTGACTTTGTTGTGTTGTTACTGAGGCGACTTGGATTAACTGCTGTGTTGCGACATGGACAACTCTGATTCGACTGTCTTACGATACCACTGTTTGAGATTGGTCTGCCATGAGATGAGTCTTCTCCAGACGAGATGAACTGCTATGAGATGAGTCTTCCAAAACACGACTGTTAGGAGATAGCCCTTCTCCGGACACTCTCCAACCACATCCTAAAGTCACTAATCCTGGCCCTCTGGTGGTAGAGTTGTCTGTCAATCTTGCCACGAACGAATGTGAACAGTTTCAGGTTGAAGCTACAACCAATTTCGTGGTGACAGTGCTGCTTCGTTTTCTCGGATGGTGACTGCTCAACTTCCTTCACACCATTCCTGCTTCGGGACCAACCACGCAGTGGGCGCTGTTAAGTGCCCTTCCCGCGCAAGTCCAGCGAGCACGCCTCCAGCGAGCAAGCCTCCAGCGAGCAAGCCTCCAGCGAGCACGCCTCCAGCGAGCAAGCCTCGAACCTCAAGACACTCACAAACATCTGTTGATTGGATCTTTAGACACTCAACAAACTTGTTGACTGTTTATTTAGATACTCAACAAACCTGTTGACTGCGTCCTCTGTCAAGACACTCAGCATCCATGTCACACCACCAGATGGGGCGATTGACATTTGTTTTTTTTTTTCTTGCACCTATCAACACGTCGTGTGGTGTCGTCGTGTGGTGTTTTTCGTACACGATTAGTGAGAAACAAGTCATGAGGGCTAATGTGGAGGAAGGTCGTGTGGTGTTTCCGGTCCTCACGTTGGTTGTTGAGCTATGGAGAGCCAATATGGGGCAAGGTGTGGGGTGGTACGTACCCATCGTCCAAGTCGGCTACTTCGCTTACCGGTAGTGTTATTTGCCTTTAAGACACCCCTAGGAATCTGATGTCGGATGTGTCTGGATTACTGACAGTTGAATCCACAACCACTCAAGATCGGAATACTGTCCCTGACATTTAGATGTCTGCGAACCTGACTTGATTCATCACTACGTTTCAGACACAGTATGTGTTGCTTTTTGTTACTGAGACCAGAGTTAGGTATGGTGACCTGGATATTGTGATTCGGATAAACGTGTTACCTGTCATGTCTCAATTCGGGCGCTGTGAACGGCGCAAAGCAGGGACCTAGGCTGGTCGGAGCTTTGCGGTGTCTGAGAGAAGATATGGAGAAAGTTACAGGTTGAATTTCTAGTGTCCTGATGGTTGTGCTTGGGACCCGGAGGATGAGTCAGGTGACTCAGAGGAGGCTGGTGGCTCGGATGAGCCTGGGGAGGAGGTTGAGGAACTTGCTGGGAGAAAGTCCCTGACCGTGAGGAGGACTGTGAGGAGGACTGTGAGAAGGATCTGAGGAGGACCGTGAGGAGGTTCCTGAGGAGGTTCCTGAGGAGGCCCCTGGGAGACAGTCCTTGACCCTGGGTCTGTCCTTGACTCTGGATTTGGCCCTAAGTCACAGGGTACCGCTACTGGACCGTGTGCACGATGAGGGTCTTCCTGAAGACCAGTACCTGTCTGAGCGTGCGCACGGGGGAGGCCCTTCTGGGTGGTTGTCTGGGTGGTTGGACAGCTTGACACCTTTTTGTTCTTGGTAGCGTAAAGCCAGGCTCTTGGTCGCGTGAAGCCAGCCTCTCGGTAGCATAAGGCCGAGATGGGTTTTGCTGGATGTTAGTTTCGCCTTCGGAATTGGTCGACAGCATTGGTTGCTGTTAGTTCTTGGTTTTGGGTTGGTAGCTGGATGCTACTAGTTGTTGGTCGGTAACCAGGGGTTATTAGACATGGTTTTTGTGCCGATGGTTAGCTTGTCTGCTGTCGGTGCCGTGTGGCTGGTGA
>BCKG01000005.1:113958-209820 GCA_001600535.1 Yarrowia sp. JCM 30696
GCCCACGGTCGGTTTTGTGCCGATGGTTAGCTTGTCTGCTGTCGGTGCCGTGTGGCTGGTGATGCCCACGGTCGGTTTTTGGGTCGATGGTTAGCTTGTCTGCCGTCGGCGTCGTGTGGCTGGTGATGCCCTCGACAATGGTTGCCCTCGGGCTTACAAGACGGGGTAAAGCCCGGAGATGAACCTATTTTTCAACTTGGACGTGTCCATGATTGTTTTTGGGAGTAGTCTGTGTGGTGCCTGTGTGTTTTTTTCTTTTTCTTTCGAGCTTTCTAGTGGATACATTGAAGCTAATTACCAGTGTGTGTAACTCAGGTGAAAACGTGATGAGGTACGGATTTCGGTCTTCGTATATTTCTTCAGTTGTAGTAAGTGAAGTACATACAGTATGTTCACTGCATCAATAGTGGATGCCTTAAAATTCGGGGAGCTGGTTGTCCTTATGTACCTGTAGCCTTACACGGATGTACTGAGATTATCTGTAGTGCTGTAATTTCGTCTAAATAGACCACTTCAGATTTTACCAGAATATTGTAATTATATATGATGCTCGCTGTGCTTTTCATGATTTGGAAGGTGCCGACTGGAATGAGAAACGTCAAATATTCAATGTCCCAGAAAATGATGTTTACAACTCAATGAAGTTCAATAGTGACGAGGATGTGTGAGTCGACAACCAGAATGAGTGTGACTCGTTTGGCGACGAGGCTCAGTCTATAATACTTGTCAGTGGTGTCATCTTGTCAATCCACTGAAGACGAGAAGAAAAACACAGAGAGCATCAGATAATTGCCTAGTATAGCGTGTCAGATGTGATTAGGATCATGTCAAATACTCCATCAATTCGATCAATTTTCGATATTTTATTTTATTTTATCCTTAATTATTTAATTCTTTATTTTATTCACCTGAAATTCACTTTTATTCGAACATTCATTTTAGCTTTTCAAACCTGCATAAATTTCTGTTTTCCAGAATTCTCATGCAACAATCAGGTCCGCACCTCGAAGAGCACGATTTTTGCTAAAACATGAAAACATGTAGAAATGGATTTTACAGACTAAAAAATGGCGTGGAGTAGCATGAGTGTATCAGCTGGCCATATTCCGGTCTATAGATCGAATTTTGACATCTTACTTATGTGAGCATGATTACTAAGCAACTGACTAAGCATAATTTTCTATGTCTTACAAACCTTTTTCTGAAAGTCCCATTAATAGAAATGCATTGAAATTGACTGACTGGGTACCACCTCAACACTTCAATAGCACTTCAGCCTATTTTTGACCACACCCATCATTATCAATTATCCACCCCCTCCCAGAATCGAACCCACAGCCACCCCATATTCTCCCAACCTTAAACATTTCCCCTTACCCTTGCTACACCTGAAACTATTCACACTCCACATCACTACAGGACTCACAAATGTCGTACAAACGAGGACGAGACGAGGAAGACGACTATGATGGCGGCCGGTACGATTCCGGACGTCGACGTCACGTGCAGACCACCCACCAGATCTTTGACCGACTGTACTTTGACATTGTCGAGATTGGCGATCCTTCTCGGATGTCGCTCACAAACCGAGTAGCTCAAGCAGGCTTTGGATTTGCTCAGGATCTCGACAATCTGGCGATTCGAAACGGCGTGCTCGAGACGTTTATTGCCACGATCATGGAGCAGCCGCACAAAACGCCTCTTGTGGCTGCAATTGTGCTGGTAGCCAACTCGTCCAACTCGCTGGCTGGACAGCTGGCAGTGGAACATCTGCACTCGAAAATCGAGAACTGGCTCAAGCAGGGTAACTACAATCACGTGAAGATTGCCGTGCGGCTGCTGGCGTGTCTGGAGGGAGCCCTGGAGGAAGGTAGAGGAGTGCTGGTGTTTCTGGATCGGCTTCTGGATCGAGCGGTTGAACTCAAGGAAAAAAACGAGTCTGGTGAGTCACGTGACCCGCTGCTCGAGGAGCTGTACGCCACCATTTTCCTGACTCTTCCCTACGTTGGCTCCACTCTGCTGTCTCTTGGCAAGTCTGTTGAGGGCTGTGACAAGTTGCTTGAGAAGGCCAATGCTCATTTCACAAACGAGTATTTCCTCTCAAACCCCATTGTCGAGCCTTATACTGGCGACGACAAGCCGTACGAATGTGACCTGTTTCTGGCCAACTTGCACACCGGTGTCAATTCTGTTGCCCAAGACGGCTGGAAGGTGAAGTCGTTCATCAACGTTTTTGATCTCATTGAACCTGTGGTTGAAAACAAGGAAGTTCCTCAAAAACACGTGTTCCCCGCAGTTTCCATCCCCGAAACGCTGGTTGAATCGACTTCCACCGATTACATCTACCCCAGACTCTTTTTCAGAGCATACATGCCGATTGAGATTGAGGGAGGCGAGACGATGAGCACGGTGCCCGATCCCAAGTCCTACGACGCGGTTCTGTGGCGAGATATGCTCTCGGACACAATCCAGAACCTCGACTTCAACAGAAAAGAGTGTGCCAAGCAGCTGTTCACCCTGGACCTTTTCCTTGCTCCTGGCACGTTCACAGGCCCTGGAATTTCCGTTGACAAGCTGAGTGGCAAGTACCTCGATGCCAAGGCCGACGATCGAACGATCTCGACGCTCAAGGTCGAGGATGTGGCTTCTGAGGCTATTCTAGCTGAGCTTTTCAGACTTGCTCTTCCTCCTCTTCAGCCCGCCTACTTCCACTCTCTCTTCATCGAGGCGTGTATCATGGCTCCCCAGGCCATTGCTCCTGTTTTCGGCCGAGCTGTGCGGTTCCTGTTTGCCAATCTGCGCTCTTTCGACACCGAGCTCATTCACAGATTCCTGGACTGGTTTTCGCACCATCTGTCCAACTTTGGCTTCACGTGGAAGTGGCAGGAGTGGGTGGAGTTTGTGGATCTGGACGCTCTGGACCCGCGACTCGTTTTCATCAAGCAGCTCATCAAGAAGGAGCTGCGGCTGTCGTTTGAGTCGCGAATCAAGGAAACGCTTCCCGACGAGCTGGTGGTGTTTGTGCCCGTGGACGGCGAACTCATGCCTGCCTACGAGTACATTGAGTCCGAGAACCAGTACCGAGAAGTCGCCGACCAGCTGCTGGACGTGCTCAAGGACAAGTTTGATCTGGGAGCCTCGGAGGCGTATCTCGAGGTGCTGGACAATATCAAGGAGGCTGTTCCCGACAACAACCGGGAGCTGTTCATTGATATTGTGATTGGCGCTGCTATTTTCGTCGGTTCGCGATCTCTGTCTCTTTCCCAGGATTGGATCAACAGACTGGCTCAGCAGCTGCAGCACGTGATTGAGACTGCCGAAGACGAGGCTGCTGCCGTGACCACCGTCATGCAGTTTTACAGAAACCAGCCGCACGTGGGAACCGTCGTTCTGCACTTTTTGCTGCTTGAAAACGTCATTTCGCCGGCTTCCATCATCACCTGGCTGTTTGAGTCGCCCGGAGACGTGGTTTTCACCGAGAACCACGGCTGGGAGTGTCTGATTCGAACTCTCGACGAGGTTGCTCAGGAGGGAGAGGTGCAGGATCACGTGGGTCCTTTCAAGTCTGTTTTCGAGTACCTGGCCGAGAAGGAAGGCGATTCCGAGCAGCTGGGATGGTGGAAACGGCAGGTGACAAAGTCGCTCATCCGAAAGTACGTCGATTACATCAAGAACGAGCAGATTCTGGATGTGGTGCCTGCCTCCGTGAAGGACCTGGTGGGCCAGTACCTTGCCGTGCGACCCATTGTGCCCAAAAAGAAGGTCGTCCAGGTGATTGAGGAGAAGAAGGAGGAGAAGAAGGAGGAGGATGAGGTGATGGCTGATGCTGCTGCTGAGGGTGTGACCGAGGGTGCCGAAGATGTCGCCAAGGAGGAGGTCAAGGACGAGGTAAAGGAGGAGTCTAAGGAGGATCCTAAGGAGGCTGAAGAGAAGACTGAAGAGAAGGCTGAAGAGAAGACTGAAGCCTCTGATGCCAAGGATGAGACCAAGGAAGAGGCTGAGGCTGCTGAGTCCAAGGACGAACCCATGAAGGAGTAAATAGTATGTAATTGTAAATGAATGAAATGGTTTGGAGAGAACTAACCGAGTGAAGGTATGTCGTATTTCATAGAGTCAGGTGGGTGTAGGCGTAATTATATTTCCATTGTATTTGTAGTTTTGTGTATCTTTTTTTTTTTTGTATCTTCGACACAACTTGAATGGACATTCAAGTAACATAGTTGATAACTGGGGGGAATACTTGATTAATTAGTTCATGCTTGTAATTCTAATAGTTCGACTTGGTATAGTTTAATTTTGCAGTACAACAAGAACACATATAACTATGGATATAGAAACCCCACTCACCCTAGATCACTGTTATTGATCTCAGCTCGGTTTTCTTTTTGATACCACTAACACGCCAATTACGAAATTTTAAGAAAATGATTCAATTTTGAGCTGGCTATAGTTTAAATTGCCAGTACAACTAGTTAGTCAAAAAAGTAAAGATCAAATAACACCACTCACTTAGGACTACCACTAGCAAATTCGGCTCCTTTTTCTGATCATTACGATACCAATAAAGTATCATTTTGGAGGTTCCGAAAAACTGCTTCTACCTGGCTATAGCTTAATCTGGCTGTATATTCAGAACTCGCACAAAACATCTAAGAGAAACGCCACTCACGCCGTAGTACTGCCATTGAAGTTGGTTTCTCCTTCTGATGATTTTGATACTACTAAAAGCTCACTTCTGAAGTTGTCATAAAATGCTCCTAACAACGAATGGGATTGCTATAGCTTAATTTGGCTGTATAACAACAACTCGAATAAAAAGTAGTCAGAAGCGCCACTGAGTTCATGCCATCACCATTGGACCCAGCTTATTTTTTTGATCATTTTGATACCACGAAAGGCCCAATTCTGAGATTACAAAAAACTGTTACGTCTAAATGGAGTTGGTCAATAGTTTAATTAGGATGTATAGCTAGAAGTCAAATTTATCTATAACTAGGAGCACCGCTTATCTACTATTGCTACCATTCAACTCAGCTTCTCCTTTCGATCATTTTGATACTACCAATGGCCCAAATCGGAGGTTGTAACAAACTGCTTTTGGTTAATGCGAGTTGAGTATAGCTAAATTTTGCTACAGAAAAGTTATCAAATAGGTCTATATCCAGAAATACTTTTCACCTTGGCTCATTACTGTCGCGTAATGAAAACCAATGGTTTTATTCTGTGACTCCTAACTCCTCTTACCCTCAAGCCTTCACTAAAAAAGACACAACCACTACAGTGGTGGTTCCTAGAACAGCTGACAGATCTGCTACAAGTAGTTCCGTCACTTTGCTCCAAGATAGTCCTTCCTGTTCAGCATTAACTCAGACAGCGGTGAGAAATTGGCTGATGGTCTGTATCATCTCTTCCTCTTTTACTAAGAAATTGAGATAGATGTAAAATTGCTACTATACTGGAAAACTGTCTCAGTAATCTGTAGCTCACATAACTAATACTTGTTTAGTACTCGTACAGTACAGTAATGACATGGGTTTCTTCCTCTCGTTATGTTTTTTCAATACTCCGCAGCCATCAAAAACTGTGCAAAATGTATTGGAGTATTCCCAGGAGCTGGATGTAGACAATGACAAGTCTGACGTTTCTTCGTGCAGTTAAAAACATAATAAGGATACCTCCTAATTCAATATAAAGGGGTTTATTCGAGTTTACGAAATTCTGACTATGCAAGACAACTGGCACTTTACTCTGTCAAAATGGAACAGAGCAATAGTAAAGACAGTTTGCAGTGTACGTTTGTTTGTGACAGGTATTAGCCTACATAGTAGTATTTTCACTGGGTATAGTTGTCTTCCCTATGATCTCATATAACACAGGTCGACTACTCACGTCAGAATGCAGCCATAAGATAGCATTACAATCACCGTAAACACACCCCTGAGCTCATTTGGAACATTTTGATATCATGAAGTCTGGATTTCTATCAATCCAATATCACTTAGCTCGCACTTCCTATATGCCGTCGAAATCTGGCTTAGTCAGCTAGCTTAGTCATCTCTCTTAGTAAGCCGAAATAAGGTTCCTTAAAAGCCTGGAGGGCTGGATCCTGAGAAAAAGTGCAAAAACGTTACATCCTCCGATTTTGTTTAGAATCTCCAGTTTAGATGCGATTTTCACAGAGAGCATGAATCTGCAGTCCAAACCTGCAAACGATTTTTTTTGCATGATCTGCAGTAGTTTGAAATTTAGTCCAAAAGAGCTTAAATGTCTGATTTTAAGGCGTAAAAGCTTAAACTTGCACCTTTGTCTCATTAACATATTTTGGATGAATTCGTTAAACAGTCCTAGAAGTGCTGGTATTATAGGAATTAAAAAGATCTAGGTTTTTATTTTTTCAAGGAATCCTTTGGTAACAGTTAATTTAATAATTCTCCAATCCCTGTTCTTTTATTCGACGTTAAAAGGAAGTTGTGCTTATGTCAGCAAATGATTATGTAATCATTGTCAACAATGAAGTGGTTTATTATGGTTAAAGTACTGTGACGGATTAGGGAGACTGGGAAGTATATCTACGTTTTAATCGTAGTTTTTGGGCCACTGGAATGTCTTTTATTGTTCATAGAAGCTCTCAAAATGTGGTGATACTGATGAGTTCGATTTAAAGGGTGTGTTTTCCATATGTGCAGAATAGTTGTTCTAGAGGATGCCTGGGAGTCTCATCTACGACTCTGACCAACTTTGTAGCCTGTAGTAATCCCAGGAGAGATTCCAGGAGGCTATTACTCTATACTTATGTCAGCAATTTCAAGGACATGAAAATCATAGGGACGACTTACGAACAATAGGAGATATGTTTACTGCGTCTCTCTCTGCTTTGAACCATAGTTTGTCACGTAAGGGGTAGCTCTACTGAGATGCAGATTCTAGTATGTTATATCCATATAGAAATGTCCAGAAATTGCCCACAACAAAAGATAGCAGCACAGTGGCTATACAAGTATGATCTGTAGGACCTGTTTTCTAATATACGTTACGGATTTTCCGCCAATCCCTTTGCATGTCTGTTCTAAGCTCTTTCTCGTAGATTGACTACGTAATCAATGTCAATGGCTTACGTAATCAGCTTTAACTCCTCAGAACAGTCTTAATGAAATAGCTTATTTGACAGTATATCCAGAAGTGAAATAAATCAGTTTTCAAAGGACCACTCACGTCGTACTACCTTTGAATTGGGATTGATTTTGGAATTGATTTTTTGATACCCTCAACGGGTCAGTTAATGAAAACCATAATGTATTGATTTGATATTTACGTACATAGTTTAATGTATGTAACGACTTACAACCCACTTTACGAGACACACCGTTCCGATAGTAGTGCCACCAGAAGGGTGGTCACCTGTCCATCTATCAGAAAGAGATTCCAGGCCGGTAGATAGCTCCTATCTACAGGTCAAACCACAGCATTACCAATCATACCCATGTTCTGGTAAGTGCTGAAAATATTACCCTACCGGTTCTATTTTCATTATCAGTTCTGAAGTTTGAAGTATTAGACCATTTGAACTGTGCTTTGGGTGCGATAGTAGTCGATGCTATGATGTAATGTATTAGTATATCTGGCAGTTGTAAGTATTGTATGGTATGGTACTGTACGGAGTATGTACAAGAACAGCAGGTTGAACTACAGCGCACTCTTGGTATGTTCTAAATCATTTATTAATCTGTTCTTAATTAAGTACTGTACCGGTATAGTATATACTATGACGTAGAGACACACTGTGCACCCACAAAAGAAATGGCCCCGTTTTTCTACCGGCATGGACATCTTGTGATTGGCCCATAAGGGAGAGACTCTTGCTCAACTCTTGATTTACTTGCGAGTACTTTACGCGACCTGAACCCCCTTTACATGTTTCAGTCTTAGAACTGATTATACCGGGTATTTGTTTTATCGCAAATATCAATAAGTAGCTTCTGACGTCCAAGTGAACGCTGCGATCTAGATATTTGAGAGGCACTTCCCAGGTCCAACTTATTGTGCATTACTTGTTGGTATTTTTGATGTTTCTTAGCTGTCGTCTTTCTAGGCGCTGACGTCCTATGTTTAGTCAGCTTTTTTTTTATTCTTACGACTCCTCGAATTGTCATTTCGAATTTCGCTAATTTTACAATGTCGAATGGACGGTGACGTCCGACATAGTCCCACCCACAATTGCTAATGGTTGAGCGTTACAAAATAATGTAGCATTCTGGAGCCTTAAGGATAAGCTAGGGTATAGAAGAGGAGAGGAGATTGTACTTGTATAATAAAACTCGTGAAGGTCATGAAAAAGTCATTTCTCGACTTTGGTATTCAGTTATTTTGTGCCTCGTGTTGTAAATGTGAAGCGTCTCGTCTGCTCAGCCTGTATTTGAATCCTCTGTGCTTTTCCAGTGCTTTTGCAACTTGCATCAAGTTCAGCCAAAAATAGACTTTGGAACTTGCATAAACCTAGCCTGGATGTTACGAAACGAAATGGTTGAGAATCATGAATAAATGCAACATTATGCGGCCTTATTTAATATAAGGTTTACACACGAGATTGAGATGTTGAGATAGGATTTGATAGAACCACTCAAAGACTCTAATATCCTGTCAGGCCGTTACATTGGTCGACATTGAACTATGGCATTTCCACTTTCAAGAAGAACTCGTTGTTTTACCTGAATTTGAAATTTCGTGCATCAGCTACAACATGCATGAGGTTTCTTCTGTATGCCACCAATGCATCCAAATAGACTTGCAAACTTGCATAAAGCTAGCCTGGATGGTACGCTTCCAAATGAATGAGCGCTGCAAATTAATGCATCCGTATGCGGCCTTAATCGATTTAAGGTGGGATTACGTAATCAGAGGATGTGGCACAACATGATAGTAAAAGTATTAGCTCAACGCTCACCTCAATCTTCTGACCAATTTGATAACACCAACGTTTAAGTTCAGGGGTTTTGATAAAACTGCTTCTGAAGTTGTTCTATTTTTTGTTATACTATTTCTGCTAAAATATCAAGTTGGCTATAGCTTAAATTGACTGTTTAGCGAGAGATTGATTAAATGCGGACCCAGAAGCACGGCTTATCTGAAAGTGTCATCATGAAAGGCAGCTCGTTCTGCTCATCATTTTGATACCACCAACGGTTACATTTTGAGTTATCACAAAACTGCTTACAATTCGAATCCAGTTTTTTTTATGGGTATAGTTTAAATTACTAGTAGATACTTTTATAGAACTCAAATATATCTAGATATTGATGCACTGTTCATTTTGGACTCCTACCATTGAAACGAGCTCTTTCTCCTGGTCATTTTGATACCACTAGAAGGTCAGTTCTGAAGTTTTGAAAAATGGTTCCAATTCGAGTAAGTTAATTCATAGCTTTTTTTGTTAATGGAGTTATTTCCTAGGAATAGCTTATTTTGGATGTTTCACTAGAAGTCGGAAATATCTGGATCCAGAAGCACCACTCACCTCAGACGGGCATCATTCAACTCAGATCTTTGTTCTGATCATTTTGATACCACCAATGAGTCAAATTTGTGAATTCAAAGAACTGCTTCTTGTAATTCGAGTTCGCTATAGCTTAATTTGGATCTATAAAGAAGAGTCAAATAAATCTTGATCTAGCAGTGCCATCCTTTTCGGACTACTACCATGGTTTTCGCATTCTATTTCTGATCATTTTGGTACCACAAACGGGTCAATTCTGAACTTTAGAAAAATTACGTTCAATTTCGAGCTGACTAAGTATAGCTTAAAAAATACCGGTAATGGTCCAAATATGAGACTTCGAAAAACTTCTGCTTGTAAATTCGAACACGCTATAGCTTAATTTATGCCAACTCATTATAGCTTAATTTATACGAATTCGCTATAGCTTAATTTGGTGGGGAAACTAGAAGTCGATGAAGAAAAGATACAGAAGTGCCAGTTACCGAGGAATACTACCATTGACTTCAGCTTCTTCGACTGATCATTTTGGTACCACTAATGGATGAATTCCGAGGTTTTAAGAAATTGCCTCTGATAGTCAAATGCCTATAGCTTAATTTGGCTATAAAACCAGATGTCAAATAAATCTGGATTTAAAAGCACCACTCAGTGGGGATTACTACCACTAAATTTATCTTATTAGTATCATCATTTTGATACCACCAACGAGTGGATTCTGAGGTCTTGATAAACAGCTTCATAGAACGAGTTGCTTGAGCATAGGTTAAATTGGCTGTCTCACTGGAACTCGAATGAAGCAGTATACTGAAACGCCATTCACTTCAAACTAATTCTATTGAACCCACCTACTTCTTGTGATAATTTTGATTCCACGAATGGAGCATTTCAGAGGTTTTATTTATAACGGTTTTTAAAAATCCCAAAGTGGTTATAGCTTAATTTCACTGTAAAACTAGCAGTCAAATAATTTTAGTTTTAGAAACCCCACACACCTCAGACTATTGCCATTATGCTCAGCACATCTTGCAGATCACTTTGATTCTACCAACGGTCCAATTCTGAGCTTTTACAAAACCGCCTCTAATTCGAGATGGCTAGATATAGCTTAATTAGGATGAATCACTAAAAGACGAGTAGATGATTATTAAGAAGCACCAGTCACCTAATATCAACAGAGCTAGATACAGCTTCTTCTGCTGATCATTTTGATACCACGAAACGTCATTTCTGAGATTATCAATAATTGCCTCTACAAGTAGTTCTTTTTTTGTTATACTTTTTAACTGGACCACTACCATTCCGTTCAATACGTTCTTCTGAACATTTTGATACCGCCCACGGTTTAATTCTGAAGTTTTGGTAAAATTGCCTCGGAACCGTTACTGTTTTTTTTTTTTTTTTGTTTTTTTTTTTGTTGTTTCAAGTTGGCTATAGCTTAATTTGATTGTTTAACGAGAAATGGTATAAATGTTGACCCAGAAACACCACTCATCTTTAACTACTATCTTCAAAGTGAGCTTCGTCTTCTGATCATTTTGATACCAGGAACGGTTATATTCTGAGGTATCACTTTTTTGTTATACTTCCCACAAAACTGCTTACAATACGACTATAGTTTAATATGGCTGTTTTTTCTAGAAGTGAGATATGTCTAGATCTCGAAATACGGTGCATTTTGGACTACTACCATTGAACTCAGCCAATAATTTTGATTATTTTAATACCAACAACGGTCTAAATCAGAGGTTTCAAAAAAAAACTGCTTTTTTTTGTTATACTTATTCCAGCTGCTTGAATTTTTTCGACTTCCTATAGCTTAATTTTGCCGTAAAACTGGAAGTCAACTAAATCGGAAAAATAGAAGCGCTACTCTTTGTTGACTACCACCATTAAAACCAGATTCTCTCCTTCAATAATTTGATACCAAAAACCGGTCAATTCGGGGAATGCTGGTAATTGTTTTTAATATGAGTCGACAAAATAACTGGGAATAGAACTAGAAACGAACCAGAAGCACCACTCGTCTTAGAAAAACCCTCTTGATCTCAGCTCCTTCTCGTCATCACTTTGAGACCACCAACTGATCAATTATGGATGATGTATGTGATATGGCAGTTGTAGCCGGGTTAGTGTCTTGTTGGGGCAGTTCTAGAGGCGGCATGTGGCTGGAGGGGTTCTGAGTTTCATGGAGACACAGAAGAAGTACTATTTTAGTGCCAGGTACATTACTATAACTGAATCATATCTACAAGGCACCAATATCAGTGTACCGGTAGATATTTATTCATCTGTACATTTATTACTTATGGGTGTAGCAGACTCAAGGACATTCATAGACCCGACTCTACTGCCATCACAAACATATCAGTTTTTAGACGCTTACTCAAAGAACTACAACTGCTGATGAAACCAGACTTTTGCACAGCCACTAAATTGCTCTAAGTGGTCTGATTGCACTAGTATGTGGCTCAGGCTGGAACCTGAAGGCTGGAAGTAGACTACGCCTTGAGATAGGACGTTGGAGACAGCAGGTTGTAAGTTACGACGTTCTTTCATCCTCTTATCAACAGCAACAAATATATGATACGATGATACTTTTGTTGAGATCTGCATATAGATTTCTCCTCTTCTAGAAGTAAACGAATACGCTGAGATCGTCCCCCATTCAGTCAATATCATAACTGCCGTTTTATCAATATGTGTCGTACTCCGTACCGGTAGTCTAGTACCGCTCTTCTCGACTGAGGGGAATGTTAGTTGACTAACCTAAGTACGGCACCTAACTCTAAACTAAATAGAAGGGCTAGGTACATCACCTGCACTGTTATCAACAAATTGTGATCATATTTAGTTGAGACCTCAACAAGACCTGGAAGAAAAATGAACCACAGTGAAGTCTTACTATCGCCTTAGCTGAAAACAAAAAGTCATGTTTTATGACACAGCTACTTCTCCCAACAAGATCATATCTGCCATGTATAGCTCCATTATACAAGTCTAGAGAATACGAAACTTTGCCCATAGTTAGAATAGCTGAGGGAACATCATATGGCTTTCAAATGAAATAAAAAAGAGACAGGGATAAGCGGGAAGGTTTTTGTCGTGATACAGCTGCATTTCACAGCTTCCAGACACTCAGGACTTGCAAAAGTTAAGACTCTTCATACAAGAAGTTACATCTTCCGCCCTACACTAGTCATCCACTAGTCACTTAGCTCTGGATCATCCAGGTCCCGTTTTTCTTAGTCTGACATGATCTAGCCGTTTAAAGGGTTGAAAATTCACCTAGAGAAAACTTGGCAAAGTTGTATACCCCTGCCGTACAGTTACAAGTAATTCCAATGTCAAAAGGAAGAAAAGCAGTATTAGAACAAAACTGGTTTACAGAATTTGTTTTTTCAGTATTTTCACCCACCTACCCCACTATCCTAGCCCAGTGTCTCTGAATCTCTAGACAGAACATTGAGGAGATGCCTTCACAATGAACAACTGTCTAGATGTTGTTTCCCGGAGACATGAGCCAACCCCACTCTGGAAAAGTACTTATACCCCGTCCTCACACCCTCCAAACACCATCTTCTGATATCCAACAACCACCAACAACCAACATGACCAACTTTTCCACCATGAACACCTTCCCCACCACCATGACCACCTTCCCCATCACCATCACCATCTACGACGTTGACAACGTGCTGATCAAGTCGTACCCCAACGTGCCCATCCCCCTCAACCCCGTGTGGACCACCGACGCCGAGTGTGTCAACTACCTGCAGAAGTTCTGTCCTGCTCTGGAGTTCAACGTGGTCTACGGAATCACTCCTCTGGTTGACGTGGAGCCTCTGTACCCGTTTGAGGGCGCCATCTACCCCACCATTTCGCCCATCTTCCGCAACTCCATCACCTGGGACCTCAAGCAGACCCAGCGATTTGCTAATTCGAACCGACGAATGGACTTTGCCTCCTCCAGAACCGTCGACAACCGAGTCGTCGACATGAACGCCCTGCGACTGCTCCACGTGAACACCAACCGCCGACTTCACAAGCTGGAGACCGCGTTCGAGGAGCTCAAGGCCGATCTCGCCAAGTCCAAGCACAGAGAGGTCGTCATCAAGTCCAACATGTGATTCCATAGCGTATAGCCAATAACTCTCAATATCGTAAAGCAGTAGAAGACATCGTAGGAGGTTCATTCTGGTAGTTATTCTGACTTATTTGAAGTCATTGAAGTCATTGTAACAGTTTTTCCGATTGTTTCTGATTTTCCTGGTTTTTCCTGATGTTTGCATTTTTCACGCATTAAGACCAGATTTATCCAATTAGGCAAGTAAAACTAGAGCTGACGTGGATAGAACTGTCAGAAATCAGTTTGAACGGGTCCTGTAAACCAGAGACCATAGAGCGACAACTGCGTTTTTTCTGAATATTATGGAATCCAATGCACACGATTGTAACCTCCTCAGGACATGATGTTATGGAAGGTGATTGTTTGGTATAAACGGCATTGAAAGAATGTTACCTGTGATATCAGCAGCTTTTGAGTATATGTCTGTTTTTTTTTTTTTTTTTTTTTTTTTTTTTTTTTTTTTTTTTTTTTTTTTTTACTAGATTTACAAGTATCAATATTTTATATTTATTGAACGTGAAAAACGTCGTATAAAGCTGCAACGCTGCACAACCAAAGGTTGACTAAATTGACATCTGAGATAATTTAGAGAGTCTGGAACTAGTTCATATTACAGTCATCTTGCCGTTAATCACCTTCCCTCGATTTTATACATTTATATTCGATTTTCCGTCTTTTTTACATTAGAAATACTGCAAAATAGCTCCCAAAATAATTCCCAAAATAATTCCCAGAAAATCACAAAACCGCAGAAAAACACAGAAAATCCCAGAAAAACACCACAATTTATTACAAATCACAATCCCTCAACAATCATCACATCCCCGCTTCCCATCATTACTCTGCCTTTTTTTCCAAATTCTCCCATTTTTCCCCAACCCTAATCCGGTGTAAATTAATCTCCACTGTTAATAAGCAATCATCTGTTATCTCGCATTAAACTTAATCTTTGGGTGGCACAACTCACACATACATACACATCTTACATCATCGATATTACACAAACCCACCACACCACACAACACACTCTTGACATGTCCCTCCAAAGAGCTCTACAGTACCTGTGGGACGCGGAGCCGGGTAACACCGATCACGTGACGCCTCTGTTTTGTCTCGGGCAGGTCTACGACGCCAACGCAAACAGTCTCAGAGACAAGGACACAAACACATCTTCAACCACAACAACCACTGACGACACCGAGGAAGACGGCATAGTGGTGCCTCTGGACACGTCTGGTGACACGTCATGGCCGCCAGATTTCCTGGCAGACGTGCAGTCGCGCATCTGGTTGTCGTACAGAACGGGGTTTCCGCTGATTCCGAAATCCGACGGCTCGGGAGCTCTGCACCTGGGAAAGATCAAAAACATGATCAGAGGCGGTGGGTTCGATCCCCGTGGATACACGTCGGACGTGGGCTGGGGCTGCATGATTCGCACGTCGCAGAGTCTGCTAGCCAACGCCCTGCTGTTCAGACACCTGGGGAGAGGATGGAGATGGAACAAGGACGATTTTGTCGACCTGAGTGAAGAGGAGGGAGGGAAAGAGGAGGGGGGAAATGGGGAGGGTAGCTCACGTGACGCTGATATTGAGTCACGTGACCAGACCTGCGTGTCACGTGATGCTGATGGTGTGTCTCGCGATGCTGACCCCTCCATCTCCGAAGAAGCCATCATCTCGTGGTTTCTGGACTCTCCGGACTCTCCGTTCTCCATCCACAAGTTTGTGCGGCACGGCGAAAAAGCGTGCTCCACGCCTGCGGGCGACTGGTTCGGTCCCTCGGCTGCAGGGTCGTCCATCTACACCTTGTGCAACGAGTTTCCCGACTCGGGGCTCAAGGTGTACTACAATGGCAGTGGAGGAGGAGACATTTACGAGGACGAGCTGTTGGAGACCGGGTTCCCCGTTCTGGTGCTCTGTGGCTTGCGGCTCGGCATTGACAACGTCAACCCCATCTACTGGGACTCTCTGCGTCAAATGCTGTCTCTTCCGCAGTCTGTGGGGATTGCTGGAGGCCGGCCGTTCACTTCGCATTACTTTTTCGGGTTCCAGGGCGAGCAGCTGTTCTATCTGGACCCGCACCAGCCGAAACCAGCCCTCAAAACCACAGACAAAGACACCACGTCGTTCCATTCCAGCCGAATCTGGAAACTGCATCTCAAAGAAATGGATCCCAGCATGCTGGTGGGCTTTTACATCTCCAGCGAGGACGACTGGGTGAAGTTCAAGGAGTCTCTGACGTCTGGTTCAAAGCCTAGCTCTCAGATTGTCCATATCCATGGTTCTCGGCATAACATTCCTTCATTTGATGAAGAAGACGAGTACGTGTCTATTGGAGGAGCGTCCGATGACGATTTCGTGGACGTGACGAAACGGGCTCGAAAAGCAGCTGCCATGTCTGGAAACCCCGGCAGTGGACGGTCTTCTCCTTCGATTCTCGATAGTCGTCTGGTGTCTCAAACGAGAGACATTATCGAGTCGGTGCCTCCTCCTAGGAAACGGGTTGATAACGACTTGACGTCGGCTCCCGTAGATGTGCCGAAACCGGTACAGAAGAGAACCCAGTCGCATGGAGACTGGGAAAAGGTGGAGGAGCCGGAAGAGGAGATGGTCGAGGTCGAGAGTATGAGGGAGGGGGACGGAATGCAGGACGCGTGTTCCCAGGAGTATGGAGGGGAGTGTGCAGGCGATGACTCCACCATGAGCACGGGGACTCAGGATCGGGATTGGGTTGTGTAGGGGGCTACAGAGGTAGCACAGGGTATGGTCTCAGAGATAACCGCCCTGTTATGGTGACTGCCAAGAGCCTGATAGACAGCTCTTCACTCTACTGTACTTGTCTAAGCAGTAGATTGGGTACGAAGTAGGCCACTACCAGCATGTTTCTCAGACTGGATCCCTTCAAATTGTAGATGTTCTGCAGTTGTAATATATTCATGCAATAATCACTAAGCGTAAAGAAGATTGTTTTTGCTGAGCTCAGATCATTTTCTGGAGTTGGTCGAGGTTTTGCTGACTAAGCGTGCTGACTAAGAACTGCTTATGTAATCATTGCTTATGTAATCACACGAAGAATCTCTCAAAGAACCACATTTTATGGTCCTCCTAAGCTACTTTTGCGACTTGGAGACGTATTAGAGGCGTTCTTGAAGGTATTGACACTTACTTGGGTGGTGTGTTTTCAGTATGAAGTTCAACAAATTCTCAACTGTGGTATCGCTCTCAACTAATCTCAACTAGAGTCAGAAGCGTAGTATTTAGGGTTACATAATCGGTATGATAATCTTGAGAGTACGTAAACAGAGTGATTTTTTAGAGACCTGCCAGATGGATAAATAATTAAGAAGATGCAAATTTGAAGAAACGAGAACCATATAAGCATCCACCGAGTGCCATTAACACTCCCACTAGCATTTTTAATGTGTATTTAGCAAACATCCCTGCTCTCTGATTTCCATAAATAAGATTTCTTATCCGTAATGAAATCCATAAAGTACGCAAACAGAGTGAGTTACATCGTACCTCGGCTGAAGTTGGACTTTCCAGATTTGTCGATAATGGCAGCAATTGAGCAACTGATTGAGCAGCCAGAAATCTTCTCCAACTGTTCCTTTGTTTCTATCTTGTCGTATTCACACAATTAGTGATCCTTCTTCTACATGAGTTTTCAGGGCTACAGTATACTGAAGATTGACGATAAGAGATATTCTTATTCAGCTGTACTTGTACTTGTATAATTGACAAGAGAGAGGATGCCGCAGTATATTTGAAAATTTGTTTGAATTTAATATCATCTTGTGTCTTTAGAATTCACTGACAATTTTTTTGATATGTTTTTGTATTTGTGGCGCTTTTCTCCAAAAAATCTTTTAAATACTGGCCTTTTCAAAATAAGGTGGACTTCTATAAAGGACACAAACCCATTCTGGAACACAGAAACAACTCGCCACTCTAAAACCAACTCTTCTTCTTATCCACCACTTTCCCACATGACACAACACAACGATACCCACTGATACCAGACACATACAGAGATGCAGACAGAGAGACAGATACCAACGACTACCACAGAAACAGCCACTGATCCAGACACACACAGAGATGCAGACAGAGAGACAGATACCAACGACTACCACAGAAACAGCCACTGATCCAGACACACACAGACCCGCTAGTCACTCCTGTCTGCCATCCACCACAATGACTTGCCACCAACTCCACCTTTTTCCGAGCACAACCCCAGCCGATGGTCTCCGTACGGTCGCCAGAGCCAGGTTTGATGGTGTAGGGAGAGGTGAGAGGGGGTAGAGTTAGTGTGTTGGGTGGTGAGGGTGTGAGTGGTGAGGTTGTGGGGGTGAAGAGACGCTGCTTTACTCTGTCACGACATGGGCTGTGTGATTGGTACCGGTATGTGGAAACTAACGCAATACCCCTCACGACATGAGCCGTGTCATGAGCTGTGTCATGTGAGCACTACCTACACACTACAGGTGGTGTCTTTTGAACAAGGCGACATGACACCATTATGTCAGGGTCATTATGTCAGGGCCCCGACTTTTAATGTCAACTAGTCGACCAGACTTACAAATCATGTGGTGCCACTCAACAAGACACACTAAACCGTGGAGCTTCTATTACAGCACCATGGATGGAGTCTCCTGCTGGGCTGCTGGGCTACAATACCGATTAGTCGATCACTTCCGATCCTTCCGTTCCAGGTATTCAAACGAGGAGGCACTTACGCTTACACACCCCGAGTACTCTCTAAACGCAGGTTTAGACACAGTACTTGCTGCCACCACAACTTCCCTGGACTACTGCTCTTCTCTCCCCCATTGAAGCATCCGCCATTCTTCTCACCCCGCTGACAATAATAATACATTATGATACATGTTCTGGTCCTCCTTTTTCTACTCCTCGGCCTTTCGCACACCGGCGACAACCGAGAACTGGCCTCCTCCGCCGGCCATCTTCACGTCGATGGGCTTGATGGCGGTGTTCATGATCTTACGGGGAGTCTCAATGTCGTCCTCCTCGGCATGGCCGGTCTGGAACGACGACGAAAAGCCCCAGGTCCACACCCGGCCGTCCACGTCGATGATGAGGGAGTGGTGCGCGCCGCAAGCGATGAACCGCATCTTGGGGAGCTTTTCGTCGTCGTCCTCGCCGCCCAGGCTCAGGGGCGAAGGGATAGGCAGGAACCGCGGGTTGCCCTTGTCGTCCCGGACGGTTCCCTCGGGCAGGTTGCCGGAGGTGAAGCCGATCTGGTGGTAGTCGTACCGGCCAAACGAGTAGACGGTGCCGTCCTTGGAGAGCGCCAGGGAGTGGTGCTCGCCGCCGGTGATGGCGACAATCTCCTTGCCGTCCAGCGCGTCAACGTACGTGGGCCCGTCAACGGCGGCGTTGTCGCTCTGGCCCAGAATGCCGCACTGGCCGTACTGGTTGAGGCCCCAGGCCAGGACCCGGCCGTCGGTGTCGATGGCAAAGGAGTGGAACTCGCCGGCGCCGACGTAGACAATGTTCTTGAGGCCGAGTTCTCGGGGCGCCAGGGTGGACCGGTTGGACTTCCAGCCGAGCCGGAAGTTTTCCGAGTCGCCCCAGGTGTGCACGGTGCCCCACTGGGTCAGGGCCAGCACGTGGTCTCGGCCGGCGGCGATCGCGGCAATGTTGGACAGCTCGTCGATCTTGACGGGCCGGGGCTGCACCTTGACCTTGTCGCTGAAGCCCATGGTGCCCTGCGAGTTTCGGAAGGAGCCCCAGGCCCACACGTCGCCCTCGGCAGTGAGGGCCAGCGAAAGCGAGTCCGAGGCCTCGATCTTGACGAACCGCTGCTCGGTGTCGACGAGCGCGGGGATCGACTCGGCAGGGTTGAGCTTGGGGTCGTCGTCGTCGTCAGACTCGTCGGCGTCCATGTCCTTGAGCACCTCGTGGCCTGCGGTGTCTCGGCCCAGCGCTCCGAGATCGTTGCCTCCCCACGACCACACTCGGCCCTGGGAGTCGAGCACCAGGCCGTGCTGGCCGCCCACAGCAATGTCGACAATCTCCTTGGACAGGTAGGGCGACAGGCGGGGCCGCTTGACGGTGGAGGCCTTTTCAGGGCCCAGGCCCAGCTCGCACATGTCTCCGGTTCCAAACGCAAACACCTCACAGTCGACGGTGTTGATTGAGGGCAGGGGCAGCAGCGTGGGCTGGTTCTTGTGTTTCCGCTGGATGGCGGAGAGTCGGAGCCGTGAGGGCGCCTTGGCGGCAAGGATCGGGTTCTCCTTCTTGGCCGGTTTTGTGTCGCTCTTCGTTTTAGTGTTTTTGTCCTCCAGCTCCTTCTTTGCGGCCGCGGCCTTGACGCCGTTGACCTTGGCGGTCTTGGCGGCCTGCTTCTTGCTGGTGGCCTTGACGGGCGCCTTTTTCGTCACCTTGGTTCGGGTTAGTTTGACCATTGTGCTGTGTGTAGGGGTGTTGGAGATGGAGACTTTGAGCCAGATGGTTCAGAAAAATGTACCATGCAGCAATGGAGTATGCAGAGTGAGGGTTTAGAGTTTGGGAAGGAGGAGGTGAAAGATGAGGGTGTGGACGGTGTAGGGGAGGTGAGGAGATGGAGGTAAGGGGGGTATGATGAGGCTGGCGGCTTCTTCGAGGATCGGGGTTGATCTGGGTTTGCCGTGCTCTGATTGGCTGGTTCTCGGGGTTGGCAGGATAGATCAGAAAGTTTAAATCCTTCTGGAATGGGCAGCACACAAACACGCCATGCAGGAGCTGTAGAGAGAGGGGATAAGTAGAGGTGGTAAGTACGTAGTTGGGTTTTGTTGAGGCAGGAGGTGATTATGTAAGTTATTATGTAAGCATGTTAGAGCGTTTGAGAGATCATAGCTCTAAAGGATGGAAAAGAAATAGGAGAGGGGCATTAGAAGGTACTTTATATAAACCACACGTCTGGGGGTTAGGACTCTTCAGGCCTTACTGGACTGCTGTTCATGAAGACGTGTTTTATGATGCTGTCTTTAAAGAATCACTAAAAATGAGCTACATGAGAGAAAGAATAATGGGAGAAGATTTACTGTGGTTTATTTACTCGTTCAATTACTGCTACTGAATTTCCTGACTTATTGAGCCATCATTTGTTATGGGGTGCAGAAAGGAAGAAATGGTATGAAGTCAGCTAGAAAGATGTTATGATGGTCTAGAGTGTTTTTTGAGGTTGTTTGATGTTGAACCAATCTGATGATAACTTCACTCTGATTTCTGGATGTTTCTCTTGGTTAATTAAAGGGCTCTGCATAGCTATTTGTGTGTTAGATGAAAATGCTCGTGTTCATATTATTAATGCTACAAGTAGTTGAGAGAAGTAAACAGTGTCATTTAATTTCTCAGCTGTACATTATCGCAGTTATAGTGTTATCTACTTACTTTTCAATGAGAAAAAAGAGTTGAATCATTTGTTCTAACGAGCACAAGTATCAGAAATTTTGTTATATAGGTCCGTTAAAGTCACTTTAGTCATAGCTGAGCTCTTCCATCGAAGCCCTAGAGTGTATATACTAGTCTACACGACTGGTAGGTGGCTTCAGGTTTCGTTTAGCCACACCACTGTCTGTTTCTTTCTTCCTTAGCTCATGTGATCACTTATTTGCCCTTTCTTTGACCTCATTTAAATGCCACTAATAAACAACCGACTCAGAGAGCTAGAAACACTTAGTATCATTTGCGACACAGTTCCAAGTTATTGTGCTTACCATCTGAAGGTATTTGGTAATGTCAAGCTACTCATCTCTCTAGAAGGTATCGAATATCTACAGTCTTAGTAGAGAATATATCTCGAAAGTTGCATTAAATGAGGCAAAAGGAGATATCCACAATTTCTGTCTACTCTCTGAACAGTTTTGGAGAACATTTTTCGAAGACTGGAAGTACAAACATATCTCTTTGGCGATACCATGAACGCTACGATTATTGAACTTTCAGAACAGAACACCATATGCGGAACAAAGCAATCACATGATCTCTCAGATAGTTACAGGTATAACCCAGAAACATTGATTCTGCTTTTATAATGTCGGTAATGTCCTTAGTCACATCTTCTTTATAGCATGGTTTGATAGTTGAGACTACCTGCAACTTGTACTCTGGCTACGTTCAAAATTGTTAGAATACATCACTTGAAATATCTGAGGTACGAGTACTGCCCCTGTAGCCTACCCTCTGTTTTTCTTGATTATTCCCAGCTATTACGAAAATCTTTGATCTCTACTATTTCGTTCAAGTAAACACTTGACTCTTCCTGTTACTCCTTAAGTAAAGCCAACAAAATCGGGACAAATCATACATGGCGTAACTGGTGTTAGAATGGAAACATTGACATAAACACCTTCAGGACATGTTCAATTGACTGTTAGAGCACAATTAACAATCACACTAACCCACCACCTGTTTTCATCACATTTTTCTACCACATATTTCATTTCTTATCTCCAGTCTTACAGTACTAATCACCTCTTAACTCAAACAAAACTCAACTAAACTACTTGTACCTGGTCAACCCTAAAACCACAATTATTTAAAAAAAAATCATTCAATTTAACTCCATAGACACACATTATACCCCGATAGTACATCCAAAAAATAACCCCAACTTGCAAAAATTATTCACCATATTTTTCCCTCTCCCATATATTATCCACCAACCACCCTTATCTGCCCTAACCCTACACTCTAATCGCACAATCACGTGTGCGGCTGGTCTAAACCCTAACCAACTAACCTTCCACTCACTTTGACAACGGTGACGTTTCTCACGATAACGAAGAGTGGAATGGGGTTCAATTTTGGGCCATGGATTTGCTTCGGCTATAGAAGGTTATCGAGCAATTCCACAGACCCAAACCACCTCCCCCTACCCAGCCCTAACCCTCGACCCCCCACGTGATGCAGTTAGACTGCCGAAATCGGCCGCGGGTTAGGGTTTGCACACTTGCCGAGATGTGCGTCCATATGGGGAAGTGCGGAACCTACTGCAGTGTAAAAATAGCCCCGTGAACGGAGAGTATTGTGGGTATGTGGTATATGTGTGGTCACGTGAGAGAGTGTAGGCAGCCTATATTTCCCCCCTACCCTAACCCTGAGTTTTTTCGTCACGTGACTCGCAAATAAGCTTTTGGCTGATCACAACAGAAAAGCCTCAGGAAGATAAGGCGAGTGGCGACGTGGAGATGTAGGGAGGTGGTATTTTGGGTGGTCCGTAGATAGGACGTAGATAGCCGCCAGATAGCCGCCGGGAGCCCTAACCCCCAAGCCCTAACCCTGAGATGCCCTAACCCACAAAATAGCCGCCAGATAACCGCCAGAACCGCCCTTACCCGCCAACCCTACCCACCCTACCCCAACCTGCACTGACTAAGCTCGCCTGCATGATACCACCCAAGTTGCACAAACGCACACAGTTGAACAAGTTACACAAACACAAACACAATCTCATGGCACTGCTATTCAACGACAACAACCAAAACGTGCAAAACGAAGCCGTTCCGGCCAACGAGCGGGTGATGCTGACTAAGCTGGTTTCTCTGCGAGACCAGCTGACTGCTCTCAAACTCGATCGGCAGACGTATCTCAAGCAGGAGGACATTTCTCGAATTTACAACGCGGTTGTTGAGGAGGTTTCTCTTTTGAACGAGATTCGGTCGGACCCTAACCTTGAGGATGAGTACAATCGGGTTGATGTTGTTCTTGACGATGTTTTCCAGCTTCTTTCGCTGTCGTTTTTGACTATTGGACACAATAAAAGTGCTGCTGCCACTTATGCTTCTCTTTCGACTGTGAGGCGGCTTTTGAGTCATCTGAAGGAGTCTCAGATTTACACTGGCAACGACTATGAGCCTGTTCGGGCTCGATTGAACGAGATTCAGAGCATTTTGAAGCAGCAAAATGACGAGAATCCCGAGGTGATTGCGCTGATTGAACGAGAGCTCAAGGTGTGCATGGAGGGGTTGAAGGAGGTGGAGGAGGCCTACGATCACGTGATTCCCGAGGTTGGTGCTCTTCTTCAGCAGGTTTATGCCATTCGGCGGGAAATCATGTCTGTGGCTTCTACTCCTGATGCCAAGGATGGAAAGCGTGAGCTTAGTAAAGAGCTGCAACCGTTGCTCAAGCAGCTGCAGACGATTGAAAAGACGCATTTGACCGGCGAAAAGAACGAGTTTGTGCTTTCGTCGGGCGAGAAAATTGAGGACAAAAGTGCGGGGCTTTTGGCGGGTCAGATTGACGACTGTTTCGAGCTGATCAAGGACTTTGAGGCTGAAACCAACCGGGTTGACCCGTCGCTTCTTCCGGTTTACTCCGAGCTGCTTCATTTGAAGACCACGCTCGAGGGACTCACTATTACCCATAGATGGACCATGCGGGAGACTGATCTGTATGGGTACCAGAAGAAGTTGCAGGCAATTGATGAGAGGCGAGTTGGGGGTTTGTTTGTTCCTGACAAGGGTAAGGAGTGTAAGACTTGTGATGTGGCTGATGGGGTGAAAAACTTGAGTTTGAAGAAGGGTGAGAAGAGCGAGAAGAGCTCTGAATCTGAGTCTAAGACCTCTGAATCTGTCCCTAAGAGCTCTGAATCTGAGTCTAAAGATTCATCTTCCTCGCCCACAAAACTAGCAGGTCAGTCGATTTTGCTCTACCTCCTACGAAGATGCTACGCTCTTATTTACAAACTCCTGGAATCCTCAGAACCCATTTCCGAAGCCCTAACTCCGCTACACAACCAGCTCAAGACGATGCGGCGTTTCCTGCTCGACATCAAACGTCTGGGCGGCATTTCGTCGGTCCGAGAACTGTACCCCTACCAGCTGAAACTGCGGTCGATCGACAACCAGCGGATCGACGGCAAGTTCATGCAGGGCAACAGCATTCCCGAGGGCCAGGGAATGGTCAATGCCCTGCTAGCAGAGTGTTTTGACATTTGTCACGAGCTGCAGGTCGACTATGAGAACGAGGAGGATGAGGATGAGGAGGAGGAGGAGGAGAAGGAGGAGTAGAACAAGTAGTAGTAATTAATGATTGAAAAGAGATAGACAAGGTGGGTAATTGTAGAGAAGAAGACAGTAAGTATTGTACCGGTAGTATTTTTCTCTGCAAAAAAATTCAACCCTGACTAACCCTGGACTTGTGGTATGAAGAATGCTCGTAAGTAGCTGAGGATGGAGCCAGAGAGCAGATGTTTGTCTTCAAATTTCTATTTTCAAAAATTGAGAAAAACCAGAATAAAACGGACATACTAATATCATTATGGCTGTCTATAGAGTACACATTATGTGATTAAAAAAAAACATTAAATAAAAAAGAAAACATAACGAAATGTCATACTGAAAGTACTGTACTTGTAGCCAGAGATTGCAATTACAAGTAGACCTTTAATAATTTCTCATACAATGATCACATACAAGTCATACAAGTCATACATTATCTTTACTGGTAAAACCGTCTGTACTTAAGTCGTTAACAGTTAAGGTAGTTGGGATATTAGTGGGGAAAAAAGTATGCTGGGGGTGCCTAAATCGGTGTTCCAGGGTAGTAGGAAGAATAAGAAGTATTTGTGATGATGCCTCTACTACAGGTGTCTAACTATTATGACTTCAAATAAACAAGTACACTATTAATATTCTGAGCTGTGGTGTTCTGAAAGAATTTAGGTCAACTACCTTTTCTTAAGCTTCTAGTTAAGCAAACTTCCCAAGTCCAACTAAATGGTCACTGAGAACTAACCAGGAGGTCTATGGAGTACCAACTGTTGAACATGCTCTTTATAGCAGTCATTACTACTCTGCTGGAACAAGCACAAGTAGATATGAGGTCACTGGAATGTATGTACTCACTGGTGTGTACATACTGAGATACTTGAACTATGGACACGCTCTTTTGACTATTTGAAAGGTTTTATAACGCTTTTCAGCTTTGCCAGTTGTTATTATGAAAGTGCACTGCAAGATGGAACGTTCTTCATCTCTCATAGTGACTTCCTACTTCTCATTGAGTAGGACACTATGAACCACTGTACTGAGCTTGAATTACTGTACCCAAAGCTCCAGGAAGAGATGTAACTGAAGTTCACCATCTGAGCCCAAAGCTCTTGGGGAGTCTACTGACAGTTTTTCTTTCTATGATCTTGTTCTGTACAAGTATGACAGAGCTGCTCCAGATTAAGAAAATGAATACACGCTCAAAAGGAGTTCGTCAGAGGCTATATTGGCTCATTTGACAGTACATACTTGTAGATAGCAGAAATAATACGCCTATATGACAGCTTTCCCAAGTACAAGTAGTGCACAAGGGCCACATGACTACTCGTACTTGTAGCCGTGTTGTTAGTCTCAAGGCATTGACGTCTACACTCCATATACTGATTGCTAGCTGGTGATCTGTGATATCATTTATTCTGATGTATCTGCTGATATTCTCAGACGTACAGTATATTCTTTTGAGAGCATCAGGTTCTATCCAAGTGTCTTTGTCTAAACTATTCTTCAATCGATGAGAGATGCTACAAGTCTTCAAGATGAAGAGGTATATTCTAGAAAAGTGCACACTCTTTTACAGGCAACACCAACAACTCTTCAAACATATATTATACATCAGCAGTCTATTTTTCAAGCGATCAGTCATCTTGCTCAACAAGGTGACTACAGCAATAATACTGTTAGTGATGATAGACTTAGATCTCCATACTCCTTTCAAGAGATAAGAAACACAGAGGTTGATGTCTAAAGCATGAGACAGACTTCTCACTTCCTGGTCTTCTAAGTATTCAACTATATTCTTTACAGAATACTTGACAGCTGAACTGTCTAGACGAGTGACAGCGGTGTGCAATGATCTGTTCGGTTCTAGAGCATGATGACTGTAGACTGTCACTAGCTAACCGATAGAGCTACCCATTGTTGAGGATCTAAACTGGCCCTAGATTCAGCACTAGAAGAAGTCAATAACTCCAAGCTTAAGACAGTAGATGTACTTCTTCTATGACTATATCTATACCTCGGCAGATCTACCAGGGTAGTCTTGGCTGCACTGGGGACGTCATAGAAGCATAGGAGCGTTTAATAGGTGCATCTATCAGTATGAGCTATCTTGCTTTGTTTTCACTCTGCTTATCTCCGCTTATCTCCGGACAACTAAAAGTGTCAAAATGTCTTAGACAAGACACTTCACATAGACACGTCTGCATTATCAATGACACCCATGTTGCAAAAGACGCTAACCACTGCCAATTCTAGTGTAGCACCAACAAGTTTTGGTGTTGAAACGTGGTCTAATGTGGTACTCTGTACTTGTTGTGGTGCTTAGTCATAGCTCTTTGGTAGTTGTTTTCTTTTGTTATTCGTGTGAAATTTCAAAAGTTCTGTTGAACCCTGACTAACCCTGACTAACCCTGGTTGTCCTTTTCCAGACATTTCAAATTCCATACTACAAATTGTACAGTATTAGTCATTTTCCCAACATGTCCCACTTGTACCTTATTATGACTCTAAAGGTTAGTTACTTGTACGGTATCTGACACATGTGTTATCTATCTGGTGTCTGAGTCACGATCGGTTATTGAAGGTCGCAGCAGATGTTGACGTGAGTCACCTGAAGCATGCCGAAACATGCTGTACCCCAGACATTGACTGCCATGTTTTTTTGTTATGTATTTCTATGTCCTCTTCTCACTATGAGTCACCTTGTTTTCAGCTTACTCAGCCTACTCTAAAGTCTCCACCTTAATTGTTCAACCTCCTAAAACCAGCGACAGCTCCAACTACCTCATTCAACCCCGGAAGCCGCAACCAGGCCGAAACGCACCTTGGGGGCTGGACATTCTGTTTGTGTAGTAGTGCAGATGCAGGTCACGTGCCCCGAGCTCGGAACGTTCGGGATTCTTTTTCTTGGCGTAGCGGTGGTAGTGGGAAAATGACAACACTACTGGTAAGATGCGGCAAAGTCGGAAAACAAAAAATAAAATCAAAAATCAATCCCCCATACGTCTCTTGCCCAATTTACCCTATCGCCACCGCCACTGACTCTTCTGACAGCCTAGCAATGACTCCCACTTTTGTCATGTCCCCTACAGCTACCGTGGCTTAAAGTTTGCCAATTTTCACTCCCCCCAAAGGCTAAATTTTCCAGCTCTCTTTTAGTCACACCTCCACTTGTACAAGTACAGTCTCGATCTCACCCCACCAACCTACCAAATGTGTGGAATTTTCGCCGCCTACAAGCTGCCCGACGTGGCCGAGTACAAGACCCATGCGCTGCAACTGTCCAAGCGGATCCGACACCGAGGCCCCGACTGGTCCGGCAACACCTCCAAGAACTCGACCATCATTTGCCACGAGCGTCTGGCCATTGTCGGTCTGGACACCGGAGCCCAGCCCATCACCTCGCCCGACGAGAAGATTGTGCTCGGCGTGAACGGCGAGATCTACAACCACCGAATTCTGCGAAAGGAGTTCCCCGACTACAAGTTCAAGACCCACTCGGACTGCGAGCCCATCATTCCTCTGTACGAAAAGTACGGCATTGACGCGCCCAAGAAGCTGGACGGCATGTTTGCCTTTGTGCTGTACGACTCGGAGAAGGACCGAATCATCGCCGCCCGAGACCCCATTGGAATCACCACCCTGTACATGGGCCGATCCTACAAGAACCCCCAGACGGTGTGGTTTGCGTCGGAGCTCAAGTGCCTGGTTGACGACTGCGACGAGATCAAGGCCTTCCCCCCCGGCCACGTGTACGACTCCGAGACCGACAAGATCACCCGGTACTTTGAGCCCTCCTGGTGGGACGGCAACAAGATCCCCACCAAGCGAGTGGACTACAAGGAGCTGCGAGAGGCTCTGGAGGCCGCTGTGCGAAAGCGACTCATGTCCGAGGTGCCCTACGGCGTTCTGCTTTCTGGCGGACTTGATTCTTCGCTGATTGCGTCTATTGCCGCTCGAGAGACTCGACGAGCTGCTCCCGAGAAGACCGTCAACCAGGACCTTGCCGGTGTCGACGAGCAGGGTCACCTGACCAACTCTTCCGGCTCCCGACTCCACTCCTTCTCCGTGGGTCTTCCCGGAGCTCCCGATCTGCTTGCTGCTCAGAAGTGCGCCGAGTTCATTGGCACTATTCACCACGAGTACACCTTCACCGTTCAGGAGGGTCTGGACGCGCTGCGAGACGTCATCTACCACCTGGAGACCTTCGACGTGACCACCATCCGAGCCTCCACCCCCATGTACCTGCTTTCTCGAAAGATCAAGGCCGGCGGAGTCAAGATGGTCCTCTCTGGAGAGGGTTCCGATGAGGTGTTTGGCGGCTACCTGTACTTTGGAGCTGCTCCCTCCCCCGAGGCCTTCCACACCGAGTGCGTCCAGCGAGTCAAGAACCTGCACTACGCCGACTGTCTGCGAGCCAACAAGTCGACCATGGCCTGGGGTCTGGAGGCCCGAGTGCCGTTCCTGGACAAGCAGTTCCTGGAGGTGGCCATGAACATTGACCCCCGGGACAAGATCATCGACAAGGACCACATTGAGAAGTACTCGATCCGAAAGGCCTTTGACGTGTCCGACGAGCCCGGAGCCGAGCCCTACCTGCCCGACGAGATTCTGTGGCGACAGAAGGAGCAGTTCTCCGACGGAGTGGGCTACTCGTGGATCGACGGTCTCAAGGACGCCGCCGAGACCACCATCACCGACGAGCAGCTCAAGAACCCCAAGCCCCACTGGGGAGCCGACGTGCCCAAGACCAAGGAGGCCTACTGGTACCGATGCATGTTTGACGAGCTGTTCCCCCAGCCCGCTGCTGCTACCACGGTCATGCGATGGATTCCCAAGGCTGACTGGGGATGTGCCGAGGATCCTTCCGGACGGTACGTCAAGAGTCATGCTGCTCATAAGCAGTAACTGAGTGAGCATACGAGTGTGAGCGTAGCGAACACGAGAATGTGAACGGACCTATAGCGAGCACAATGAAGAACGAGCAACGCGAGTGATGAGTTGTGTGAGCGTGATGTAATTAAAATAACTATGAGAAATCGAACGAGCGAGCGAGTGAGTGGTACACGTTGTGCTAGGAGAGCTACTGTATGTACAAGTAGGCTGCCGTAGTGTAGTTCTGCTTGCACGTTTCAATGATGTCCTAAGAGGGCTAGTGTTGCACTGGTCTTTTCAAAAAGTCAGACTGAGCCTCAAGAGGTCAGAGCACTGTTCACGTTAAGAGAGCTACAGTACGGTACTTGTAGTCTTACACTGGGCCTCTGTTTTCTTTTTCTGAAATCTGACGGTGGCTCAAGAGGTCTAGGAGCTGAAGTGCAGGGTGGTGATTGATGTATATGGACAGGGTCTTTTCGGTGTCTTTTGTTCTATGAGCACTAGGTCGTCCTTTGAAATGAAAGAGTACATCTAAAGGTCAGAGGCTATACTGTGAGCACCTATTATAATACTGCAGCACAATTCTCCAGTATCCGTACCTGGTACTGTACATCTAGTAGAACGTCCTCTTGCTGCTCGCCTCTAATCTGACATCAGGACAGTTCTAGGACCTATGAGCCAGGGGCGAGCTTGCGAGCTTCTGGCGTATGTAATTAAAATAACTATGAGAAACTCTGGGAACGAACGAGCGAGAGTAGCGAGTAAGTGAGTGGTACACCTTGTGCTAGAAGAGCTAGCTACTGTACCAGGTTGTGAAGCTCTGGGTCTTTTCAAAAGTCAGACTGAGACTCAAGAGATGGATCTAGAGTGCTGTTTCCATATTCGGATGAAGTGCTAAGAGATCTACAAGTAGTGTAGCACTGGTAAGACAGATAGAGACTCAGAGGTGGAAGTTCTGTTTTCACATTTAGATGAAGTCCTAACAGAGCTAGTGTAGGACTGGGTCTTGGAGCTGAAATTAAGCAGTAAAACGGAAGGTAACGGTATAGTACCAACCAGCACCCACTGGAGTTACAATTCCAAATAGCATCTGAATTAGACCATTTTGTTCTTCTTGTTATACTTATTCCATTTACTATTTGTTCATTTATTTATACATTTTTTTTATAAAAAACTTCGGTATAGCTTAATCATAGTATGTCGTTTTCTCGCTGTATAGTAGAGATACACGTATTCCAAGATTACTGACATATTCACCAGATCTTTCTGATCATTTTGATACTACTTCCGACACTTTTTGGACGTTTTCTGGTTTTGTGTCCTGTTGACTGTAGTTGGCTGGTCTTTCCAAATGTGATATATATGAGCACTATGGAATGAAGAGTATATTTAAAAGTCAGGGGTATACATCAGCACTTATTTGGAGACGGCATCACAATTCTCCAGTAGATAGAGAAGCACATCTCCTCTTGGTGTAATGTCTAAAAGTTGCAGACTGCTCTAAATCTGACATCAGGACAGTGCACAAACTAAATCGCTCCTGTAGGGTGGCTTTTATTTTAAAGGCTTGTACTTAGTGAAGGTCCATTCATCTTCGCTTCGCTCACACTCTCTCGCTACAAGTATGTCTGTGGTCTCACGTCATCAGATACTCTCCAGTATCAGTGTACCCATTTCATATGTTGACTTCTGAGTCTGCTACTTTGGTGTCCATACCAGTCTGGCTATTAGTACATTATCTGAATCAAAATAGTTTCATCTATTAGATGGAAATGTCTTGTTCTCGTGCACGGCGATTCCAGGCGTCAGACGCTAACACGTCGGAATGGAGAGTTAGTGGTACCAAAATGATTGGAAAAATGAGGTGGTTTTGATGGTTGTGATGGTGTGACTGTGGCGTTGGTATTCAATGAAGTACGGCCTCTATTTTCACCATACAAGAATAAGGTGGTCCAAATAATGAACTTTGGAGATGGCTGTACGAGTACTTATTCATTGACTTGTTGTTATTCTCATATGAGATATTCCACCTGTTGTAGCTTCATGTTCTCTCACGTAATACAGATTCCCCATTTTATCCAACCTACTGGTACTGTACTAGTTTGTTGACCTAGGTCTCATGTTGAGACTGGAGACTGTGTGTGTTGAGACACTGAGAACCCACCTGGTCTTCACCTGTAACATGTTTAGCTTAGTAACGTCTACGAGAACACTCATTCCATCTTCAGTCTCACTTGGAGGATTATTCAAAGGCAAACTCGAAACTCTGGTGAGAGGATTTGAAGAGTTGCTCAACTAGGAGCATCTCACACTTGTCTCGTGTCAACACATTACTCCAGCAGATTGGTAGCCTGGAAGTGATGTCTACAAGCAGCAGACTGCTCTTGTTGTATACAAGTTGACCGAAGTCTGGTGTTCAAGATGGTTCATACTGGTGAGCAAAAATCAAATTGCTGAGAACGCCCTTGATCTTCACCCTCGTCTTCTCTCACACAATGATAGCAGCCTACAGTACTCATGTTCAAAGTCTGATACTTTCAGGACTGTTTCAGCGACCATCGGTGTGTTTTCCGAAGACCAATTATTATTTGAGCAACACTCATTCTCAGTTCCAGAAGGTCTGCTGTCTGTATTGCTTCACTGGGTTCCAACTGGTGCATTAACAATGATGTACTTGTATGATTTCAACCCCGCAATCACCTCTCTTTGTTATGTACAGCTCAACACTCAACTGCTTGATAATACAGCTCTGAATGGGTCCTTTCATTCATTGCTGACTAAAAGTTCTTGTCTGTTGCGGGTGACCTGATCATTGTAGACCATGACATAAATCAGAACCCAGGTACTGGTACTGGTAGTATCATGGTGTGCACTTGAGACAGTCTCCTGTGTATTCATCTATGGCTCTCACTTTGAGTTCAATATCTTTGTACATTTTCCATCTCATATCAATCAATTAATCAGACAAAGGGGCCCTCTACTTGCTCCTCTACTTGACACCCTCTACTTTAAAATATGACTTGGTGAGTAGCCATCAGATCAGTTCGAAAGTGGTACCAATAGATAGCCCTAGGGGAGGGGACTCGAATGGTCAACTTTTGGCCGTTGTAGCATCACTGTGTCAAATGTTAGGGCTTCTTCTCAGACAGAAACGAATGTACCAACTACATGCCAAGTGTCGGGTGTCTTTCAATTCATATTATAAATAGTAGCAGAAGAAGGAGTGATGTAATTTTGCTTCATACACAAGAAACATGGCAAGTGTCCGATTACTGCATTAATGGTCTGACCTTCTCAGTCTGTACGATTTATCTGATTCGTCAATTTCCATCTGAACTAACTGTTACAACCCCAAAAAAACACAACACACTTTCTCCCTAATTACTCGGTGCTCTTGCGTTGACCAAAGAAATCGACACTTTCGGACTGAGAAGCTTCTAATAGCCCTATGTCATTTCATCTGCTGTTGTGGCTCACGCGACACAACGATGACAGGTTTGGAAACTGCAAGACTGAGAACACTTATTGACAATCAATGAACAGTTCGAACTCTGGTGGGTGGAGTGTTATCAGACAGAATGGCATAACTGAGCTATCAACTCATGGCTCCTTAACTACAGCTATCCTCATCTTCTGTTGCAGATGACTGACACAAAACCAACGGTTTCCCCGACCCCGAAACTTGGAGATGTACTCCTTCGCACTTCAGAATCTTGAAAAGCGTTTAGTGGTATCTAGATGACCAACCTACGGTCTTGTGAAATTGCCATACATGTTGAACAAAAACCAATGGCAAGCAGAACAAGAACTATGGGACGTTCTCGTGGAACTTCAGAAAATACATGGGACAAGTTTGCAGCCTGGATAACAATGGTTCGGTAACTAATCAAATATCAAAACTCTCCACATCTTCGTCCGTCTGTTATCACAGGTTCATCACACAACAGCTTTCAAGAGGCCATGTTCAAAACGTTCCCACTTCCACTACACTCTGCAGGTGTAAAAAACTGGAAATATAATATGAGCTCTACGGTCTTATTCTATCTACCTTGACATAAATCATCGTTAGTTCCCTTTCGACTATCTACTGAACTTCTAGAATTTCTATCCGACAGCTCTTCTTCATCACAACTTTTAGAACATCATAACACAACGGCTTCAGAATGGAATCGAGAAAAAACTACATATTCCGGTTCTAAAACCTCGTAAAACACCCTTCCAATTCTCAGATTGCCAAAATCCCCAAAAAATTCCGCGGAATATTGCGGTAAATTCCAGATACTGGCAAACACGGTTTCCAAAATGGCAGATTTTCCGGTCCCTTGGCCCAGTTGGTTAAGGCGTCGTGCTAATAAGAAATTAGCCTCTTTGCAACGCGAAGATCAGCAGTTCGATCCTGCTAGGGACCATATCTTTTTGCCGTAGAAAGGAAGATTGGCATTGTGATGTGTTTCTTCTTCTTTCTTAACATCCCTCGTTTCTCTATTCTCCTTTTTGGCACGGTTTTCGGCTTTTCTTGACCCCATGTCATTCACTCAATTACTCATGGTTTACTTCATCCCAAGTAAATCTTAATAAGATTTTAAAAGATTGATTGAGAAACTGGAGACCGAGAGTTGGCTGCCATCATGGTGTTATTCGAAGGTGTTACGTTGCAATCATCAGGAAAAATCTGACATAAGCCAAAAACAACAAACGTCTTAGTTGTCTAAGTAAACTTCTACCTAAAATATCTACTCATTGAACTTTTAGTTTAGCCTTTTATCCCAGTAACCTAATTTATCAAAATCTGAACGCAAAATGTCTAAACCGCAAAAAAAAAAAAAAAAAAAAAAAAAAAAAAAAAAAGGAATACAGCCCACTCGCTGACGCTCGTGAGCTGTGAAAAAAAGATTACAGCACCCAGGATTCTCGTATGGTCTCCCACTACAATACTAACTAGGCTCTCTGGTGCTTGACTATGGCTGATCGGACGGGAAGCCGTATTTTCACCAGGATATGGCCGTAACCAAATCTCCGCAACGGAGAATTGAACTCCGGTCCCCCGCGTGCTGGTGTAAACCTGACAGGCGGAAATTCTAGCCACTAAACTATTGCGGATTTTTTAATTTCTTGGAAAAAGTGGCCACTACTATCAAATCTCTGCTGACTAAGCGAAATTTCGCGAAATACGCGTTTAGGAGTGATTACAAAAATATATGATATATATTTGGGATATTTAAAATTCATTAGAACTACTTTCAAGCTGATATTTCTAATATTGAGCTTCTGAGAGAATATTAAAGTCCCAAATTTCTGCAAACAATATATTGACTACTCTGACCAAAGTATGGAAACTAAAAGGCGGATAAATATGAAGAAAGAGATAAATGTCAGAGCGAAGAATCAATCCACCTACTGCTCAGTGGCTGCGATGGTGAACTTGATGGGATCCTTGCAAGCGTAGCCTCCGTTGAAGACGTAGACCACCTGTCCTCCATGAAGAGGGTCGTCCTTGGAGTTACAGGAGTAAAACTGGTTGGTTCCATACGAGGCCAGCTCCTTGACAGTCTGGTCGCCGTTGTAGGCCCATCCGCCGCTGTTTCCCTCAAGAGGAGGAGCAGCATGGTCCAGAACCTCGAGTTTGCCGGTCTGGACGTTGGCAAAGAGCTGACGGGGGTCCTGGCCCTCAGGGAGAACGTTGGCCATGGCGTTGCCGACGTCCTCGACCTTGAAGTACGAGTAGCCCTGTTCCAGGCCGTAGACCACGTCTCCCCCTCGAACCTGAAGAGGCTTCATGCCAGCAGCTCCCTGGCCAGGAATGACAGCGTGGAGAGAGTAAGTGGGGTGCTCGGATCGCTTGACAGGAGCAGCAAGAGCAGCAGTAGTGGCAGTGAGAAGGGTGAGAGTGTTGAAGAGCATGTTGAAGTGAAGTGTTTGAGGTGTAGTTGATGGAGTATGGAAAGGGAATTGAAGTGTCTTATATAAAAAAAAAAATACATTTGCTGTTCTATTTTGAACAGTCAGGTGAGCTCCGGGGGTATTTCTCAAAATAGCCCAGATCAGGGTCAATCACCTCAAAATAGAATCTCTCAATTGACTTTGATTAGTCCAGGAACGCCGTCTGCTTTTGGGTTTCGGTTAGCTAAAAATGGCATTGTTCATGCATGTGAGATGGGCGATGTGGTGAATAGTGGAAGCGATATATTTGCAAATTAGTAGTACCAGTCGATTCAGCAGGTGGAATTACCCGAGCAGCTTCTTTCTGGGAACCTCATCACTCCAATTACCCACTTTACACCGCTTTCCAAACTCCACCCCAACGTCCCCAAAGCTTAGTTAAAAATAGCTGCATCAGGGTCTTTTGTTCCTGTGATGTCATAATATGGGGTCTGAGACATGTGTCATGGGGTGGGCAGGTGTGTGGGGGTTTGAGTCGTATTGGAAGAATCTTTCTCACTTCTTTGACAATTGCACCTTCTGATGTCTACTGTACTTTATTGAAGACCATACTACAGGATGTACCCAGTGTACCGGTAATTGTAATAGCTATAAAATCCCCTGATAAATCACAAAGATACAGAGCCATTCTTCCCTGCAGACTCAAATCTCACTTCCCTGCAGGCTCCAGTCTCACTTCTATGTGAGCAATATGGTCTTGCAGAATGCAATGTAACGTCACCTACAGGGTTCGTTGAGGGCAAGTTCGTAGCCAATGGTAGAGGACAGTTCTCATGAGTTCTCTGTTAACGATATTAGACATCAGATGCTAAGAATAGTTATCTCAAGTTCATTTATCGTCTCTGAGCTGTGATAGACACATTTGTTCTTTCAAACATAAACCACCACTTGATATTTGTTTCTGTTTATATTTTGGTCACTGAAAATATACATCTGTTAGCATTTATCTTTTTATGTATCTTCTTAGCTGTTATTTCTTCGCTTAAGAGGCAGCCAGTCTAGGTTCACATAAATACAACGCTCCGTGTGTTGATGTAGATATTTACATCCTGGGAGCTATGGCATGCTCAGAAAATTGTCTTTGATTCATTGTTACTTGATATTCCAACTTCTTACATAACCAGCTTCATTGAACCAACCAAATAGCCACTTCGATCCTACATATCATTCAGTCTATTACACTCTCACTTATCATCATCCATTCATTGACTACAAATACAGAGAGGCGCAGAAAATAATGTCTCGCTTGATTCGCTCCTGGGCCGTCTCCATCTTGTCCTGAAGCGTGGCATCTCCAATAATCCGCGCAGCATTTCGCACTTCTCGACACACTTCATCGAGACGAGAAATGACTCGAACAATAATGCCCTCCTGCACACTGGTAAGCTCGGAGATGGCCTCAAAAGTCATGCCTCGAGCCCACTCGTAGACCACCTCAATGAGCCCAAATCTGCCCCGCTCCAAAAACTGCTGCTCGTCGGAGGTCATGATGACCTGTCTGTGCTCCAAGACGTCGGTCACGTGACCCACCAGCTGCTTGATGCGCTCTCGTCCCTTGTCCAGACGAGGCGTCACGGTGATGGGTTCTTCCACGTCCTTGGATCCCTCGTAGACAAACGCCGACAGCAGCGCGACAATCTCCTCGGGCTCGTAGTCGCCCAGGAAGTTGTCGAGCACCAGTTCGGAGATGAAGAGCTCGAAACCGGAGTTGATTTCGCACGCGACTCGGCCCTTGAGAAGCACAATGTTCTTGTCGTCGACGTAGTTGAGGTCCTTGAGCACCTGGACCCGCTGCTCGTAGTCGGGCAGCAGCTCGAGGTTCTGGTCGCTCAGCGACTGCCGCAGGTCCGCAATCTTCTTGCGAATCTCGTACTCCTCGTACTCCTGTTTGAACGACTTGAGGAAGTCCGAGTGCAGCGTCTTGACACAGGGGATCTGCGAGAACTCGATCTCGAGATGAATCTTCTCCTGGCACTTTTGCTGCAGCTCCATGTCCTTCAGTCTGTCCCAGGAGCACTCGGAGACGCCTGCCGAACGTCGGCAGATCTTGTTGATGATCTGGAACGCCTCGTCGACAGCCTGCTTGTCGTACCGAGCCACGTCCCGCACATTGTTGATGATGTACTTGGAGATGAACACCAGATCGGGGATTTTGACCGAGTACATCTCCAGCTTGCCCGACGAGGGAATCAGAGGCTGCAGAATGAGCCTGCAGTAGCCCGGTTGCTGGGGGAACAGCGGCAGAGTCGTGGAAGCTCCAACACAAGGGAAGGCCAGAATTGAGGCGGTTTCGCCAATCACAGGACGCGAAATGAACCCAATCTTGCGACTGGAGCCGTCGGCAAGATCAAAAATGACCACACGGCCGACCTTGAAAATGTCCCGCATGTTGGCAATCTTGGGACCCTGCGTCATAATGTACCGTTGACACTCTCTGGCAGCAAGCCCGATTCGCAGAACGTCGGCCATGTAGGGATCGCAGTCAGGGTAAGGGACCTTTTCCAGCTTCGACAGCAGCGTCTCGTTGGACTTGACCGACGCCTCGTGCTCAGGAAGAAGCAGCTGGTTGGCGTTTTCAGAAAAGGACCGTTTGATCATCTCCTCCACCTTCAGGGCCTCGATTCGCAGCAGGTTGAGAATCATGTTGTAGGTGAGCCGGAACTGCGACTTGAGCCGCGTGGGCTGGCCCAGCATCATCTCCTTGAGCTGGTCGAGCGGCGTCACCTCTCCAGGCACCATGATGATCACGGTTCCGGTCTTGTCGAGACCTCGTCGTCCTGCTCTTCCGGCCATCTGGGTGTATTCTCCAGGAAGAAGCGTTCTGAAAGTGGTTCCGTCGTGTTTTCTTGTTCCCGCAAACACGACCGTTCGCGTGGGCAGATTGAGACCCATGGCAAAAGTCTCTGTCGCAAACAGGACTCGAACCAACGACCGGGCAAACAGAATCTCCACCACCTCCTTGACAATAGGCAGCAGACCAGCGTGGTGCACGGCGATGCCTCGAGACAGGTACTCGCGCATCTGCAGAATCTGGGGCAGGTTTCGGTCGGCCTGCGAAAGCCGCGTCACAGCCTTGTCGAAAAACATGTGGATCTCGGACTTTTCCTTCTGGTTGCAGAAATCCAGACCCTGCAGGTACCCGGCAAACTGCTCGCACATTTTCCGCGAAAAGACAAAGACGCACATGGGGTGCAGTTTGAGCGCATGCAGCTTGTTGACCATCTGGACGAAATCGGACTTGGAAGGCATGGTAGCCGACTTCTGCTGTTTGGGCGTGATTTGCGAAGACCCTCCGCGAGCTCCGCCTCGTCCGCCTCGTGCTGCTCCGCCTCGAGCTCCTCCCCGAGCATTGTTTCCGCCTCTTCCTGCTGCTCCTCCCCGTCCTTGACCTCCAGCAGCACCTCCTCTTCCTCCAGCAGCACCAGCAGGATTGTTTGTTCCGCCGCTCATAATCTCCTTGGCCTTGTTGTAGCCGGCAATGAGAAACTGTTTCTTCTCGTCGACCACCTCGATCATCTGGTTCTTGCACCAGAGATAGTTGACCAGAGGAACAGGTCGTTTGGGGGTACTAATCACGTAAATGTCCTTCTGTTTGGTTCGACCGACCCAGTTGGCAAACTCAAACGTGTTGGGGACCGTGGCAGACAGCAGGATGAACTTGACGTGTTCGGGAAGCATGATGATGACTTCTTCCCAGACGACTCCTCGATCAGCGTCGTTGACGTAGTGAACCTCGTCGAAAATGACAAACTCCACGTCTCGGATGAGGTCGGCACCTCGGTACAGCATGGATCGCAGAATCTCGGTCGTCATGATCAGCGAGGACGCCTCAGGGTTGATTTGCACGTCTCCAGTGAGAATACCAACGTCGTCAAAAGTGTGCTTGAAATCTCGAAACTTTTGGTTGGACAGAGCCTTGATAGGAGAGGTATAGATAGCCTTGGTCATGTTGCGCTGAGCCATGGCAATGGCGTACTCTGCAATGACTGTTTTTCCAGCTGACGTGTGAGCAGCCACAAACACGGAATCGCCCTGTTCAAGATGATAAACAGCCTCCTTTTGGAAAGTGTCCAGCTCAAACGGGAACTCGCGGGCCATCTGCGGCACGAGCTCGTGGAAGTTGGTGATTTCCTTGTTCACGTTCACCACGTGGGCCCAGTCCTTGGCTTTTTGAGCCGTGTTGAACGACGTCTGAGCACGGCCAAACGTGATGTCGTTGGGCAGCAAATCGTCAATCGAGTGCTTCTCGCCCTCGTTGACAAGATCCAGATTACTAATCTGCTCGGACAGCTCGCCCACCAGTCCCGAATCGGCTCCGTGGGCTCCGGAAGTCGACTCCTCGTCCCGCTCGTCTTTGGCAAGCGCTCCCAGCTCGGAATCAGCTTCGGCCACGGATCCAACGATATCGAGGCCTCGGTCGAACCCCGGAGGCACGTCAAACAGACCGCTGGTGTCTCTGTGCAACAATTGGCCCTGTTCTTGCTTCTCAGCCAGGTCCACTCCTCCAGGCGCAAACGGCATAAATCCAGACCGGCCCCGGACGAAATCGAGTTTCGAACCCGCAGCCCGGTTCACAGACATGCTGTTTTTGTTGTTCAGATCCCCGCCGCTCACAGTGCTCTCCTTGTACCCCGTAATGTGGCCGTTGATTCCAAGCCGGTCAAACTGCACATCTGTGCGCACAGAAGCCTCAGGAAGGCCATATAGAGCAGGAGCAAACTCGACCAGCTTGTCCACGTGGAAGTCCTCGTTGATGTACTTGAGCCACGTCTGCGAAAGCTGCGGTTTGGGCGTCAGAAACGAGTTGCTGAGCTGCTCCTGGGTCTCCTGCTGAGTCAGAGCGCTAGAAACCCAACTGGAGGTCCGTTGAGGGTCGTATGCGAAATCGGAGTCCGTAGAGCCCGTCTTGGTGGCCGTCTTGGCACGCACAGACGCCAGAATGTCGCAGATCGGGTCGCTCATCGTGTTTATCTGTGGTTGTATCTAAGGCGGAGATAGATGTGATACACTTTTGCTGTATGCAGTGGGTTAGGGTAGGTGGAGGCAGACACAAACGAGAGGTGAGGTGAAGGTGAACTTGATTGATAAAAAGATTGATTAATAATCATGGTTTGTTGTTGTTTGATTATTGATTCTAGGACCTTCGTTTTCCATCACCTTCAGTGACTGTTCAAGATCGTGTATTTAAGGTGGAGTGTTTGGTTGTGGTTTAATGTGCTTAGTCATGGAAAGAGAAGCTGATAATTGAATCAGTCTTGTCAGTTTGAGATGGACGAGTATTTGGCTGCGATTCTGACGGCTTTTTAGTACGATTAAAATCACTTTTGCCGATTTTTGGTTTCGTTTGACCCTAGAAGTGGTACTCAGATGATCTTCTATCCTACTTGACTTAAGTCAACTAGCTTTGTTGAGAAAACTGCAGGCCTCCAGCTGGTCAAATAATGGATCAATTCGAAATCTGAAAATTCCAGTCTGCTCAGAACATGAGAGATAATATTTTGGCAGTTTTAAAACTTCAATTTCTTTGGTTTTGCAAAATTCTGACTGACTCATTATCTCAATCAATCCATATCCACCCCATTTGCAGTCCTTAACACATGTCCCATAATTGTTGCACTTCAGAAAATTGAATATTCTTCAGAAATGCGGGAAAGAGAATATCACGTGACTAAAAGTACAACAGCACTTCCACCCTTGCTCTACACTTGTCAATTCTGCAGACCCACAAGCAATTCAAGCCGTTCTTATCGTGCTTACATAATGCTTACATAAGCATATTTCAAAATTCAATATTTGAGCCCAAATTTTTTGACAGTCACAAACGAAGCCATCAAATAACCCTTTACCGCACTCCAATGACTCTCCCACCTTCTCCCACCACCCCAGATCAAATATCCCTCCTTGAAATTAGACTCCGCTTACATAAGCAATTTAAGGTTTTTCGAACAGGTCAGCTTGAAATTCTGGAAAAAAAACGGACAACATTAATTATTCGAGTAATAGAGATGGTAGAGACGAGATAAATGCCGGAATATGTTCCGAATGTCACCATTATCCATCCGCTTCTTCCAAACCTTATTCCCAACACTCGTTCAAGCGCAACTCCACCTCCACCTCACGTGACTTGGGATCAAATTTTAAGTGTGCAAAATTCACACCTCTCGAGTCTCCAACAACACTGCACAACATGTCGAACCCCATTGCTACCGGCTTTGCGAGCCGACTCGGCGGCGTGCGGTTTTACCGGGTGAAGGTGGCGCACCACGAGCGTGGCAAAACCCGGTTCCCCATGAAACAGATCCAGGGCAAGACGCTGCTGCGGCTCCAGTTTGAGGACTGGATCGGCAAGCGAAACATGAAGGGCGATGCCATCAGCAACAAGTACTTTTACCCTGCCAAGCACCACGTGCCCAGCTACATTCGGCCCCGTGAGGACAACGGCAACCCCAACCGTGACGATCTGACTGTGCCTGAGCCGTCGCGAGTGGACCCGTTTGTGCCCTTCCCCGAGAACCCCTACTCTCGAACCAACACGGTGATTCCCGAGTCTGTGCGGGAGCACATTGTCAAGGACGTGAACGTCAACCATCTGTCGCTGGAGGACGTGTCCATCAAGTATGGCATTCAGCTGGTGCGAGTGCGAGCTTTGCTCAAGCTCAACAAGGTCAGAGATTCTTTCCAGTGTGATGTGAGTATTAGAAGATGTGAAGGTAGACGGATGACGTTACCTTAAGGACTGTGTTAGGACTGTGGTAGACTGTTTTAAATGTCATGAAGATGCTCTTGAAGCGTCACCAAGACACCTTGGAGGTCATCAATGGTTGATGGTTCTAGGTGTTCTGATGACGTTTGGAGTTGTCTTTTGGGAGTTGCTTTCTAAGTGACTCTTAAGTGAAGAAGTTAAGAAGTCAAGAGGTTGGGAGTGGCCTCTTTATAGTGAATCAAAAGTGACACTCTGAATGAAAGGACATTTGGGGCACATTCATGAGGCATACTTAAGACACTTGAACCCTTCGATGCAGTCTCCATGTCGGTGTTCAATGAATCAAGTGTCAGAAGTGATTTACTCAGTGCTTCTGTGTCCTCTCAAGTGTCTCATGTCTTTCTTGATGTGTCTTCTTGATGACTCTTTTTCCAGTGCTCTCAAAGTGACACTATTGTTCTGAAAGTGACACACCTAAGTGATGTTCTGAGTGTCTGAGTGATGTTCAGATCATCGTCGAATTCATCGCACTTTTTGACGTGAATTTGATACCTCATTTTTGAAGTCAGATTTCCTGTCTTTTTCTTTGAAGTCAGATATCACATCTTCTCTTCTCACTTCCATCTCTGGCTAAAATGATGAATTAACAAAAATTCGATTAGTCTTGAAGACACCTACATGGTTAGAAATTTGCAGTTTCTGATAGCCCAGAGAGGAGGAGTTAAGAGAGGTGGATGGATTGTCTGGTTGCTCAGACATGAAAGGTACTTGAGTACTTCAAGCTGAGTCTCATAACGTATTCTCAAATCTAAGGAGATGCTTACTTATGAGAACACTGACACTTAAACTTGAACACTTCACCTGAAGCACTGAACACTCACACTTGAACATCAACTGAAGCACTGATCAATATGTGCCACTTCAAACACTTCAACACTTCAAACACTTCTACCTCCTTACAAAAGGATGTTGTCCGTTCGTGACCTTCGGCCACTCACTTCCGTGGCCACTTACTTATGTTGTCCGTTCGTGACCTTCGGCCACTCACTGCCGTGTACTAACCCAGCCCAAATACAAAAACGATCTGCGAAAGTACTCGACCTCGATCATGGAAATGCTGCCCCGGCTGCGAACCAACTACAACTTCAGCGAGCCCGACCAGAAGCGAGAGGAGCGGGTCTACTTTGCCAAGCAGCAGGGCCAGCAGAACCTGTCCGAAGTGCCCGTGCCCTCGGCCACCCGAGGCTCGCGGTTCATGACTCTGGCCGAGTCCGAGCCCTTTGGCCCCGTCGAGGCCGCCAAGCTGCTGGATCTGCCTCCCGCGGCCGACGTTCTGGAGTCGCTGCAGCACGTGGTGTCGGACCACTCGGAGAAGGCCGAGATCGAGCTGCAGAAGGCCAAGGAGCGAGGCGACGTGTTCGAGGTGGTCAACAAGACCGGCTCCAAGCCCAACGGAGTGGTGTTCCGATTCCAGAAGGCCAAGGTCGGCAAGGTGGGCCACCGATACGGCGCCTACAAGGACGACCGAAAGAAGGACCGAAAGGTGGTGTACGACCGACTGGGCAACCGCCAGTGGGCCAACTAATTGTAAATAGTGGTCGCAAGACTAAAATGTTATGACAGATGAAGTGAGCAAGAGTGTAGTGTAGAAGTTGAGATGGAGGTGTTGGATAGATTAGAGACATGGATAGATGGATTCAGGAGATGAGGGGCATTCGACATATCATTTTGTGGTGCTGATAAAGACTTCTGTATCAGATCCTATGCATGTAATTCCCTGAAATAGACAACTTCAGATACAGAAAATATCACGTCATGAAAGGAATACAGCTGAAATCAGGAGATCAAGGGCTTTCATTTGATATGCTGAATGCCTAAGAATCACCAGATTTTGAGAATTTCATCAAGAATGTTGTATCAGACCCAGAGCATGTTTTCTCTCAGAAAGCGTACAACTTGAGCTACAAGCATTATAGAACAATACGAGCTAGCCTAATTGCACCAGGAGATCAATAGGTTTCGATTGATATGCTGATTGCCCATAAAATATCTACATATGAGGGTTGTACATCGTCCAAGACAATTTTGCCAGGCTCTGAATTTGTGTTGTGAATAACTCTACAGAAAAACTCCACAGAGGCACAGGAGCTACACGGCTATGATGAGAAAATGCAGGGCTTTCGATTGGTACTTCTCGAGTGATTTGAGTCAGTTGTTTGAGTTCTGCTTCAAGTCATCTCCAACTGAGACTTGGGAGAGACAATTCTGAAGTAAATGCCTCATTTAATACTTATAGACTTTACTTGAGGAACTCCTCAGAAGACTCACAATCGGCGCTACTCGATTGATAAAGACACAGACAATAGCAAGTGCGCTATAATACAACAATCGACCAACACTGGTACACTCTAATTCCAACTTTCTATACGATTTGGTCGTCAACATGCATTCTAGCGGAAAGGTGATACCAATATCCTACTTAGGCTTTAGTTAGAGTATAACCTTGAGGACGAATAGCAATAGATGAGAGAAATGAAGATGTAGTAGAAGAGGTGTTTCCATGGAGATGTATATGTGTGTGTAGAGAGTAGCTGCCAGAGCAGTTTGTGACTATCTCCATATAATCACATCTGTCTCCAACGTCCCATTATCGTGCATTGCTCTTCTCCACCATTGTCTCACTTTTAACACACCTCTATCTTTACACAAAGAGATCTAGGTACAAGTACGTATTTGTCCAAGGTGTCCACGGCGTCCATCAGGTCATTAGCTCTTATTAGTCTCAATGCCCAAGAGGGGAATGAAAGTGGGGTTGAGTACTGGTAGAAGATTGGTTTCAGATTGAAGCACAGACCTGGATTGTTGTGTGGTTCCTGTGATTATTTGTCCTTGGTATTCTCATGACGTTCATAGACACCGTTCAAAGACATCTCACCGTTCAAAGACATCTCACCTTCGCTGACTGATTTCCATCGCAAACTCGTCTGAATCGCCTCGCACGTTGCACTGGCCCAATTCACTCAACCTAACTGGGAAGAGAGTCGACGATCATTTAAGAATGTGCTGATAATAGATGAGCTCCGGATGCTACTTGTGCTAGCGTTGTTCAACCACAGCTCTCAATGGCTAACTGTACTAGTTCAATTGACTCAACTCACTCAACCTGCACTCACATGCCTTGTCATTCATCTCCCACAGCATCTCATCAAGACGCAACATGCGCCTGAGATAGCGGGTTTAGGCAGTCGATCGCTTCTATTTCCGTTAGGCGATCACTCTATTTCTGTTTGGCGATCACTAATTTTCCCCGGAGCGACCCCACGTGCAACTAAGCTCTGAATTGGTGAGACAGATGGGTGAGGGATTGAGCGGGACAAGGTACTTTGGTATGGGCCAACTGTGGTGGTAGAAAGCTTAGTAAGCCGATTGGAATGCTTAGTCATCGTGATTTTGCACAACCGTTTTGCCGTTGCCAAGAAATGGCACATGGAAAACGCATTGGCATCAGCGATAAGCCGCAAGTCTAATTAGCTCGAGAACCTTGTCCTGAACGCCGGGCAGATTGGAACCTTGTCATGCCCGTATCCCAGGCCAATGCCATCAGAGAACACAGACCGTGTGTAGCCCTGGTGGGGAGCTACCGCAGTATAAAGCGTTGGTAATCCCATGAACTCCTCAGTAGACATCTCCACATCCCCTCATGGTCAACCTCCTGGAAATCTCTACCGGCCTGATGGCTGCGGCTGGTCTGGCCAAGCGGGCCAACTCCACCTCGCACCACATTGAGGTGCCCAACATCGGCAACGACGCTCTTCTGGAGTGGGGCTTCATCGAGGCCCAGAAGATCTTCAACACCTCGGCGTCCAACTGCACCAAGTGCCAGCAGGGCATCAACCTCGGCAAGTACATCACGCTGGCGGCCCCCACCGTGACCCCCAACCTGCTGGTCAAGCTGTGCAACTTCTACAAGTGGCAGGACGACTGCGACACCTGGCAGGGCAGCGACATCACCAAGGGCAACCCCGGCAAGCACCTGTCGCAGGTGTTCACCCTGATGGACGCCTTTGGCCTGGATGGTCAGAATCTGTGCTACTGGCACGCCGACAACACCTGTGACGCTGCTCCTGTGCCTGCTCCCGATCTCTCGTCCTGGTGGCCCGAGAAGCCCAAGAACCCCCCCAAGATCGAGTCGTCGTACAACGAGACCTTCAACGTGGTCCATCTGTCGGACTTCCACCTGGATCTGCGGTACCTGCCCGGCCAGGAGGCCTGGTGCGACGCCTACATGTGCTGCACCGTCGAGTCGCACAACAAGAAGGCCCTAGCTGCCGGTCTCAACCACACCGTCCAGCCGGCCCAGAAACTCGGCTCCTACCACTGTGACGCTCCCGACACGCTTGTGGAGGACTCGATGAAGTCCGTTGGCGCTCTGGCCCACGCGCGGGACTTTGAATTTGGAATTTTCACCGGCGACATGGTCTCCCACGACCTCCAGGACTGGCTGTCGTTTGCCCACACCTACCAGTCCGAGGAGGAGGTGTACTACCTGATGAAGAAGTACCTGGGCGACATCCCCATGTACCCCACGTTCGGCAACCACGACTCGTACCCGTACTCGCAGCTGGCGCAGAACTCGTCTGGCTTTGCCGGCGACTTTTCCTGGAACGCCGAGCTGTCGGCCAAGCTGTGGAAGGACTTTGGCTGGATCAACGAGACCACCGAGGCCCAGGCCCAGCACACTTATGGCTCGTTTGCCGTGACCACCAAGCGCGGTCTGCGAGTCATCTCCATCGACTCCAACTTCTGGTACGGCGACAACTACTACAACTTCTGGAACATTTCGCAGCCCGATCTGTCTGGCACCTTCAAGTGGCTGGTTGGCGAGCTGCTGCAGTGCGAAAAACAGGGCCAGAAGGCGTGGATCATGGCCCACGTGCCCTCGCAGGAAATGGCTGCCGTTCCCTGGACAACCGAGGTGTTCCGCCAGGTGATTCGACGATTCTCGCCTCACGTGATCGCAGCCAACTTCTTCGGACACACCCACGCAGACCAGTTCAACGTCTTCTACGAGGAAAACAACAAGTGGACCGAGGACTCGGCCATCTCCGTGGGCTGGATCACCCAGTCGGTCACCCCCATCGACACCTACAACCCCGCGTGGAGATACTACGAGGTGGACACCAAGACGTTCGAGATCATGAACTCCAAGAACTACTACTCGCCGCTCAACGAGACCTATGACTTCAACATCAACAAGTACAAGAACGAGACCCTCGGCAACTTCACCTACAAGGTGTACGAGCCCCAGACCCCCAAGCAGATGACCTGGCGATGGGAGTACTCTGCTCGAGACGCCTACGACCCCAACAACACCTGGCCCGATAACGCGCCGTTGAACGCGACTTTCTGGCACAGAGCCGCCAAGGGCATCATCGAGAACCCCGCCCAGAACCAGCTCTACTACGACCACTACTACCGAAAGTCGCCTTACACCCAGCAGGGCTGCAACCACAAGTGTCTTCAGGAGACATACTGTTCGTTTGTCGGCGGTTCTCAGGGAGAGAGATCCGAGTGTCTGAAGCTGAAGACGCTGCCTCCGTTGTAGAGAAGGAAGTTTGAGGAGCGAAGCGACGAGAACTTCTGTACTTTTTTTTCTGTACAGTACTTGTCTTGGGGATGTATTTGGTGTAAATAGAAAACGATCAGAAAGTAATACATTTAGATTCTTGTGGTAAGAAGTTGACCAGAGTAGTCTTTGGGGAAGTATCAAGCAGTTTGTAAACTCTAGTGAACTCCAGGGAAATATCTCCTCTTTTGACCGAGTAGTAGAATGTAGTGCTTCATCTGGGTATCCCAACCAAATATCACTTTTCTCATCTTCCAGTTGTAGGTGGAAACATGGGGGTATTTCAGGAGTCTTAAGAAACGCTCTCCAATCTCCTTCTTCAACTTGCCATGTTTGTATCTCCCATTTTGAACTCATGGTATCACTTCTCCTTCATCTTGGTATCTCAGAGAAATATCAATGTAATCATTTATCCTTCATAGATAAAATGATATGGGTATCCAGGGACTCTCAATAGCCCCCCTTGAATCTCCTTTTTCAACTTTCCATCTTAATTCCTCCCTTTCTCCCCTCTGATACTTATACTGCCCACATTCCACCACCAAGGTTCCTGGAAGGGTTACGGAGCTAGATTCGAGAAGTTTGTGGGAGAAAGAACAGTCTCATAAGAGATAACGTGATTAAGCCGCACGGAAGATTGCTCGTGATTCTTTTGAGACCCACAGTGACGTTTTTGAAGAATGTCTGCATTCATGACCTGTTATTATGAGAAGTGTCAAGACATGGACAAATGAAAGGGAAAAGCATTTTTCTGTGTTCAGAATTAGTAGCTAGACTGACAAGAGTAATACAGACTAGTTTCCGAGCCAGCCCATCAATATTTGGTGCTGTCATTTCGTAATCCTGACTTGCTTACATAATCGCTTACATAATCAACTCATATTTCAAGGCCTCATTAAATCACTTTCAAAACAAATAAGCGAGCTGAAAGTAGCTTGGTACACCCCTGTAGAGCTATATTTGCACCCCTCATAAGTCTCTTCAACATAGCTCTCGCATTTGTATGCTTACGTAATCCGATGACTAAGCAGATCTGACACTTACTAATCCAATGCTTACGTAATCCGATGACTAAGCAGCACTGCCCCCTTTTTATCATAAAAACGCAGCTCCAGGAAAATCTCCTTCTTCGTCAATTCACCGACAGACGGCACAGCAATGGAGAATGTCTCATAGCAATGATACATTCCACGACGCTGGGTGTCTTAAAAACCGAATTTTGAGTGTTGATGTGAAGTGTCTTAATTTTGAGTAAATATGTGGACTTAAAATAAGGAAAAATGCGGCTAATAAAGGGAAAAATAGAGTAAATAGACGACGAAAAAAAGATAAATGCCACAAAATTGGAACGTATTGTCTCGTATAGATCTCACACTTCTGTCGTATTTCGTTCTATTTTTAGACATTTTTTGCGTGCTATTTCCAACTTCGTATTTCCAACTCTATACGGCTGCTAAAGTCTTGAGTGGGTCCCTTATAGAAAAGCGGCTGAAACGGCTTATTAAGGTGATGGGATGAAGAGAGTGTGTTTGTGTTGTGGAGAAAAAATGGAGCAATTCAGCAGTTGTGTTGTTTTTGGTGCCCCATTTTTTCTGTATTTCCCCTGATTTTACGCGATTTTTCGAAATTAATTAGATTTTTTCTCATTTTTCGGGTACAAGTAAAAATACCGCTCATGCTGTGCTCATGCGCATTCGATAAGGTTGATCTGAAGAATGGTGAGACAGATGGAGACGTGTTTGGTAGTGTGTTTTCGCGTATACGAGATAAAGAGACGGCGAGGCGGCTGAGAGGGGGAATTCTGCGAGTTTAGCAGTTTTCTCATGAATTTTCCTGGTTTTTTGCGCATTATTCTTGCTTTTTCACCCTCCGCGTTTTAACTTGATTTCTCAGTAAGCTCAGGTATCGTAAATGACACGAAAAGGCCAAGACGTGTCACACGCGTAAATCAGCAGAGGGAGATAAGCGGGAGAAGCTGGGAACTATTCTCGGCGCCATTAGTGCCGGTCTAGCTCGGTTAGTCTCTAAGACACCTACAAGGACCAGAATAAGCCGCTTGAAGGGGTATAGAGTAACCTTGAGGGAGATGAGAAAGGAGTGTTTTTGGGAACAATTATGTAAGCAAACATATCAATAGTATTATATATTCCTGTTCCTCTCGTCTCGGCGATCATTTTGATATCCTCATCTCCCTTCCAGCTCGTGTCAGTCGCGAACACACTAAAAACGCAGATATCCAATCCAAATGCGGGCATATTTATCCTCTGCACTTTCTTATCTGCCCTGAACTCTGTGTTTAATGATGCGAAAAATAGCTGCGAAAAACAATCAGAAAAAAAACATCAGAAAAAATCAGAAAAAACTAGCAAATAATAAATACGCTAGCCAGACCCCTATAGGACCCCACCCAACCGCCCGCTACTGCCGCGCTTGCAGGCCGCTAAAAACCAGCCTAATTTCGTGCCTCGGATAAACCTATCCGTACACTGCATCCATAAATAGCAAGTGGTGATGTTACCGAAGAGGAGAAGGGCAAAAAAAAGTAGCATAATTACTTGTACGGCATGTACAGCATAGAGTAGGTACAAAAAGCGAAAAAAGATGATTTTGCTGGTGGACCTGCCTGGGACTTGAAACTCGGTCCACGTTAGCGCCTTGACTAGTGTCTTATTTGCCTGAGGCCGTTGTATGGCACTAACCCTCAACCCCTTAATATTAGCTGTCTAAGGAGGAGACGAGAATAGAGGGAAATGAGAAACAAAAGAAAAAACAAAAAAAAACCAAAAAAAAACAGCCCCAACGAAGCAGAGATTTGAGGGGAAGAAGAAATGTAGCCCAGGAGATATAAAGCCCTCAATGCCCCCACCCAATATCCTGGGCTAGTGCATTTGCCACTTTTGTGCTTTTGCACTTTTGCACATTTTCCATTTGCCACTAACCTCACTTTCTATTGTCCAAATCTCAGTTCACCTCAGTCTGCAACCCATCGACTCTAAAACCTTATATAAAAGGTGCTGACACTTTTGCATCCGTGATATCTGTCCTTTCACAACGACACTCTGCACTCTCTCTCAGCGACCATGGCGATCCCCCGAAGAGTCACCCGGCTGATCGTGGTAGCCCTGGTGCTCGGCGGCCTGCTGCATCTGCTGGTAGCCGGCGGAATCGGCCGAAAACGCTACGCCTTTACTAACGACATGTCGGACACAAACACTGCGACAGACACAGACACAAACACAGATCCAGAAAAAGCCGCGGAACCGCAATACGCGGTCGACAACGTGGTGACGGAGCCGGACACGTCACACCTCCAGCTGACGCCGCCCGAGCGCGAGGAGCTGGAGAAACAGGCGCACGAGCAGGTGACGCAGGAGGAAAAGGAGGCCACGCTCAGCAAGCAGCTGGACACGGCCGAACACAAGCTGTACGCGCGGGCGTTTTCGGCCTTCTACGACCAGCGGCCCCAGCGCCTCGACATCCCCAAATTCGACCAGTACGGCGAGCTGGGCAAGTTTGACGAGGGCAAGCTCAAGGGCCACAAACTGACGGAGGACCGGCTGCGGCAGTTTCTGCAAATCGACCCCAAACACGTGGCGCAGATGGCCGAGCTGCACGCCAACCTGCTGGCCGAGCTGGACCGGGTGCTGGACGATTTTGGCGACCTGACTAAGATCTACAAGGGCACCGGAATCGCCATTGTGGCAGGAGCGCGGTTCATGCCCATCGTGACCAACTCGCTGCGAATGTTGCGGCGCACGGGCTGCACGCTCCCCGTGGAGGTCTTTCTGGCCAACCAGGAGGAGTACGAGGTGCAGCTGTGCGAGGAGGTGTTTCCGGCGCTGGGAGCCGAGTGCCGAGTGCTGCCTGATGTGCTGGGCAAGGCAGCTCTGCGCAACTTCCCGCTCAAGGGCTACCAGTTCAAGATTCTGTCTGCTCTGGCGTCGTCGTTCGAGCACGTGCTGCTGCTGGACGCCGACAACATCGCCATCAAGGACCCCTCGGTGGTGTTCAAGTCGGAAGTGTACCAGAAGTACGGCTACATTCTGTGGCCCGACTACTGGGAGCGGTCTACTCATCCCGAGTTTTTCACCATTGCCGGTACGAAGCTCGGAGGCCTGCGGGAGGACATGAAGAAGGGCAACGAGGAGGACAACGAGCCGCCCAAGCTGGCGGACCTGGTCAACGCCATGCCCAACCCGTCGACCGAGTCCGGCCAGGTGTTTGTCAACAAGAAGGACAAGTTCCGGGCGCTGCTGCTGGCCACCTACTACAATCTCAACGGCCCGCGGTACTACTACCCGCTGTTTTCGCAGGGCATGATGGGCGAGGGCGACAAGGAGACGTTTCTGGCGGCGGCGGTGGTGCTCAAGGAGCCCGTGTACCAGGTCCCGCGGCACGTGCAGGCCATTGGCCGGTGGTACAGAGACTCGTTCCACGGCGCAGCCATGCTGCAGTTTGATCCCATCAAGACGTACCAGCTGTACGGCAAGGCTGCTCGAGGCGAGATTGACGAGGCCACGCGCAACAAGCTCGTGGAGAAGGAAGGAATGTTCATGCATACAAACTTCCCCAAGATGAACCCGCGCGAGCTGCTGGACAAGAAGCTGCTGCGGGACGACGAGGGCAACCGGTTCCGGGCGTTTGGTCCACGAACGGGGCTCAACGGGTTCCTGCCGACGCGGGACCTGGAGCTCGAAATCTGGCAGGAGGCCGAGTGGATGACGTGCCGGGACATCAAGTTTGCCAACTGGAAGGGCGCGGACCGCGAAAAGCTGTGTGCCGAGGTGGCCGACCAGGTGGACTTCATGCTGTCGACCACCGACAAGTGATACACCGACAAGTGATACATATGGGTATTGGATATTGGACAAGAGAAAAGAGGAGGATTGAAAACAGACAATGGTGCATAGGACGATTTGGGTAATAATAGATTGATTGAGGAGATGGTGAGGGGGGTGTAGACAGGAGAGATAGGAGAAGTGAAGGAGATAGAAGAAGAGATGGAACATTGTAGGAGGGTAGAAAGGAGAAGAGGTAGAGGAGAAAAGTGCATATTGACACTGATTAGAAGCTGTCAACAGGATGGAACCCTCAAGATGTATATATTGTAGAACCGGAGATATTGTATGTCTGGGTCTTCATCATAGTCCAGACAATGTACCTATTCAGTGTCTGGAAACAATGTCTTTTTGTAAGAGTAAGAGCTAAAGACTTGAAAAGTAGAGGAAACGAATCATTATGAGTATCTTGGTACTTGTACAGTAGTCATTTAATTACCACGAATCAAACATGTGGATATCGATCTGAGAATCTATACGTTCATACTCTTGTTGAGGCTGAGTAGAAGGAAGGTCATTGTAACGAAGTTGGAGGAGGTATCTTAGATCACGAGTAATAGAGACACTTGAGAGTCTTGGAGAGAGTCCATTTTTGGGTGTCTTAGATAACTAAGTAGACATCTTTACTATCGCCTGGACTCGACTAGCTACTGGTATGTACTCAACTAGAATAGAGACAATACATAAACTATAGCTAGAGATATGTCATGTAACAGAGTCAAAGAGAGCTAACATTGAAGGGACTGTGTTGGGGTAGAGTGCTGACACGTGTACCCGTATAGCTGGCCAATTAAAACACAGATAGCTATACGAATAACGATGACTATATGACAATTCATATTGCATCCCCACTTTTGAAGAAGGAATTACACTGTCCTGCATGTGACTAGTCAGAGAGAAAATATTGGAGGGTCAATATACCTGTGATCGGTTAGTTGGATACACTATCGTATAGAGAAGGACGAGGCGAGTATTTTGGTCCGAATATCGACGTACTTCGGCTTACGTAAGCCTGTTCTGAGTGGTTCCAAAGTGTAGCCTCATGACGATGTGATTATTGAGAGAAGAACAAGGCTGTCTATGATTAGTCATTACTAACGGCAAAACCGAGTGCTCATACTCACACACAGACAGAATGATAGTGTCTACATATACGGCTGAGCATCTCAGTGATGAATATGTTAGGATGATTCAAAGGTTTCTCTTGGGGCTTGAACATCTTTTTCTATGGAGATGTAAGAGAGGCTCATGAGAGTAGTATAAATGTTAGATGGTTGAGGCTGGAGAAAGTATTAATAGAAGCTGGAATAAGTTACTGCTAATACTAGTTACAATACACGACTGTTTATATTGTATCCTATCATGTCGCAGTCTTCATATAGAACCATTTGACTAACAATGTCAGCCCCAATACTGCACTGCCAAGATCAGGTGTTCAAAGGAGTTGCTGTCTCCATTATATATATAGCCTCTTGTATTCCCTGTTCATATCTTTCACTTCAACAATGATTGACAGAGGACGCAGGTTTGTCGTGGTGAAGAGGTCCCACAGGAACCACCACTTGAATCCCAAGATGGACCAGGTACAAGTGCTCGGAAGCTGGATCCGCGTCATAGAGAAACCAGCCGTGATGGTGGACGTCAACAAAAGTCTGCATCCCAGCTCTCGACACATTCCGCTCGAGATCATGGCGTCCATCTACGAGTGTGCAGACATCAAGACCAGCGTCAATCTGCGAGAAGTGAGCTCTGCGTGGTACGGGGTCTTTCAGATGTACGACGAGGTGTTCAAATTGAAAATCGAAACTCGTAATAATCGTTTGCAGGCCGTGCGACTTCGACGGAGAGTCAGCTCGTGGGGAGACTGTGTCCTGAAGTACGCCGCCCGTTTGAGGCGTTTGGACGGTGAGTGTTAAGTGGGGAAGTAAAGAGTGTGTTGAAGAGTTCCTTGAATGCTTTACCACTACTGGCAGATCGCTCATTGAAGTATCAACTAACCATAGACAGCTACAGATTGGCCATATTGTCCAGGGAAGGAAGATACGGAGAATTTGGGAAAAATACATTCAGACGACGTGCCAGACATTAGGTGGCCCAAGTACGAGTACCGATATATGCTGCTACTTGTAAAGGAATTCATCTTGACTTTCATGTAGCTTCCATCTTGACTTCCATGTAGCTTCTCATATTTTATAACCATAAGAAACAAAATAAGACACAGAAACTTACACCAGCAACATAGATGAATATTGGTGAGTGCCTTTGCATCTGCTTTTTAAGACTAAACGACTGGGAAACCTGTAGAACCCCTATCTTGTCAGATATGGCCATTTTAAAAAAATGAATTAGTCAGCAAACATCAGAGTCACGTGTCCAATATTTTTCGGATTTTCATATCGCTGATGTGGTGGCTCAATGGTAGAGCTTTCGACTCCAGTCAACTTGGTTGTAATCGAAGGGTTGCAGGTTCAATTCCTGTCCATGTCAAGTTCTTATAGAACTGACAGTGGAGGAACATATGGGGGTTTAATTCCCCTTGCTTCTAGCTGATCAGTGATATTTTTTTTCGAGAGAATAATGAGTGGATGAAGGTGGCTCTTCATTTTATCTTCTATGACAGAGAGTTGCTGATATGTAATGTTCATGGTTCTTTTTTCTCAACTCCGTTTCCAAATGACTAAATGTAATTCTCGATGGAGGAAAAACAATACCGTAGGAAATAGAAACAACCCTACAGTGATAATAGTATCCAATCGTAACTTGCCACCTTATGAACTTGCTGACGTGTTCTTATAACAACTCCAATATCAACTGTGCTTCCACTTGCCGAATTTGATCACTTGCTGTTTGAAGCAGCGTTAAAAATGAAAAGCTGTTGAACCCTCATCTACTTGTACAAGTAGTGACTAATCATTCGACAGAACATATGGTGAATAGATTTGTACTTGTACTATTTCTATTGTTCGAGCTGTTTTAGGACAGGATTTAGCTTGCACAATTTGAGGAAGAGATTGGTCGTATATATCGAAACTATTGCAAGAAATATTGAAGCGTATGAAGCTGACCGTATTAAATAAAGTCTGACTCCAACTCTCTTGCATATATTTACACATTAATTCATGTTATTCCGGTTCAGAGACATAGCTCTGAAGTCACTATGAAACCCATATGAAGTTGAAGAAAGAGCTGGAGATGAGCTAGAGCATTCAGAGAATTAGCTTCATATGCTCTTCTTCAAATCTGTCTAAAATTACTGGACTTGTATACTTATCAAGAAATACTAGTGCCGAGTTTTCATAGCCCAACTACTGCACTCCACAACTGAGATAAGGACAAGATAAAGATACATACAACAGCCACGCAACTGGAGCAACATCAGTGGAGTCTCATGCCGTCTATTTCACTAAAATTTCGCTTTTTTTTTTTTAATTCTAAGGGCATACTCGCCGGAAAAATCGCTTTTTTCCTCCCTTTATAGTCACACTCACGTTCGAACCCCATCATTCCGCAATAGTTTAGTGGCTAGAATTTCCGCCTGTCAGAACGTCTGTTCAGCACGCGGGGGACCGGAGTTCAATTCTCCGTTGCGGAGTATCCTTTTTGCCTCCTCTCACAACAGTCGTCTGTATTTTTGCGAGATTCATGGTGGAGTTCTCATTTTCTCCTTGTCACTGTTTTTTAAGTTAGACTATTGCTAAAAGTGATGATATGAAAGTTTATGTGTAGAAGTTTTCAGCCAAGATAAAGAAGGGAGAAAAACCATTATATGTCAAAATAATTACGATTCGTGCCAACAAGTAACAGGCTTACTCAAATGACAGCAGTTTAACAGCATGAATGCTTTTGCAATTTTTACTACTTTTTTCACACCAAAGGTGAACCTCGGCAAGTGCAAATTTTAAAAACAAAGTTTACCGTTTTTTCAATCCGAGAAATACCACAACCATAGACAATAAATTCGCTCGTGTGGGAGGCAAAAAGAAAGCCCGACGTGGGGCTTGAACCCACAGCCTTGAGATGACCTTGGAATAAGAGTCTCACGCTCTACCGATTGAGCTAGCCAGGCTTGTTGAAAAAATGGAAAATGTGGCCACTACTATGTGAAATTTGCGAAAATGTTCGCGCGAAAAATTGAGCTATTCACGAGAAAATGTTACAGTATTGTTCTGAGGGATAATGTGATTATATAGACGTATCAAACGTCATTTTCTGGTACTGTTTGGCACTTATTAAAAGTCTCGCAAAAACTCGTATTCACATTTTTCATGTATAAGGTTCATGCAGGGTGAAGTATGTACACGAACCAACTGTGAAGAACCTGAACTACAAGTACCAAAAAGATGAGCAACAGCACATAAAAAAGAAATGAGCTGTGAGTGAGTGCAAAAAGAGTGGGCCCAACCGGGAATTGAACCCGGGACCTCTCGCAAATTGCTCAGGAACACCCTAAGCGAGAATTATACCACTAAACCATCGGGCCACTGGATGAAGGTCAGAGGTGAAGATTGCGTAGAAGAGGGTAAAAAAACGCGTTTTTGGCGCGAATTTTTTACTCAAAAAGAGGTTCTGAAGCCTTAGGGAGCTCAGGTTGATGGTATCATGTCATGTAGAGAACGTGTGATGTAGTTTTGAGTATTTTAGGGGTGGTGGTATGAGACGATTTGTGTGAATTGTAACTGCACTTCTGAGTGCTAACTACTGTATGGCGGCTTCCATACTTTGCTGGAAGGGTCAGATTGTTGGTGATGTAGAGCTTATTCACTGCTGTCTTTCAATTTTTTATCAAATTGTTAGTTTTATTCACTGATGTTTGGCTCGGATCCTGTACCGGTAGTGACAACTATGCGTTTTTGGTTCAGTTCACTAAAATACCTACAAAGGCAGGCTAGCTGAGTCATGAATTCCAACTCTTCCAATCAACCAATTCATCTAGATTCTCTTTTTTTTGACAACTATGTGTTTTGTACAGTAAGCATACAATGAGATCCAGTGCCTTGAGGCGTTTCAAGGTGGTCTCCTATGATGAACTTGGTCTCTAGTTGTAAGAATGGCTAAGCAAATAATCAAGTCCTATTACACCCTCAAACAGTACATACTCTGTTGCTCTACAATCATACATATACTCATTAAGTAAAATAGACTAGTGGTTGTCTTCACAGTCACTTCAGAGGTTCGAATGGCAATGTTTCAACGCTAGTCAAGGATTTGTCTAATCAAGAGAGCCAGGATGTCGAATTTGGATTACTGTTGTGAAGACAATGTTTAATCCACTTTTGAGCTTGGAAAAGAAACACCACGGACAGGGACGGTGTCCAAAACGTCCAGGTGATCAAGCACGAAGATGCTTGGAAGACAGAGAGGCCATGGTTCGTGCAGGACCGTGATAGGTTAGAAACAGACGCGTTTGTGTTGTTTGTATGGTGTTTGAGTTGGTATTAGAAGAAATGAGAGACAGGGCGTAGTAGACAGTATAAGGAGCTTGAGATAGCACTGTGCGTCTGGTCGTAGACGTTCTTGTGACAGGATGGTACAGACTTGAAGCTGCCAGTGTCACTTTAGGGGTGTGTTGATTATTTCGAACACTGTGTGTTTGTGTCACAAACCTGACACAAGACTTCTGTCGAGAGGAAATGTCAGGATATATTAGTCCCTGTATGCCTCAAAATAATTGGTATTGTTGTCTGGTGTTTCAGTCGAAATATAATGTTGCTAGTGGTTGGTGATGATGGCGATTCCAGGTGAAAGTATGAGGAGAAAGTAAAGTAGACTGGTGATTCAGATAGTCAGGGTTAGTCAGTGCTGTGTTTCGTACCGGTAGTCTAAATAAGCTATAGGTCCAAATAAGCTATAATTAAATGCTGACCTGAAAACACACCCAGTCGTGAGGACTAAATTATATTCGTATTCAGGTCAACGCACTTGTTAGCAGACTGCCCACCAATTCAACTTTTTGAAAGAGCCTCATCATTACTGTTTGAGAAACTACATTAAGTTCTTATCTCATCTCATCCTGCATTATCGGCGTTGGTGTACAAGTAGACAGGATACAAACATATGCCTGGTGACTGTTAATGGTTCATCACTTAGCTGGTACTTTTATGTGCGAAATCTCAATGGTTTGGCAGACATCCGAATCATTAATAATTATTAGTGGCAGGTTCACGTGACATAATTGGCCTGCCGATTCCACTCAAAGTCATTTTTCGTAATTCTCTGTACACCATTGAGACTGACCGGATCAGTCTGAGTACAACTTATCATGCTGTGAATGAACACTGTAGTAAATGATTCTACTATGCATATCAAGGAATCCACATATATTAACAAAGCCAGTCAGTAATAATACCTCTTCTTTAATGCGTTTGTTCTTCATTTTGAATAATTATATACCATAAAATCTTTTAAATTCCCCTGATATGTATCAAAGTTGGTATCAAATTGATCGTAAATTTAGCCCAAGTCGAATGAAAGAAACCAGGAGTCTGTCAGACCGCCCAGTCCTGAGTTATTGAGCTCCCCAGATTCGTGTCAAAATAAGGTGGACGAAAGATAACAAAATTAATGAGCCGCACGACGAGAAAGAAATTTAGCACAAAACAGAAAATCATCAGAAACCTGTCAAAATTCGTATCAAATTGATGTGAAAACTACCCCAGATCTTATGGTAACACCCTCGTGGATGTCAGATTGCTAGGTCGTGAGATGTAGAACTTCCGTGAATTCTTCAAAAATAAGGTGGACGTAATTAACGAGCCGCACGGCTGGGGGTGGGCTTTTAGCCCCTCCTGAAAAGGGGTTATAAAGGTGGGAATAAGTTTAAAATAGAAATGGTGCATGATAGTACATGGATTTTGTGATCTGTATTGTCTAAGACTTCAAATATGAGTATTTATAGAAATATGTTTTGTTGATTAATCTCAACTGGGACTAAGTAAGATACTTTACTCCAAGTAATACGTTCACAACAATGGGGCCAAATTCTAAGTGTACCAAGTAACTCCAACCCCTTAAATACCAGTCACTGGAACAATGCTCCACAACTTTCAAAAATCAAGTCGGTGCATGTTTTGCAGCACTATAGCCATGAAAGGTCCTCAGATAGTCTCTGCATCGCTAGAAAAATTTTGAAGCACTTCCCGACAGACGATATCTTCCATCTCCACCCCGAAATCTCACAGCGGATTTAGCTCAGATGGGAGAGCGCCAGACTGAAGTAACAGCTCAGTCTTGATATCTGGAGGTCCTGTGTTCGATCCACAGAATTCGCATTGCACCCTAGTGTGCAGTATTTTTGTTTTTCTGCTCTCAGTACTATCTTTTTGTGGTATTGGTAGGTTCCTCGATTCTTGGGTTATCAGGGTTTTGATAAGAAACGTTATCGCAATCTTATGAGAAGGGCCTTGTAGTCAATATAGCCTATTTAATCTCTATAGTCTAATTTTTGTTTCTGTGTAACTCTTCAGTTCATATTCAATCACCTTAACAATGGCGTCTTGAGCAATCGCTTGTCTTCTCAGTCCCTTGCACAGGCATGTCGCTACGAAAGGAGATTGCTCAAAAGTCCCTAGCTCGATCCGATCACATTTATCGCACCACTCTACGGCCTCATGAGTACGAAAGATACCTTCACGAACTGTACCATGCGCTGACTAACAACAAAACCCAGCCACTGACCAGACTTCCTCCAAATGTGCTTCTTCAGACGTTCTTCAACTCCTTCAGAATCACAATCGACAGAAACATTCGAGTCATGAAGACCTTCTTCATCGACCTCTTCCCTGTTCCTTGTATCAGGTACAGTCTCAGTGATATGGTGGTAGCTACAGGATGGGCGCTTCACTCGTTCAGAAAAGACCCTAAAACACATCTGCATGCTCTCCAAGTCATCCAGTACCATGAGGCAGACTTGGCTTCGCTCATAGGAGTTCGTCCGGTTTTGTTTCCAGGTTCCTCTCAAGGTCCAGAGGTGGTGTACAAACCAGATGACCAAAAGTATGAACCTGACGAGGCGTCTGTTCCTTCCTTGGGGTACCTTGACAGCATGATTGAGAGCGACAATGATATTCGGGAACTGGAAATACTGCTGGGAGAAGCCAGTCTTTCTGAGAGTTAGACTGATGTATTCGGAGTGACGTATGGATTCTACCAGACCTTCAACAAGACTGTAAATAGATGTACGATAGTAATAGATCATGAACGTGGACCAAGGAGTCAACAGTTTGTGTGTTCGCTGTCAGTGGGTCTAAAAAAATCATCTTTTTGTTTCTGTAGCAAAAAAATCACCGATCAGCTAGAAGCTATGGGAATCAAACCCACATATGTTCCTCCACTGCCAGTTCGTCAGAACTTGACATGGACAGGAATTGAACCTGCAACCCTTCGATTACAACCGTTTGACTGGAGTCGAAAGCTCTACCATTGAGCCACCACATCAGCGATATGTTGGCGCAAAACATTCTGGTCAGCAGTATGCGAAATCTGCTTAGTAACAGCGGCGTCAATAATCAGCAAAATGCTTCGAAACTTATATGAGACTAATCTTCGTATGTTTTTGACACGTTTCGATACATTTAAATCTCTGTAGCCCCGTCTACCAGCCATTTTATGGCATTTTTTCGCGGGCTCGAAATCACACTTTTCAGAAACACTAGTTCCAAACTCTGAACTTTCAACATTTCCGGGTTTCTTGGTCTAGTTGGTCATGGCATCTGCTTAACACGCAGAACGTCGGCAGTTCGATCCTGCCAGAAATCACTTTTTGCTCCGCCAGAAACATGGGGCATTTTTTTGGGCGTTGTTAACACACATGTTTGGTTGGGGACATCACCTGGGAGAAAAAGTTTTGTGCACAAAGAAGTCAATATAAGGTTTGGGACTAATGAGATAGGTAAGTGCAAATAATCATGACACGTTGCTGTTTGATTTGACGGAATAAAGAAAACGGGAATTGTGTAATACCTCAAGGATACTTAAATAAAACTGATGCTTTTCCACCTTTTCATTATTATGTATGGATTGCTAATGTGCTCATGTTATTTTCTTCAATATCATATTTAAGCTTTATGTTACACAAACTCGTGCATAATCAATAATTAAGGTGTCCCATTGTGTCAAAAATCATAACAAGTCTTTCTGTGTTCCATCACTACTCTCTCAATCTTTCTACAACAACACAACAAAGCCGGCTCGTGAAAGACGACACTTGTGTTCCAAGTGACTGGAATACATTGAGGCTGTCTTACTTCCAACTCAGAACCTCTCAGGAATCCCTGCTGATCTTTTGGAGTTGGTAGCTGTTGGATCTAATTTCCAAGGAGTAGATTCAATACTCATACAAGTAGAGAGTAGGAAGACCCCATGCTGAGTGCTCACTACAGGCTGAGAGTCTCCTTGTCGGAACATGTCTCTGTAGAGTGATGTGTAAGTCGTTATCATATAAAATACACAAACTACCGGTATGCTAGAATCAACAGTAGCCCTCATTATTGCTCCCCCTTTGGCAGGACAGCTAGTTCTAGAAGACTCAGGTTGACTATATTAGTGGTAGTCATTATGTAGGATGGGCTCTAGTGCGACTGAAACTGTTTTCTGTTCTCTGTTCCTGTCTACAGCCATAGAAGAATGAGAGGCATGTACAAGTGGCATTTCATGGCATTGAACGCAATAGTTCAGACCAGCAGCAATTATTTGTATATTCCAAGTGCATCTATATGATGCAATATTATCAAGTGAGAATGTTGTGTAGCTGTTGACAACCGTCGTTAGTAGCTAGCTTTTTAAGTCTTGCAAGAACTACATTGACAGATATCGTTAGAACCGACGACCAGCAGGGCCAGCATCCACTCGCACAGTACGCATACTACACACCTCGGTCACCAGTTTTACCAAGTTCGACAAGGCTTTAGTCTTTAGTTACTGTACTAATACTAAGGCAGCTCGAGTAATCAAAGAGAATCTTCACTGGGGGACATTAAGTGCGTTGCTTAACAACAAGGTAGAACCCATATCGCTCAACTCAACCATTTCTATTCCCTTGAAGTGCCACAATTTTCTTTTAATTGTTTTATTCAATGGTATTTGATTTTATAAGCTGCTGGATATGCAGATTTCAAAATTTCAAAATAATCCAGACTGCTCAAAAATGCTCGAAACTCACATTAAAGCACATTATACACCTCACAGGGCGTCATATAACACGCCTGGACTACTCCCAAGCCCAAATAAGCCAAATTCGACGCGGAATATTTTCGTATTTTTCAGCAACACGTGATCCAATTTTCCCGGTTTTCACAAATCGGTTGTATAGTGTAGCGGTTATCACCTTGGATTCTGACTCTCGAAGTACCTTCCAGTAACCCCGGTTCGATTCCGGGTACGACCTTTTTTGTTTCTCGTGGAGTGGCAAGCTTATTTTTTCATCTTGAGCAGCTTCTCTGTCCTCAAGCCAATATATTTACCTGACAAACGTCAATCTGTCATATTGAACCATCTTTCATGTTTTAGCGGATATTATAGACTAACGAACTCAAGGTGAAAATAGCGTCCTAGTTATTGGTGATAGAGTAACATTTGTACCGAGGTGTTTATATTCCCGTATAATTCTTGCCCTGTTCACGTCAGACAGCGCTCTTGAAGCTATTTTTACTTGTTTCCAAATTATTTGTATTTATTCCTTCCGATTGTAGTTGACTAGACAAAGAGAGTCTCATGCATGCTGTATGCACTCTTATGCAGACCATCGCACAGTGGGAGTAATCTTGAAGGTGACAAATTTTCCACATCTGGAAATGTTAATGTAATGATAGCAGCAAGGTACTTGTAGAGACAGCCAAAATTCTGGATCTTCTTTTTTTTTTTTTTTAAAAAAAATCATTTATTAAATTCAGTCTATTTAACCTCAGTACGGCAGCTTCTCACTTTACCATTTTTCTAAACTTTCTCGTCTATGTCTATCTTCACACATCTTTTTCTGTCTCTTGCATTCAAAACCTTAAATACGATTTTTGCACATGGGGCATCAAATAACACCTTTGGTGGCAAATAGTGCCATATAAACCGCCAAAAAAAGAATACAACCCACTCGCTGACGCTCGTGAGCTGGGCAAAAAGATTACAGCACCCAGGATTCTCGTATGGTCTCCCACTACAATACTAACTAGGCTCTCTGGTGCTTGACTATGGCTGATCGGACGGGAAGCCGTATTTTCACCAGGATATGGCCGTAACCAAGGACTCCGCAACGGAGAATTGAACTCCGGTCCCCCGCGTGCTGAACAGACGTTCTGACAGGCGGAAATTCTAGCCACTAAACTATTGCGGATTCTTGGAAAACGAGGAAAACTGGAATGTACTATCAGACGTTTGCTGACTAATCCAGGAGAATTTTTGGTGACAACTTCCCTACCGGTACCGGTAGGAGTACTTGTAGACCTCTAGGCTGACATAAATGTATTCTCGAAAAACAGAGAAAGTACCCTGAGAGCTATGAGACTGTGAATTAAAGTGAGAAGAAAGGCAGATTTGAAGTTTAGTTCAACATCATCTTCATTTTTTGACGTTCGATGATGAGATTAACGACATCCATTGCAACTATTTGGAATGCATGTATCAGGAGGTGGACCTGTCATTGTTTAGATTCCCTCACTCTGCTGAAATGAGAAGGTCTATAGACTAGAGGTCGAGTCCTTTAGGAACTGGTGACTTTGTTCTGTCATCTCACTCGTTGAAACACTGGGGAGCTCAAATCAATTTGTCTCGTGTTTAGCTCAAACCCCCAGCTCCTCAACTGGTGTTGATGTCTCTCATTCTGCTCAGATCTCCAACATATTGGTGCTGAGAGGTCTCTCATACATACTCTAGCTGTTCAACTGGTGTTGATGTCTTCTCACTCCGTTTAAACACTCCAGTCGCTTTACAAGTGTTCTTGTACCTCACTCCGTTCAGGACATTAGATGTTAATTCATTCTCTAATAAATATTTTAGTTCCACTCAAACATCACACAAACACATTTTCTGCCATCTCATCATCTTCAAGCTCTTCAGCGATTATATCCCACGTTCTGGTGGTATTAACACTCACGTGACAAGGGTAAAAGCTGCCGTTCACGAAACCTGGAACCATTCTACCGAGATGCTGCACTTCTACATCGGGATGATGCACAATGGTGACAGCTCCCCTTGCAAGGTCAATGAGCACTCCTTTCCTGAAATCATCACGGCTCGCGGTAGTCACAAACTGGCTGAGGTTGCGGTGATGGGCACCTTGACTAAATTTAAAACAGTATGTATCTGAGGGCAGAGCCACGGCCTTTTTGGGACAGTAGTAGACTTGTCCGGGATTGTTGAGATCGATGAATGTGGGCATGATGGTCTTCTTGGCAATGTTCCACCAAATGAGACCGTTGAAGTTTGCAGCTGGAGTGCTGAACTGTACCTGTCCATAGTCGTCCAATTTCTGAGTGTGGAGGTTGGCGATTTTGAAGGAGTAGGATCTCTCTCGCGCGCTGGAATCGGTCACCTTTACGAGCATTACGCCGCCATGTAAGTCGGACGTTTTGTAGATAATTTCGTGTCGGTTGTCGAGATAGATTCCTGAGTCAATGTGTGGATTGTGCGAGTTCAGTAGAGCTATCTCGTTCCGCGTGCTCAAAACACGAATGCAGCCTCCCTCTTCACGGACAGTGTCGACCTCGAAGTCCTGAGGAAGAACCATGTCTCGGTCTCTGTACCGCACAGTAACATACTTTTCGTCAAAATGCACGACTTGCGCACGATCGCAGGCGTCCTCATACATGTGGCGCGTTCTGAGGTCCACTATGGCATGTGTTACTAACGGCGCTGTAACACAATGGTACTTGTCGCACATCTGGGAAGTGCACCATCGGTGAGGATGCTCTACCATCGGCGTAAAATTGTTGCTCAGCCTTTCCGGCTGCTTGAGCGCTACGGCCACCATGGCTTTGCAAGGTGCCGGCACGGTATCGGGCTTCATGTTCTCGAGATTGTCCTCTGTGGGCCAACTCTTGAGTCTGGCTACAAAGACAAGCACGCAGTCTGCCCAGGTGGCGAGATCTGGGTCTCCGGGCTTCATCCAGGGGTTTCTGAGCCGCATTTGGTTCTCCCAGACAGCCTCGTTTTCACGGAAAGCCGCATACCAGCTGGAACTCACTAGTCTGAGATCGACAGACGTCTCCAGGTCGACATGTGAGTATATGAGACTCTTGATCTCAAAAGGGAACCTGTCCTGTCTTTGGCGAGTCTTGCCCTCGAGTTTCACAGTGTGTCTGGAACTTTCGGAAATGGTCAAGTGTCTGCCCCATTCTCTGTGTTCTCTGAAGAACCACTGCTTCAGCTCGTCTTCCTGGTCCTGCATCATCTTCATCAGGTGGATCTGGAGAGCAGAGAGGCATGCCAGCTCCAGTTCAGTGTCATAGTACCGCTGCCGATACTCCAGTTTGGCATATTCGTCGACTTCTCTCTGAAGCTGGCGTTTCAGGTCAAGGAGACTCGATTGAACGAGGGATGACTCTGACATTTTAAAAATGTGGTGATCATGCAACATGTCGTCCCTCTGAACCACACGTTCCAATACACTGCGACCGATCCTCATTTCTTCGGCAAACTTCTTCTTCCCTGCCTCGTACGTAGATTCCAGAAGCTGAGCAGTAGCTATACAGTCTTGTCGAGAAGCAGGAACAGGCAACTTTGGAGGACCGTCTCTTTCCAGGTGCTGGAGCAACATGCGGAAAATGAAAGCTGGCAGCTCCAACGGCGTTTCCGCCAGCTTTCGCATTTCCTGGAGCTCAGATAAATATCTCTCCAGCTCACCTATTTTCCGGTATGATTCTGCCACAGGGGTATCCATCGTGTAAGATGAAGAGTTGGAATATGCAATGGTGAACTTTATCAACGGTGGGTGGATGACAATCAAAAAAATAAAAAAATAAAAAAATATGAATTAGATAATTGGGTGGTGGAAGAGACTACAAGTAGGGAGTATTTAGAGGCGCGAATACACCTTTTACGTTTTTCTGGAACCAATAAATGTTCCGTTCTTCGCTGAAATGAGTATAAACCAAACTGGGTTTAGATAAGCAGGATAGTGTCGTGAACAAGAGTCCTAAGTAAATGCTCAACTGTGTTACCAGTTACTTGAAGGGGCTCATTCTGAGAATTATGAACGACCCAACAGGGAAAAGAGAGCAGTTAAAAAAGGAAAAGGATCGAGAATGGCAAGTGATACCAGGACTGGGTGAGGTTTCAACAATCTTTTTGACATGTTTTAGTCTACCGGTACTTAAAAGGAACACGTTCCATATCAACTCATAACGCACTATAGAGCACATAATCACTGATTTGAAGAATACTTCGCTGTTCCTTTCTTCTCCCGACTTTCGTAGTATGCTCCATCTGCTCATACCCGCCTCTGATGGGGACCGTTGCGTATGTGCATTTCTCTGCACTCGGAGCACGTTGAAGAAGCACAAATTTCGCAAAAGAGAAGCAAAAAAGAAATAGCGGTACCTGGTTTCGATCCAGGGACATCAGGGTTATGAGCCCTGCGCGCTTCCGCTGCGCCATACCGCTTGTAGAGATGCTGAAGACGGTGGGATGGAGCACTGAGGGTTGCAGTTTGTCTCTTATGGGCGAAACAAGAGGAAATGGGGCAATTGTGAGAGATTGAGCAGAGTCTGTTGCCATTTGATGCCATTTTGAAGTGTCTGGAATTTGATTTGACGTTTTTTTCATTTTTGATGGGCACTGTTGAGATCATTATTCGGGTTGAATATGCCGTGAGATCCACTTGAGAATGATGAACAATCGGCAATTCCAATTTTACAAGTAACGAATTGAAAACTGTCTGATATCGAACACGAGCAGCAGACCAATTCTTGTTCAACTCCTTCGTGGTCTCTTGTTTTAGTTGGCTTCCATGTCGTTCACTGCTGTTTTGGGGAAGCACTCATAAATACTTGTAATTACACAAACACAAATTGTGCTGTATAATGGATTGTACAAGTTCGAAAAACAACAGAACAGACGCCAAATATCACCCTCTCTTAAATTCGGCGGCATTCCAACGTAACTTTCGGAACTACTGGAACATCTCCACCCCGGAATCTCACAGCGGATTTAGCTCAGATGGGAGAGCGCCAGACTGAAGTTGTTCTTCGGTCACTAGTAATCTGGAGGTCCTGTGTTCGATCCACAGAATTCGCAAAGCTACAGCCAGTCTGTAGATATCTTTTTGCAGGTTTTGAAGCTCTTATGCGGTTTTTACAGCTCTTATGCAGTTGTTGGAGCTGTCTGGCTGTGCACGTTTCCCACCATGTGCTGAGTTGAAGTTGTTTGGGAACCAGCTAATGAAGGGGACGTTTACCAGTCACAACTGGATGATCTACGAAAAGTAGGTACTTGTACCCTTTATAAGAATACTTTCTCTGTTATTAAATGAACGAGATCACATGGTCACACACATTGTCACGTCTCATCAAAGTTCAATGTCTCTGCGTCCCTGCATCAATGTGGGGAAGGTGAACTCGTGAGAAGCATTAGAGGTGTCTGAGTGTACCACCTAGTTGATGGTGTCTGATATCAAATTGATAAGGACAAAAAATTGAATGTCAAAAGTATTGTCCTCATTTATTAGTTCACCTTTCCAACAATATAGCTATTTCGGACTGCTTTTCTATTGGTAACAGTAGCTTCTACCAAGTCCAACTGGTTTTCCTTTGTCTTCTAAGTTCAATTTCTTTGTGCAATTTCCATCTCAATACCAATCAATAAATATCAGAAAGACACAGGTCTCCTCTACTTAAATATGACGACTTCATGGGGAGGCGTCTGATAGATACGAGAGAGATACCGTTGCACTGCTCAAAATGAGGGGATCACAGTGGTCACTTTTTTTTTCGTTTCAGCGTCTCGTCGGGACGACTTAGGAGACTTTTCTTATAGCTCCACCACACAGCTCCACCACACCAACTACATGCCAAGTGTTGGGTGTCTTTCTAACAATGTTATGTTTTACATAAGTATCCTATGGGCAAATAAACCGTACCAAGAAAGAGCTGAAGTGGAGAGGATTGCGGAAATGTAGTTTTCATTACGTTTGGACCGGTATTTGTCGTACACGAAAGCCTCGATTAGTAATCATCAGTGGAAAAACTTGGGGTTAGATCATCATCCAGACTTTCAGAGAGTAGAATATGACTGTTTCAAATGAAGCAAGAAGCTATGTAACTCCCCCTGAAGACACAAACTATTTAAGCGGTCAATGTTTCCTCGTCAGTCAACGAGAAGTATGAGTTCTCTCAATTGACTGTCAATGAGATTCATAAGAGACTGGTTGACAGGTTAAGATCTAAACTTCTAGATACTCCTTAACGAAGTACATAACAGCATCCACAATATAGAGAGATGGTTCTACCACCTGTCATTAACATTGTCCATTGCTATATACATCTATCGTTATCTTCCACGACAACTGGTTCACTTTATGAGTTCGCCAGTGAGGTAGAAACAGTAAAGAGAGTAGAGCTAAGAGATTGCTTCACTTTCAGAGCCTCAACCCAGTGCTCTTCAGGTCAGATTCCTCCACCCTCGCTGCCATCCTACTGCATAAAATTGTACAACAAGCGCTCAAATCGAACGGGCAACTTGTTGCTCTTTTCCACACCTTCACTCAACCACACTCCGGTGCCTCCAATCTGGTTGGCCATGACCACATCAGTCAGCAGTCTGTCGCCCACCACAGCCACCTGTGAGGGGTTTTCAATCACGTTGTTCTTCTTGAGATACGCCACAATGTCCTCGTGACACCCGGGTTTCTTGACAGCGTGTCTGTACACCTCCACGCCTGTATTTTGCTGCACTTTTGTGGCATCCTTGAAATCCTTGTCGTCGTTAGTCCCTGCCGAATTCGACACAATCAGAAGCTGCAGGTTGCCGGGATACTGCTTCTTCAGCTCGGCCCACTTGTCTGTGTACTTTTCATACACGTGATCGGCCCCGTCTACCGCAAAACAGTTGTCCTTGTCGAGAATCACCGCTTTGATTTGTGAGCCGTTTTTCCCCGGAATGGGAACCGGCAGCTGGCTGAAATTGCTCACGGTCACGTGAGGCTTGATCAGCGACGGGTTGAACAGCAGCTTGAACGTGTTGAGCGTCGCAGAAAGATTCAGACCGTTCACCATTGTGTTAGTTGAGATGTTGCAAGTAAGCAGGTCGATGTTGAACTTAGATCTGATTTTCAGAGAAATGGGAAACTGAACAAAGACGTGTAAAAACGTGTAAAATGGATGGGGAAATTATTTTGCAATGTTGAATACCCTCGATAAATCGTTCCAATGACTTTACGAGCAAAAAAAAAAAAATTCTCACAATAAAAAAAATGTCGTCACGGACAGGATTCGAACCTGCGCGGGCAAAACCCACTGCCTAACAGCTAACAAATTAGCAGGGCAACGCCTTAACCACTCGGCCACCGGGACGCGGTGATTGGCCGGGAAAAGCGTTGAAACAATATACCCTGTGGTGATGCTGACTAAGCGGCAAATGCTCAAAATCGCTTATTATGAGGTGAATAATAAGTGGGGAGGTTACCAGCAGTTCGTTAATAACAAAAAACGAAGAAAAAATGGAATCAACACGATTCAACGAATTTTGGAGCTGTTTTGAGGGAGACAGCTTCTCAAATTGTGAAAGGGTGATAAGGGACTTTTGTGTGAAAAATATAAGGAATAGATGTTAGATTAGATCTGCTATATGGTAAGAATCTAAGTGCCATTGAGATTGATTGTATGTTGGTGGTATTTAGCATCAGGTATATGTAATAGTTGATCTATGAAGTGCTCACAGATGAGCATTAGTTAGACGGAGATGAGTGTTTGGAGAGTGACAACAGTTCTTCTAAACCCCAGAAATCACGTGAGAAGAGTTGTGGATGAACAGCTCATTTAAGCGAACTCTTAGTATGTACCATAAGACGTCACTATTCCACATCCTTTGGCTAATATATGTGTCTGTTACAAGTTTAGAACACCCCAAATAGCCCAATTTGTCACCCAGAGCTATTCTAAGTCGCTACTTTATGTCGCAATTAATCTCCAACAGCTCTCTCAGGGCTACTTTATGGGTCTTTCGGAAACGTGAGATGAATTCATATTGTTCCTACCTCCGTCCCACTTTATGCCACCTCAGTCAAGGTCAGTACAGAGTGAAGTAGAAGGAGTGCAAACCTCCCTAGACACTATATATACACCCCCCAGCACCCCTTGGATCCACATCAACCAACCACCTCTTCCGTCTTCACCATGCTTTTCAAGAACGTTGCCCTCCTCTCTCTCGCTGCCATGGTTACCGCCAACGAGGCTGCTGCCGTCGACAACGTTGCTCCCGTTGTGGCCGAGTCTCCCGAGGACATTTCCAAGCTCAAGCCCAAGTGTCCCGAACACACGTGCCCCAAGCCCAAGGTGCACAAGCTGACTAAGAACATCACCAAGACCGTGATGGTCACCGTCACCAAGTCTGCCAACAAGTGCCAGCCCACCAAATAAGACACCCAGGCGGTAGACAAGGCACTGGTCCTTTATTTAGTTAATTGATGTGTCCTGTGAGTGGAGTGACAAGTGTAGAACTATTTGTTTTTGTGTATTTCGAACATTCAGGTGATTTTTGTACTTGGAATCTCTAACAGATCATTTTCTGTCTTTTCTGTCATTTCCTGTGGTTCTTTTTTTTTTTTTTTTTTTTTTTTTTTAACCACATGATGTATTCATCTATGCTTGTACAAGGTAGACAGTTTTTGTGTATTTGAAAAATTCAGGTGGATTTTGTCCTTGTTGGAATATCTAGCAGATATTTCTTCTGTCTTTTCGTGTGGTTCTTTTTATTTTTTATTTATTTATTTATTTATTTATTTTATTCTTTTTTGATGTCTCAACTCTATCATCTTGAAGACATTATATTAATTCTTATATTAATTAATATAACTTAACCATAATGACACGTTAATCGGAATAGAATAAATCATCTAATACCTTCTCCCCTGATGATATCAGCCTTCCCAATTGCTCAATCCAAGCATTGGCATCATCATGACGCCGCACTAACTTAGCACAAAGCCACACAAGCCACAGGTGGCAGAAACTGGGCGAATGGGGGGATACAGGGGCAATATTGAGCGACAAAAAAGTGACAGAAAAGCTGGACAATGATTACTAATCCATAGTACTCTGTTCTCTGCCTGTATTTCGTGTGCCTGAGCTCTAATCTGATGACGACATTAAGTTGAAATCGCTCATGTTGAAGTCTGATCCGCCAAATCCGCTTTTTCCGTCAAATCCGCTTTTATTCAAGCCACTTTGCAATGATGATACACATTTCAAGCCACTTGCGAATGCTACCGGATAACAAAGAATGTGGCTAGTTCAGTGGATGCCTGTCTTTGGGGGAAGACATTTGACATATACAATACACTGTGTACCTGTCAATCATCAGATTGTGTGAAAAATGAAGAACATTGCAGGTCAAGTGATCAACTGATCCCTCCAGATCATTCTTTTTACGCCTTTGTACATTAAAAAGCTCCACTGGATCTTCGAAATCATATTCCTCACTACGACACGCCTCTTCCGAAAACTCCGTGGAACATGAGTGTGGCTTGGTGATATATATTCCCACAGATAGACAGAAGTGATATTTTTTTCCAACAAGCACTTTCTCAATGGCCAAAACAACTTCTCTAAACAAAGGATCGCTGGAAGAAACCTCGGTTTCCGAAGTATTTTCGTCCAACGTGGAAAAAGACCTGTCGCTATGGGAAACGATGAAAATCTACAAAAAAGCCACTTTCTGGAGCGCTGTCATGTGCTGCACCATTATCATGGACGGCTATGATGGAAACATGGTCCCCTCGTTCTACGCCCTGCCCCAGTTTCAGAAAAAGTACGGAGTTCAGCTTCCCAATGGAGATTGGACCATTGAAGCTAAATGGCAGACGGCTTTTCTGGTGGGAGTCCCAATTGGCCGAATCACCGGAGCTCTAGGCGTTGGCCTGCTGGCTGACACATTTGGCCGAAAAAAAGTCACCGTTGCCTCTCTCTCGTTCATGGTGGCCGTCACGTTTCTCATTTTTTTTGCGACCGGAAAAGAAATGCTGTGTGCGGGCTGGGTCATCAGTGGAGTCGTCTGGGGCGTCTTCAACACCATGGCTCCGACCTACGTCTCCGAGGTGTGTCCCATCAAGATGCGAAGTCTTCTTTGTTCGGTTCTCAATCTGTCCTGGGTCGCTGGTCAGTTCATTTCCACAGGAGTCGTCACGGGCACTTCTACGCGAACAGACGAGTGGGCATACAGAATTCCTCTGGCTGTGCAGTGGGGCTTCCCTGTGATTCTCATTCCCCTTCTCTGTTTTGCTCCTGAGTCTCCCTGGTGGCTTTTGAGACATGGACAGCTGGATAAAGCGAGACACGCTCTTTCGCGACTCGCAGACGGCTCCAAAATCGACCTGGACGCCCATCTGGAACACATGATCAAGACCGACAGGGAAGAGGACCGCTCAGGCACGTTTCGCGAGTGTTTCCAGGGCTCGGGGCTTCGCCGAACCGAAATCTGCACCATGGCGTACTCCATTCAGCCGCTTTCCGGCGCTAACATCATCAACTTTTTCGCCTTCTTTTTCCAGCTCACGGGAATCCCCCAGGACATCATCTTCAAGCTCACCCTGGGTCTCACAGGCCTCGGATTCGCAAGCACGCTGGTTTCCGCTATTCCCATTGCCAGAGTAGGCAGACGAACAATGATGTTTGCCGGTCTCTCGGTGCTCACAGTGACGCTGTTTGCCATGGGAATCCTGGGCTGTTTCACGTCCAAAGCCACAAACTGGGCCACTGCAATTCTCCTGTTTGTGTGGACAGGCACCTACGACATGTCCATTGGTCCAGGAGCGTTTGCAATCTACTCGGAGTCGTCGTCGGTGCGTCTGCGGTCCAAAACCATCGCCATTGCCTCAATTGTGTCTTCGACCATCGTGCTGGTGTTCAACATTGCCGTGCCATACATGCTGAACGAAGCCCAGGCGAACATGCGAGGTCTGGTTGGCTTTGTCTACGGTCCTCTGTGTGTCTTGTGCTTCATCTGGGTCTGGTTCCGTCTTCCGGAGCTCAAGGGACTCAGTTACATGGAGATGGATCGACTGTTTGAGGGTGTGGGAGAGAAGGGTTCTGTTTAGGAGGTGGTTTACGTGAAAAATAAAAAAGGAGAAACGGGTTTACTTGAGAATAAATAAAAAACTATAGTGAAGACATATTTATTGATAACTGTTGTTCAAGTAAACCGTACTGAAGATTCAAGTAATTAATCGAGCACTTTAAGAAGTTAACAATATTAAGTAAATACCAACTAAATTATATAAGTCAGAAGAACGGAAGAAAGGAGTGGAGGGATACTGCTTACATATGACCATCTTAGCACTGTCTGTTGTCTTCACTAACATCAACTAGGTTGAGAATTAATGACTTAATGTCCAACTGAGTAGTTAGTTTTGAAGGTACCAACTACCTCTAAAAGTCCTTCTACTCATGTAACAGCAGAGCTAAGATTTCGACTAGAAAACTGCTCTTTTTTGATTCCAAACAAACAAGCTCTTTCAAATACTCATTTCTCTAGTGACAGTAACATATTGGAATTTTTCATTTTTTTATTATTATTCGTTTTTTTTATTTTAAAAAAAAAATATTCGTGTCTTTATTCTCCTATCCCGCCAAGGCGGACCTGCATCAAGGTTTGAAATAAACCTCGGGACTTGCATGAACCTAGCCTGTCAATTTACACGGCCTATTTTGCGCGTCATGGATTTATTCAGATTTATGCGGCCTTATTGTAGTTAAGGTTTGGACAATAAGGGGCAGGGATAGGAAGAGACAAGTGGTGTAAATTTTGATGGAAAGTGTTTATAAACAAATAGATATTTCCCATAAGCCAGAATCCAATCACTTAGTTGACCAGCTGTTTATCTAGCATCTTCACGTTTATGTGAGATTTTGAGACTTGTCATAATATTAGGAAGTGGTGTTTATTTAACAGATCACAAGCTTCTGATTTAGTCAAGGAGCACTACTTGTAATGCGATAGACTGGACTTGTTACTTTTCTTCAGGAAGGGAATCTGAAGAATTTCAACGTCAAATCTGCTTTTTTCAGAGTTTTTGCATCCTCGATCGATGATCTCCATAATCGAAAAGTATGTACTTGTACTTGGTATCGTTCATGGCTAAAAGTAATTACTGCGATCTTTCTAGATCCTTGGCATCGTGAACTCGATCTTCATGTCTGTCTCGTGACCTCGTCTGAACCGCTTACTAATCCAACAGAAGTACCTTGAGGAACATTCAATCATACAACTGTAGGACAACGCTGTACAAGTACATTGTAGTAAGAACTGTCGATGTACTCCGTACAAATGTACTCCGTAAAAGTACGTAAGATTCATTTGCATGCATTGGCAGCTAGACTTGCTCTGTAGACATGCACTTGTAATACAGCTCTGAGTGATGTATGTACCAGAGCAAGGCGCACTTTGTCAGTTGCAACATTGTTGAATCAGCAAATCTCAACAAGGAAGACTACGACGAACCCTGACTAACCCTGACTTGCGCCGATGTAACCCCCACCCTTCCGCCTCGAGTGGATCACAGTTAGACTAGAAATTAAGGTGGTGGATCTTAGCTGCTGTTGAGCACGTGTGGAGTAGACGGCACAGTGCCTGTCTTCTGGAAGAGCAAGGAAAACCCGCGGTTGCACACTACTACCGTAGATCAGTCCATGTCTTACCGCGGCTCGCATCTCCAGCTTCGTACCTGTGATTTACGACAAATTTGCGAGATTTATAGAGTTTTTCAGGGTAAAAAAAGTACTGCACCGAAGAAAGACGTTGGAAGTGAGGAGAAGGCTTGGAAATGAGCCTATGGATCAAATTCGGATGCTCTCAGTAATCTCTCACTAGCCCGATTCGATATCTCGATTTTTGCGGATTTTGCTCTGATTCTACCACACCACTTGCTCTGAATCTACCGGACCAATATCGATCCGAGTGGGGGGGATCTGCAGAACAATGTAACGTCGAGAGTTCGACGATGCGTCTGAGATTGGTTTGTGGGCTGGTAAGTTTGCTGGAAAATTCTATTTTTTAACCGAATTCCTGTATCTATGGTTTTTGGGGGTATAGATCAGTAGAGTGTAGTCAGGGTTAGTCAGGGTTAGTCAGGGTTACGTGCAAGACGTCAAAAAGTTGTTCAACCACCCTGACTAACCCTGGCTAACCCTCAACCACCCACTCGTACCCATGTATGGGTCCACTGATCTGCAGACGAGGCCCTTCTTGCAGCCTCTTGCATTGCGACCCTTGCCAAATTTTAATCTGGGGTTAAGCGAGAAACCGCACTGTGAGCGATCCAGTGGAGCTAGAAACAAACGGAGTTCACTGCCGCATTCGCAAGAGTCAGGGCATTCCAGTGGTACCTTTAACACCTATTTTTCTGTCAAATTGCACCCACCGCACCTCTTCTCCCGATCTACCCCCACAAACTCTATCCACTCAATATCGGCACACATATCGACACTCATTGATCTGAGCAGCAAGATGGAAAAGATATATAACCGGTAACTCCTCTCCGCATCCCTCTCCACACACCAACAATGCTCTTTTCCAACCTTCTGCTTGCGTCTGTGGCCTCAGCGGCCGTTGTGGGCTTCCCTCTTCATGCCCGTCAGCTGGAGGACGCCTCTCCCGAGGCCCGAGCCCATCTGGAGGCTCGAGACTCCTCCACCTACCACGGCACCATGGCCAAGAAGGGCCCGTACTACGAGGCTGTGCTGGAGATTGGCAGCCCTGCCCAGCAGGTGTCTCTGGTTTTTGACACCGGCTCTCCTCTGCTGTGGGTTCCTGGCCGTAACTCCACAGGCTGCCAGGAACACAAGTGCGTTGACAGCTTTGACATCTCCAAGTCCACCACCTGGAAGTACAACAAGCCCGGCAACGGCTGGGGCGGCGTTGGAGGCTGGGGCTGGGACACTGTCTCCTACGCCGGCGCTACTCTGGAGAAGTTCAACGTGTTTGTCAGCGACACCACCTCTCTCAACACCTTTGCCAGCATTGGTGTTTGGGGCCAGTCGCCTCACAAGGACGTGAAGGGCAGCTTTGTGCAGGGTCTTGCTGGCGCAGGCAAGATCTCGCGACCCATCTACTCCATCAACGCCGAGTCGTACATCAACTTCAACACCAAGGCCACCGAAGGCGTGGTCAGCAACGTCTACTACGGCGGCTTTGACAAGAAGAAGTACCAGGGCCCCCTGACGACCGTCAACACCAGCGGCTACGGCGCCTACGGTATCCCCATCTCCGGCCTGCTGGTCAACGGCAAGAAAATCGAAAACGAGCGAGACCACTCGGTGGTGCTGGACACTGGCGGAATCAACTTCGACGTGACCAACAACACCCTGGGAGCCATTGCTCGAGCCAACGGCGGAGGCTGGGGAGCCAAGGGCTGGGAGGTCAGCTGCGACTCCAAGCCCACCCTCACCTACGAGTTTGGATACACCACCATCGACCTGGACCTCACCGTGTACGTGACCAAGGACTCGGACGGAAAGTGCCGATGGCACGGACTCCGAGTGGTCCCCGACGACAAGGGCACTCTCCTGACCGGCCCTCCTCTCATCTCGCGAGCCCTGGTCATCTACGACAACGACCGAAGCCAGATCACCGTTGGACGAGCCCGATACACCTCCGAGTCCGAGGTGGTCGAGATCACCGGCGACATTCCCGGCGCTCTGCTGTACTCTGACTTTGTTGCCGGCAAGCCTGCTCCTGGAAAGGCTGTTTCTTCGTCTTCTTCTGTTGCCTCTAAGTCTTCTGCTGCCCCCAAGTCTTCTTCTGCTGCCCCTAAGAGCTCTTCTGCTGCTCCTAAGACTTCTGCTGCCAAGCCTTCTACTGCTCCTCAGCCCTCTTCTGCCAAGCCTTCTACTGCTCCTAAGCCCTCTTCTGCTAAGCCCTCTTCTGCTGCTCCTAAGCCTACTTCTTCTACTCTCGCAGTCAAGACCACTTCTACCAAGGCCGCTCCTGAGCCTACCCCCGAGCCTCAGGCCACTCAGTCTCAGTCCATCCAGTGGTGCGAGCTCTTTGGCATTTACTGCTAAGAGAATGACAACTACTTGTAGCATTTTTTATACTCTTTAGCTTCTAACTATTTTATTAACAAAATCCCAAGTAATGTATTGTGTTTTTACAGACAACCCCAAGTAATGTTTGTGGTTTTTCAACTAAATCCAAGTAAAGTATTCTCTGACGTAACATATCTTACCATAAATAGACTGTGTCACTTTTGGAACTATTCTGCTCCAGTCCTCTCCCCTCTTCTCAAGTGCGCTTCCTATTTAGGAGTAGACTTGTGCTTACGTAATCGTAGAAGAGAGAGAAAGATTGAAGAGAAAAAAATAAAATCGTAACTTGAAGAAAAGCCGTGACGAGAGAGGCTATAGCTCATGAATACAGTCTGGAAAGTGTATTTTTCGAAATTTAAGTACTCGACCTCTGAATGATGTCCTTCATGTTCAAGTAGTACTGTAGTTGACTTTGGACTAACTAATCCCAACTATGGGCTTGTTGAGAAATATCGGAAAGCTTCAGCCTCATTTTATGTTTACGTAAGTCAATTACATAATCACATCTCACGTGAAATAGCTTAAATTGTTGAGAAAATGAGGCATTTAACACTGTGCTCCGAAAAGGTGATATTTCTGTCTATCAAGTGTAGCAAGGGAAACTTTACAGGACTCTCCAATTATGTCAACAAATTAGTTCTGATTGTGTGCCTCTTTTAACAATGAGTTGGTGGTCTTGAGATTTTTTGTTGATTAACCTTAAATATAGCTCCATAAAGTAGCGGAGTTAAGCGGAGATAAGGCATAAAGTAGCGGACTGAAGGAATATCACAGTAATACAAAGACTCCAACACTACAAGTACACACTCACTACAAGTTGAAATTCGGGTGGGACTCTATGGTCCGTAATTTATTGACCCAAGAGGTTCGGATTTTCACCTACTCCTCTGAAAACTAAATAAACAGGTTCGGTCAGCTACGTCCTCTTTCTGAGGTTCACTGCCTACTCCTTGAATAAGACTTTGGCTCCTGCTCTGGCTCTTATTGCTCTTCGGTCTTATTGGCAACTGGCTCTGTCTGTATAGCACTTATTGCTCTTCGGTCTCATTGGCTTGAACAGCGTTTGGCTCTTATTGCCTTGTAGGACTCACTGGCTCTTGCTCGTAAAATGGTAGCTGGCTCTGACTCAATGGTTCTGGCCTATGGCATTGCAGCTCGGCTCTTATTGCTCTCTGGACTTAGTGGCTCGTAGCTCTTGAGACAGGCTTTTGGCACTCATTGCACTGTGGACTTACTGGCTCTTTGCTCGTGTCTGAAAGACTGGCTGGCCTCGGCTTTTGGCCCTGGCTCTTTGCTCAAGTCGATGCTCTTATTGCTCTCTGGACTTATTGGCTTGCAGTTCGACTCTTGCCTCGGCTTAATGGCCCTGGCTTTGGTATTTGGCTCACTGCTCGGCTCACTGCCTCAAGGGACTTACTGTGGCTTTCTGGCTCTGGCATTCGCTCTGACTCTGTGGTATCTGGCGTGTCAGCTCTGGCTCAGGTTGCTCTTCTGACCGTGTACGGCGTCTGTCTGGCAGATCTTTGCTCTAGTTGCTCAGCTCAGCATCTCAGCTGGCTCTTCAGTTCTAGGTGGCTTCTCATATAGGAGTTTCACCCTATGAGACTTTCACAAATGAGTTCCACCCTGTGAGAACAGGAATTTCACCTGAGTAAGAGTATAGGGACTTTCACCCACTCTTCAGAGTATCGGGACTTTCACCCACTCTCGTCGGTGGCTCTGGCTTCGCTCTGGCGGGCAACCAATGGATTTATTGACATCGAACAAGGAGGTCAACCCATTTAACAAAGGGATTTATTGACATTTCTCAATCGGTCAACCATAGGACTTGGTGCCTCTTGCCAGGTGGTCGTACGAGACAGTACTCGCTTCTGAAGTGAACTCGCCAAAACAGTAGTCTCAGCTCATCGCTCAACCAGAAGCTCAATCGCACTTTCGCAGGCTCATCATGTTTCAATGTGTCATAGCCTCTTGACCAAATAGGGATCTGGAATTTCACCACATTGCCCTGCACAGCTCAAACGGTGGAAAAATCAACACCTCGCTGTACGACTCTCGATGGTCATTGGTTGAACCTCTTCATCTTGTCGTGGACAGACCTATGTTAACTGTCTCTTTAAGACCGTGCTTGTCAGCTCCGCATTTCAGCGGGCTATAAAGGCACTTTTGTCTCCAGAATGACTCAGAGTGAACTGGCCTGATTCTACTGAACAAAGTGGGACCCAAGGGGGTTTATATATTTTTGAACCAGTTGCTGGTGGCAAAAAAGTGCATCGACAATGCATGAGAAATGCAAACTAGCCATGTATACGAAACAAGGAGAAGGGAGTGGAATGTTCTGGAAATGAAGGTGAGGTGGAAATAATAAAAAGAAAAATAGTAACATTCGAATGAATCATATCTGGTATTGTCTGGATGCCGTTTTCAGTTCCATTATTCACCATGAAGCACCACTATCACTCCCTTCTCAGTGAAACCCCTTGCATATACGAGAAGCTTATTCCCGATTTTTTTGCAACTCCTTTTCGAAAGAATACTGAGGAAGAAAAAGAAGTTTCAGAGCCGCTCTAAACGGATGAATAACTTCCAGACGTCCCATTTCCCTCTGGTGGCAAAATACAGGGTCAAATCGATTCCCACAGTATGCTATTTCGAAAAATAGTCAAAACCTTCTTCCCGACGTTATTCTTGAACGAAAACAAGAGGTAGGAGACAAGGCCTGCAAAAGTAGGTGGCAAAAAGAAACGCATTGCCCGTAATAACGGCAAAAGAATTGCAGCACCCAGGATTCTCGTATGGTCTCCCACTACAATACTAACTGGGCTCTCTGGTGCTTGACTATGGCTGATCGGACGGGAAGCCGTATTTTCACCAGGATATGGCCGCAACTGGCAGAAAAGGGGGTTGGATCAATATGACGGGCTGAATATGTCACGTGATCCTGATCCTTAGAATAAAAAAACCGCTTTGAGTCACCAATAACCGGCATAATAGGTATAATGCTGAAAGGCATCTTGAGAACAAAAAATCCGGCAAAAACCGGCCTCTCTTTCTCAGAACACAACTTGGTGAGTTACCAACCTGAATCTCGGAGAATGATTGTCTTTGTTAATCCATTCCTGTTCTTTGTTGCTGTACCATCACGGTGACTCTCATTGGATTTTTGATATCGCTTAATTGAGCGGATTCAGCAACACCGTTCATCCCACCTGAATCGATCAAATGGGTTGCAACAATCAACCCCAATGACTAGCTGCACTTGATGGAGTGTTCAACGGCAATTATTTTGTTATTGCAGAAACTTCAGTGACCCAGACATTTACCATGAAAGAACCTGAATACCCCAAGGACTTCCTTGCCTTCACCACCACACCCCCATAGTCACACGTCGCAGCCACCTATGTTGCCACTCTCTTCGGCATCAATGACTGTGAGTTGGGGACTGTACGGAGCCCGCGGCATGGTATTCTGCTTCCGATGTGTGTGACAGGGGTGTTTAGGTGAGACTAGGAAAGATTAGGGCACTTCACATATACAACACACACCTGGAAAAATCGAAGTCACAATAGGACTAACTGCGTATCAATCGTATGGTCTGTGAAGTGACTTGCATCAGGGCGTGAGGTATCTCTGTGAGATGGTATCTGTCTGTCAGCCAAGTCAAAGGAGTAGGTGTTTCTGAATCGTTTGTGTGACACTTGTGGAAGGGTACTCGCATGGTGGTAACGTCATGCTATCAGTGCCAGCATCTCTGTGGTATCAAGAGGTGGTATTGGTGAGGTGTGTGGTTGTAGAAGTGTCATGAAAGAAGCCATGTTTGTTTTGTGTGATATAGTTACACAAAGTCATATTCCCAACTAACCTTATTTTACCACCTTATTTTGGTGGAACATTGAAACGACAGCCGTAGTCCAGATAATTACACAACAGATCTGAGAGTAATTTCATTGATTTTTTCGCACTGCTGGCTTTATTTTGATACCAATATGGGCGGTTTTTGGTAAAACACGATAATCTTTCTGCTATGTCTGTTTTGTGTGATATAGTTACACAAAGTCATCTTTTTTTGTTATACTTATCCCATTTACTTCCCAACTAACCTTATTCCGACCACCTTATTTTCGTTGAAAATTGAGACGGAAGGGGTAACCAAGATAATTACGCAACAGATCTGAGAGTAATGTCATTGAATTTTTCGCACTACTGGCTTTGTTTTGATACCAATATGAGTGTGTTTTGGTAAAACACGATAATCTTTCTGCCAGAGAGAATGAGAGAAAGTATTGTGTTGACTTCCAAACAGCATTCTTAGTCTTCGTTCATGCTCTGGCTACCTCTGACTCTTTCCCTAATTCAATCTTTAACGTCATTCGTCTACAAGTACACTTAAGCTAGTATCGCTCCTTCGTTGCAATTCCAGTTGTTGCTAATGGTATCTACACCGCTCACAAACCAAATTGCCCTTAAGTCACAATTCCAGTTGTTGCTAATGGTCTCTACACCGCTCACAAACAAAATTGCTCCTTCGTCGCAATTCCAGTTTGTTTGCTAACATAACAATAAATCCATTTCAACCTCCTACAACTTGGCAGTCTCCTGGACGTACTCTCCAAACACATTGTCGCCCTTTCTCTCTCTCAGCACACGTCTCAGAATCTTTCCCGAAGCAGACTTGGGAATAGCGTCAACAACAACAATTCCTCCGTAGAGTCGCTTATAGGAAGGCACTCGTCGGTCAAACCACTGTTTAATAACAGGCAGAGCTCGCGCTTCAGTCACAATGAACGCTCGAGCAGACTCTGTGCCTCTTTCTTCGTTAGTGACTCCAATGACAGCCACGTCTTTGACCATGGGATGACCCAGGAGCACAGACTCGATTTCAGCAGGAGCCACCTGTCTTCCGTTGACCTTGATCATCTCCTTGTTTCGGTCCACGATTGTCAGCCGACCTTCCAGATCGATATATCCGATATCTCCGGTTTTTAGCCATTCGCCGTCGAACGACTCAGAGTTGGCCTTGTCGTTGTTGAAGTAGCCAGGAGTCACGTGGGGTCCTCGAATGTAGATTTCTCCAGTAGGGGGAGTCACAAACGACCATTTGGAGCGAGGAACGTCGCCCTTTTCTCCCACAATTCGGACTTCTGTGTTGGGCAGCAGTTTTCCCACGGTTTTGAGGTCTCGTTCAGGGTCCTCGGGCTTGAAAACAGACACCTGGAGCGTTTCGGTGAGTCCGTAGCCCTGGATGAGAACCAGAGGGCCCTTGCCGTTGTCTCTGTTGCCCTCCTTGTTGCCTGTGAGACGTTCCAAAAGAGCGTCTCCCGCTGTAGGAGGCAGAGGAGCAGCACCAGTGGCAATCAGAGTGGTGATTTCGTTCAGGGACTTGATGTATGGCTGCACACGGGCGTCCTTGGCGAGCGCTAGGACCACGGGAGGCACCAGGTAGAGAATGTTGATTTTGTACTTGATTTGAGCTTCGAGAAGTTCAACAAGCCCAAATTTGGGAAACACCACGGTGGTCATGGAACCTGCCACTGAGTGAAACACAAACTTGGTGAGGCCGTAGACGTGGGTCATGGGCACAATGGCTGCTGTCACGTTGTTTGTGGCTGCAAAGAGAGTCTGGGACGTGATGACTGCTTCGGTGGAAGACGACAGGTTGATGTGGGTCTGTTGCACGGCCTTGGGAAGTCCGCTGGTGCCGCTGGACATGCCGAGGTACGCCACTCGTTTGGGGTTGGACGTGGAGAACTTCTTCCAGGCCGCGGTGGACTGGGTCTGTAACAGGTCTTCGATGAAGATGATCCGGATGTTGCTGGAGGCAGATTTCACTTTGGACTCAAACTGTTTGTTGCAGACGACCAGGGAGGGTCCGCAGACGTCGATTTGGTGTTTCAGGTCGCCGGCCTCGTACGTGGCAGCTGCTGGAGTGATGGTGACTCCCAGATCGAGAAGCGCATAGTGCACCGAAGCCAGCAGGGGAGAATTGACAGCATGCAGCATCACCACGGGCCCGATATTGTCATTGGGCTTGGCATCAGTGAGACCATGCTCGTTGTACAGAGCCGAACTGATTTTGTCCGCCAGTTTCCAGACGTCGGAGAAACTGATGGACTTGTCTGAAACAACGTCGATATATGCCGGATCAGACGACGAGAACGAGGGCTTGGTTCGCAGGTAGTCGGTGACGGTTCCGGAGAAAATCGGCAGAGTGCCGGTGCTGTGGATGATCATTTTGGCAGTTTCGGAGAGTTGGCTGGGAAAAAAAACGGCAAATTTCGGCTCCTATATACTTTTTCTCGCTTAGCTCTTCGCTTAGATAAACTCCCGATAACGTGGGGATATGCAGAGTCGGCTGCATGAGCGGGCACTTGTGTGGGGAAAAAAAAAGTGGGTAGCGTGAAAAATTGAGAAGTTAGTGAGAAGTTAGTGTGGAATATTCACGTTCTTAGTATTAGATGAGCAGCTGATGTTGTTTTTTTATCGTCTGTTTCGTCATATTGTCAAGTCTTTTCGTCTTAGTAATCATAAAGTCAGTCCTCTAAATTTGACACTAGAGGGGAAGACCGCATGTGCAGACGGATTATTAAATACCATGACTTGTGAAAGCCACTGACTGAGATGTAGACTCGGGTCTTGGGAAGGAAAGAAAAAAGGAGAAGTTCCGTTGTTTTTTGGTGAAGAAATGAAGTACTACTGGTAGTTGTGAATATTTGATGAAAAATGAGATAAAATGTAGAAAAGTGATGAAATACAGACGACGTACAATCACTGAGATATTAGCTACAAGATAATACGGTAGTTATCGTGAAACCAATACCAATTAGTTGCTTGTTCAAGTGCTATGAGTTGTGAGAGGCCAGGCAGTAACAGTAGAATGTGAAATAAGTCAAGAAAACATAAATACTGAAGATGCTGGAAGTCTGGAGCACATTGAAGGAACTGCTGGCTATTAACTTGTGTATCAGTGATCTGTTTTCGAGAACTTCCTGCGATTAACCAGATATCTTTCAAATTTATGCTTAGTAATCACGTTTTTTCTAAAGCACCTACCGATAAAAGAAATCCCAAAGAAGTCATCTAAAACAGGTTCCAGGTCATGAGAGGTAAGACAAACGCACAGGTAGCTCCTATACCCTCTTCTCTACCAATTACCGTATAGAGTAATTGTCTTCACTTCCATTCTCTCTTAGTATCGTCACCAACATAGCCAGTAACTTCTCTACATCCCACACTGACAAAGCAAATCTGAAGGCTACATGAGCATCTAGACGTGCGACATCAGTCTTTCAAGTCACCTACTTCTTTTGCTTAGTAAGCTCGTAGTTGAACAGTAACAATGACATGGCTATATAGAAGCGAAGAATGCCATTAGTTGAGTCCATAGGCTCTGATCTGTAGTTAGCTGTCTGATAGATACTACAACGTACTCTGACATATGGATCCCATAATAGTAAGCGTATTCAACTATAGAACCTGTCAGTAAATGAAATTAACGATGAAAAACCGGAAAATCGGAAAATCGGAAAAAAAAAAATCATACTCCTGGTATCTTCCATACCCGCACTCACACCCCATAGACGTGATAGTCCAACCAACCCTGACTAACCCCGACTAACCCTGACTAACCCTGACTAACCTCACCCCTCTTGGTCAAACTCTAAAGCGACTCTAAGTCAGCCTCACGCTGCAAGGTTCACTATCTTGCATGTCTCCACATTTTGACGAGACTACTTTCCCATGAACCGTTTACCGAGCGAGATCGTGCATCTGGTGCTTGGCGAGAGTTCGCTGGAGACGTGTGTGGCGCTGGGTGATGTCAGCAGGCTCTTTAAACGGCTCACAGACGAGGTGCTGGAAGAGAAAGTGAAGCAGCGGTGTCCTTTTATGACCCAAAGGACGGAAATGGATGCCGAACAAACTAGTGCTTTTGAAACTGCCAGTTCTCATCCACGTTTGTTATCTTCAAAATCTCCTAATGATACCCCTGACTCGTGGCGTTTCAAGGCCCGAACTGTGATTTCTAGAAAACGCAGAAAAAACTCGTTCCTGCTACTCTCGGAAGAACAGCAGGATCCGCTGGTGTACTCGCTCAAACTCGGCATGAAGACGCTCAGCTACGTGCTCAAAATCGATCTTGACGCGTGCAGAGGACTGGTGGACACAAATAACCACGTCTGGGGAGACGAAGAAATGAAACACTTGTGCCAAGATATCCTGAAAAGACACGCGCCAATCACGTCGCGGCTGCCAGACCTGAGTCACGTGACCTTCCCCGAGCAGGTCGTGCACAACTTCATCCACCATCCGCATTCCGATTTTGTCTTTTTCAGCATGTTGCAGCCCAAGGGGTGGTTTTTGTACTGTGCTGTCGACAAGAATCCGCTGTTGACGATTTTTGGACCGTTTGCATTTTCGCATCCAGACAGTTTCCGAGTGTTCACTTACGGTGGTCTGGTGTATGTGGATTTTGACGGAGCAGTGTTGCCTTTTGTGGTGGATCTAGAGGACCAGAAAGTGCGGTTTTACAAGGAGAAAATGATCCATGGGTTCCCCGAACAGCATGGAAGGGCGTTCATCCAGGGCAAGGGCGACGAAGAGAGGTTCCTGTGCAACGAGAACGGCAAGAGAATCTGTGATCTGGACAAGGGGGTTAATTACTTGTTGGATTAGCATGAAGAGACGTGGAATTAATAGCATTCGTTGACACAGTAATTTAATGAAGATAAGCAGCGTGTATTGGTTTATTTAAATGAAGAGAGTATAGCTGACTATATCGGTTCATATCATTTATTCACTTTTTCAGTTAGTTAAGCCCGTAGAACTTCAAAACATGAACCTCAGACCCACTCCTTACACTCTACCAATGCTCAAATGTCCGTATTTGAAAATTTCAAACCCCCTTTTTTGCCCTCTTCTACTCCATCTTCTCCCTCGGTCACCACAAGTGGCCCGATGGTTTAGTGGTATAATTCTCGCTTAGGGTGATCCTGAGCTGTTTGCGAGAGGTCCCGGGTTCAATTCCCGGTTGGGCCCATGGTTTTTGCATACCTGCTGAAAGGTATTCTTTTTTGGACCTCCTCCAATGTCTTCTTTCTATTCTGTTATGGTGGGCTTCATGTATTAGGACGTCCTATGAGACAATTCTCACGTGTAATGAACTCAAAAGAATTGAGGATTGTCACGTGACACTCTAATGAGATGGTTTCAAAGACCTGATGACTTTTTTTTAACTTGATATCGTTGCTCTATTGACCTCGGTAGCTTCTCTTATGAGCTGTGTAATTTGACTATTTATTTGTTAAGACTTTGTTAAGTCTGAAACTTTGGATATGGATCACAACAGATTATTAGTTAAGAGAAGGGGCTGTTTTGAACAATATAAAAAAGTCATTATCAAACACACTGCTATATTCCACTTCCTAATTACTTCTCTGATTTGTTTTGTTCAATTTTTTACTAATTTTTATTTCTGCTGACTAATCACACACTCACGCAAATCGCCCCTTCTGACCCCAAAACCCCATAATCCGATATAGTGTAGGGGCTATCACATCACGCTCTCAAGTTGAGAACCGTGGAGACCGGGGTTCGATTCCCCGTATCGGAGTACAGTACGCAACAGCGAGCAGCTGTTTCTTTTTTGCAGATTTCTACCGCGTTTCCAACCATTTTTGAGTGCTTATGTAAGCGGAAAAAGTAGGACAGTATGATCCAGCCGCGGTGGGGGTAAACTGAGTAGAGCAGGTTGTGGAGGAGATCTGTGCGACTCTTTTGATATGCTGATTGGTGCATCTCAGTTTACTCTCTGCTATTTTGGTTGGTGGTTTATGTTATTCCCAGACCCGTTTGATTAGGTAATCATTGGAAAGACATGGCAAGAGATCCCGTTCAACTGTGATAGCATGGCCTACGTCCAATGGTAGAGGAGATCAGCTCGAGTATTTTGATATGCTATTTGGAACTCTTGGAGTGATTTACACGTGTTCAGTGACATATGTCTCATTTTTTGCAGGCGTGTTTTGGTGATGCAGAAGGACGCAGTAAGGTGAACTATGATCCAGTTGAGATGGTACAAAAACAAGTACGCCAGGCTGTAGAGGAGATCAGTGCGAACACGATGATATATTGAAAGGCCCGTTTTGAGGAAAAATCAAACACAGGTCATTGAATCATCCATAATTCCACAAGACAATCCAAGGTATGCACACCCTGTTTTACGATCATATCAGAATTCATTTTTTCATCAGAAATGAGCCAATAGAAACGGAAAACGACTGGAAGCACAGGAAAAGACACAAGAAACAAGCCATTGCTTTTTTTTGCACATTCACGAATACAAGTACTTGCTTGTACAAGTGGTGATTACATAATCACACACATTCTTACATAATCACAAGCTTACTAACAGCCGCTTACATAATCACCCTTTGGCCGAGGTCTTTCGTGCTTACTAAGCACCCCACATTGCACCATTGCCCCTCATTACTCAACAAACACACCTTCCCTTCCCATTGGCTATATGATTGCTGTTGTCAACAAAGATCCTCAATGCAATGTGCCCCAAAATGATGTGCCCCAAAGTGCGAGGTCCGGAACTTACACACTTGGAGGGTGGAGGAGATACAAGAGGTCAAAAAACGAGGATTTTTGTTAGACAAGAGAGGGAGTGAAGTATATGGTTGGAATCAGCGTAACGAGGGGAACAGAATGGTATATCTTGCTAAGCTGTAGCGTATCTGTAGCGTCTTTTGAATGGTTTCGTTGAGTTCCTTATATTCTACAGTCATCTTATAGGTCAGATCAAGTAGGGTGATAGCTCGATATTTTGTGTGACGGCAGGGTGAGATAATTACACCATTGGAATCAGTGCAACGTCGCCAATCGACTGGTATAATAAAATCCCAAAAATGTGTGTTTTGAAAATTCCGGAATGTACGCGTAACTATCAGACAAGTTGATGTTATGTGAGACTACGAATACCAAAAAAAAAGACAATGTTGTATGACAAATAGGGACAACAAATATACTGTTGGAATCTCCGTCTTCCGGAGAATCGATTCATACCCTTTAAACCTCAATTGTACCACGGGATCAATATTTTTCACGATTATTTCAGATATTTCGTCTCCACCCAAGTGAGACAAGTGTGGGGATGGATGAAACCTCCGTGGTAAAGAGGCCACCGGACCAACGAGAAAAAAGCACTTGTGCGGGTCTCGGGACGTGTCTCGGGGCCGCTAGTTTCGTTTGTGGCTCTCGATTAGTCACGTGGCCCAACAATCGGACCATACAAGTTCTTTTAGCAATGTAACTAGAGGTGGTTATGGGAAGTACCAATAGTGATACAACTGAGAGATGTCACAGTAAGAGAAGTACCAATACTGAAACACACCCACCTAAATATATATCAATCACCCCCCCTCGAGTCACGTGATTCACATGACCACATTCACCCTCCCCACCTCCACGTGATAATCTCTGTTCAACTTTCTAAACCATTCTCAAGGCTTAACATGAGATGAGGGTTAAGAGATGGTCTGACATGCGGTAATTGTCGTGTGAGTAGGGCTGAGGTGGAAATGGGCAGTAGTGGAGTAGGGCCAGGGCTAGGGATATGATTGAAGTGAAAGAAATCACATGATTACCCGCCAACTGCCAGATCACGTGCATTGCATCTCCTCTCCACCTCTTCTCACATTCACGATTTTGAGTGTGTGCCGAGTCGGAGATTTTAACTTTTGGAGGACGGAAAATGGAATACCGTCAAGCTGGCGATACAGAGGAGCTGGAGTCACGTGACCAACACCAGATTGTTCGCCCTGCTTCCAGCTCCAAACTGACACCCTCCTTTACCCCACACAACGTGTCTTCGGTGCAGGAGACGCTCCCCAAGTTCGCTCCCGGCATCTTCCGACACGGCAATTTCCCGGGCAACCTTAATTATAACCTTCACCACGGGGTACAAGACCACATCCCCAGCGTCATCTCCTTCTCCTCATCCCCACAACTACACACACAATGGAAGCCAACCCCGAAGTCCAGACCGATATCATCACGCTGACGCGGTTCATTCTGCAGGAGCAGAACAAGGTGGGCGCCTCGTCGGCCATCCCCACCGGAGATTTCACCCTGCTGCTCAACTCGCTGCAGTTTGCCTTCAAGTTCATTGCCCACAACATCCGACGATCCACGCTGGTGAACCTCATTGGTCTGTCCGGCACCGCCAACTCGACCGGCGACGACCAGAAGAAGCTGGACGTGATTGGCGACGAGATCTTCATCAACGCCATGAAGGCCTCCGGCAAGGTCAAGCTGGTGGTGTCCGAGGAGCAGGAGGACCTCATTGTGTTTGAGGGCGACGGCCGATACGCCGTGGTGTGCGACCCCATCGACGGCTCCTCCAACCTCGACGCCGGCGTCTCCGTCGGCACCATCTTCGGCGTCTACAAGCTGCCCGAGGGCTCTTCCGGCTCCATCAAGGACGTGCTGCGACCCGGAAAGGAGATGGTTGCCGCTGGCTACACCATGTACGGAGCCTCGGCCAACCTGGTGCTGTCGACCGGCAACGGCTGCAACGGCTTCACCCTGGACGACCCCCTGGGAGAGTTCATCCTGACCCACCCCGACCTCAAGCTCCCCGACCTGCGATCCATCTACTCCGTCAACGAGGGTAACTCGTCGCTGTGGTCGGACAACGTCAAGGACTACTTCAAGGCTCTCAAGTTCCCCGAGGACGGCTCCAAGCCCTACTCGGCCCGGTACATTGGCTCCATGGTTGCCGACGTGCACCGAACCATCCTCTACGGAGGCATGTTTGCCTACCCCGCCGACTCCAAGTCCAAGAAGGGCAAGCTGCGACTTCTGTACGAGGGCTTCCCCATGGCCTACATCATCGAGCAGGCCGGCGGTCTGGCCATCAACGACCAGGGCGAGCGAATTCTCGATCTGGTGCCCACCGAGATCCACGAGCGATCCGGCGTGTGGCTCGGCTCCAAGGGCGAGATTGAGAAGGCCAAAAAGTACCTGCTCAAATGAGAAATTGAGGCCACCGACGCCAAGCGACGCAAGCTCGAGTAAGGTCTAGAAATGATTGATTACGATGTGTGTGTTTGTAGTGTGTTATTTGTACGTGTATTTACGAGTAGTTTTGTAGTTTTGTAGTCTTGTGGTTACGTGTCGTTGAGCCGAAGATGATTAGGTTTTGGGTCGCGGCTATAACGTCATACCCTAACCCGCGACGGAAAGGTTCGTGCAGAATCTTGGTTTGCGGGTTGGGAAATGCGGCTGATCAAAAAGGGGGTGTAGGGTTAGGGTTGGAGGGTGGGGGATGAATTGAGAGGAGAGGGATAGAATGGGTGAAGTGGGGGTATTACGGAGAGGTAGGATAGGAGTAGGGTAGGGTAAGGGTAAGGGTTAGGGATCTTCAAAATGCGACATTGTTTTTGGACTACTTGTAGTTCTTGAATTAGTCGTACCCGTACAACAGTTAGTGTGATGTCAACTGCCGTAAAGGACACGTGTTATGGGGGTGATTGGGGTGTTTGACAGATGTGACAGGTGTCAGAAGTGGGTACAATACGGAGTATTTGTATTGGGGTGTTAGATGGAGGTGAGAGATGGGATGTGGTTGAGATGTTTACTTCAGTATAGTTGGGAGTTAGTTGGGAGTAGTTGGGAGTTAATGAAGAACACTTTACTTAAGGTGTAGTTGGGAGTAGTTGGCAGTTAGTGAAGAACGTTTTACTTAGGGTGTAGTTGGGAGTTTGTTAAGTGGGTGTAGAGGATGATTGAAGGGAAAAAAAGTCTTACAAAGAGTGCTACTTGGAAGCTGTAAAAGTGGGAAAGTTCGTGGTGCTGTTTCTTTAGAAGGAATGTAGAGGTTTTATGCCTTTTATTGGTATACAGCTAATTACTTTGAGGACCTGCTACAAGTACATACTTAACTCATCTCCTCAGTGTGACAGAAGGGTTAATGACGAGTGTTGTAACAACGGGAAATACCAGAAAATTTTAGTAGAGTCTTGATAATGGTCAAACAATCACTATGGTGAACTCTTGAATTGGATGTCTCCTTTTTTCGTGAATCAGAGTGAGTCTGTGCGTGAGAAGGAAAGTGTTTCACTACAATATCCTGAAATATGTGAAGGAAACGAAATGTAAGGACTATACAAGAAGATTGAGGCATTAAAATCACTTTGTAGCTTTTCAATCAACTTTGGTCTCTTTTCTAGACCTCAATAGCATGGTAGTAACCTGCCATATATGCCCATATACACAACTAAGAAGTAATCTCCTACTTCCAATAAAAGTCCTAGAGACTCAGGAAGTTGATATGGACCTTCAAATAACCACAAAGATTAATTGTATCAAGTTATTTGCCATTTTCTATGGCTACAAAAAATTTCGCACATCTTTTTTCACTTTCAAATACGCGAACCGCACCTCGAGACATCACAGTCGGTTTCTTGGTCTAGTTGGTCATGGCATCTGCTTAACACGCAGAACGTCGGCAGTTCGATCCTGCCAGAAATCACTTTTTGCTCCCCAGGACGGGGCTCTGTTTTTTTGGTGGTGTTCACTGTGGTATTCGTGTACCCCCCACGTGTGTGGGGGTCACAAAGCCATGTTGGAGAATTTTCTTAGCAGCGAGGTGCCAATGAGTAGTTGACTGAATTCGCTATCTAAGGACAAGTCGAATGGTATAATAATATCCACACATTGTCACAGAATATTTTGAGATATTTGCGTTTTTCTTCAAAATGGTCCTTGAAAAATTCTCTAAATCCACTTATCTCGTCCACAAACGCAGAACTAGGGCTTCCATGGTACCAAATGAATCACACGGATCTCGCAGTTGTAGCCATACTATGCAATACAGTATCCCTTTATTGTAACTCACATTTCTCTATTCTCCCCTGTGGTACTTGAGATATTCTCCCCACAATAAGACAAGTACAGTACAGTGTACAAGTATCGATACCTCATTTTGGATAACAAATACAGACCTCAGCTTAGTCATCATCTACTCCAAATATGGTCCCATTTTCTCACTTGCTACTTGTACTCTCTTAGTTTCGGTTCTAAAAGTAATCTCTCAGTTTAGCAAGTTGAGGGAGGTAATTAGGATGAGACAGTAAAACGGTCTTAGAAGGATTCCTGGTGTTTTTAATGTGCTACAAGATATCTGACTGCCACATCATATTTCCTCCTTCGTCTATTATTTCCACCAATTTCTCCCATTTTTTCTTCATTTTTCTGATTTTCTTCAATTTAATTTAATTTATTAATTATTTTCCGTTCTTTTTTTATATTTTTTTTGGTCACAACACACGGCGCTGTTTGTTTAAAATAGACTCTACCTTGTGGGGCAGATTCTAAAAAGATCCGGCTAAAAGCGATGCCTTGAAGTCGGTAAAAGTGGGCCGAATTTGGGGGGAAAAAGTATACCCCTTTATCACGTGACCGTCAGAAAGCGCCACACTTCTCTCTGCTTAATTTTAGCATTTTTGTTCCTGATTTCCCTCCAATTCAAAGCCCCATTTGTTTTTACCTCACGTGCCTCTTATCAGAGTCATTTCAACCTTATTCCCGTTTAACTGCATGACTGATCCAACAAAGATCTATTTGTGTAACCACTTCTCCTACACACATTTCTTCCCTCCACAACAACACTCCAGACCCCTAGAAACACGCATGGTAGACGAACGAACTCCGCTCAAGGCGGCCAGCACGCCTGGAGAGGCCGCCAGCGACGTGATTCGCCCCAAACCCGCCGGAAAATCGATTTTTGCGCTCTCGATTCTCGGCACGCTCTCAGCAGCCTCCATCTCGCTCTTCTCCATGTACGGACAGACGCTGCAGCACAAACTGGGCTTTTCGCAGGTCCAGGTCAACTCCGTGTCCATCTCGTCGTTACTGGGCATGTACCTGCTGATGCCCGTCATCGGATACCTGGGCGACACCTTTGGCAGTAACTACCTGGCGCTGTTTTCGTGGATCACCTTTCCCGCCAGCTACTCCATCGCCAGCGGCATCTTTTCGACCGCCGCAGACTGGTACCGAGAGACGGGAGAAGCCCTGCCCCGTGCAGCTCCCGAAATGGCCTTCTGCTTCTTCTTCATCGGAGCAAGCACCTCTTGCATGTACTACGCCTCTCTCAAGGCCAGTGCCCACTCCATGTCGGTGTACTACGTGGAAGACGGCAAGCTGCAGACCTTCACGCCCGGCTACGCCATCTGGGGTCCCGTGGCGGCGTTTGGACTGTCTTCCCTGTGGCAGTCGCAGCTGCTGCGAGCCGTTTTTATCTCCGGCAAGGAAGTCAACGTTGCAGGCATCTTTCTCTTCTTTGCAGGCCTGTATGCCGTCATCTGCGGCATCATCTTCTTTTCCTGCCGAAAAGCAGAGTCCATGGCAACCGATCTGAAGAAGAAGGCCGAGGCGTCGTCAGACTGCAACTGCGACGGACCAGGCCACGAGGGAGCGACTCTCAAGGAGTTTTTCACCGACAAGACCGCGTGGCTCTTTCTGCTCTGTTTTGTGTTCATCGGCGGCCCGTTTGAAATGTTCCAAAACAACATGGGCGCGATTCTCGACACGGTCACGGTGGGAAGCTCGTCCGAGGCGCCGTCGTTTTCCACCCACGTGTCGCTGTTTGCAACCTTTTCCACCATTTCGCGGCTCGTGGTGGGTTTCTCGTCGGAAGCCATGGAATCCCACGTCTCGCGGCCCGTTCTTCTCAGCGCCATTGCCCTGGTGGCGGCCTGCATCCATCTGATGGTACCCTCGGGCATTTTCACCGTCTACGACAACGCCAAGTACTTTTCGGTCGTGACGATCGTCAACGGCTTTTCCTACGGCTCGTCGTTCACCCTGGTGCCCACGATCGTCACCAAGGTGTGGGGAATCGCCAACCTGGGCACCATTTGGGGCTCGTTCATTCTGGCTCTGGCGGTCGGCTCGCTGGGCTACGGCCTGCTGTTTGCCAAGGTCTACGACGCCGCCAGCGAGGTGGGCGTGGGCTCGCGGTCCCAGGTCTGCTCCGGCGTGCATTGCTACGGCCTCACGTTTGTCATCACCGGCACGGGTCTCGCTGTCGCCGCGGCCGTTGTCTTTCTCATCTGGATCTTCATGTGGAAGAAGCGAGGCATTCACATGTAATTATTTATATGCATTATTGAACAGAAGGGGGTGTAGTGGAGTTTGAGTTGAAGAACTATGAAGATTGGAGCTTCAATTTTGTAAGTCGAGGGACTACTTGTACACATTGCCCTATACAAGTGCTCGAATCATAGATCTGTTGTCTAGCACATAGTCAGGCAAGATTAGCTACTTCTAGAGAATAAAGGAGCATTACTCAACAAAGAGAAGCCGAGATTCTCGATGCTAGGGACATAATTCGAGCACTTTTTGCGATACTGTCTGCAATTATTTGAAGATTTTCTCACTGGATTTCATTTCTGACCCAACATACTATCAGTGTCTTCCATTACCAATGATTACATCTTGAACAAGGCAGTATTAATACTTTACAAGTCTGGTTTGAAAGCTCTCGAGGAAGGTATAACTAGCATAAGTTAGCCAGTAAAAAGATTTGGTGATACACGATGAAGGAGACAATGAGAAGAGTAAACAAGTCTCTAACAATTGAAGAAGGACGAGTTAATGTAGTTACAAACTGTACAGAAGGATTATAGAGTCTGTGAAGTGGTCTAGAGCGCTCTAAAATTCGGCCGATTATATAAGCAGAATTAAGATTGCAGTGGCCACCTTTTTCAAAAACTCAATGTGATCAAACTGATTGTGATCACTGAAGCCTGTGCTGACTAAGCATGATTTAAGGTTTCGGGACAAGTATTTAGGAGATATTAGTGCATGATATAGTTAACAAGTTACTCTACCAGTCAACATCCGAAGGACTTACTATCGAGCGAGTTCCCGTATTGTAGGGGTTGCGTCGCCACGTGACCTCGAGGAAAACCACTAGCCAACCCCGACCTGTTTGGTAACACTCAATGTAAGAGATCGTACCGAACGGACCACGGT